>RJVU01029436.1:7953798-8023915 GCA_003731715.1 Anabarilius grahami
TTCTTTCTTCAGTCGAAAAGAAATTAAGGTTTTTGATGAAAACATTGCAGGATTATTCTCCTTATAGTGGACTTCAACGGCCTCCAAACGGTTGAAGGTCAAAATTACAGTTTCAGTGCAGCTTCAAAGGGCTTTAAACGATACCAGACGAGGAATAAGGGTCTTATCTAGAGCAACGATCGGTCATTTTCGGAAAAAAATACAACGGTATATGTTTTATAAACACAAATGTTCGGCTTGCACGTGCTTCCGCTTTCCGTATTCTTCAAAAAGTGTACGCTGTATGTCCTACGCCTTCCCTATTCAACTTACGGAACAAACGCGGCGCCAGTTCCGTTTTTTTCCGTAAGTAGAATAGGGAAGGCATAGGACATACAGCGTAAGCTTTTTGAAGAATTCGGAAAGCAGAAGCACATGCAAGGCGATCATTTGGGTTTATAAAGCATATACAGTTGTCTTTTTTTCGAAAATGACAGATCGTTTCGCTAGATAAGACCCTTATTCCTCGTCTGGTAATTTTGACCTTCAACCGTCTGGAGGCCATTGAAGTCCACTATAAGGAGAATAATCCTGGAATGTTTTAATCAAAAACCTTAATTTCTTTTCAACTGAAGAAAGAAAGACATGGACATCTTGGATGACATGGGGGTGAGTATATTATCAGGAAAATTTTATTTGAAAGTGAACTAATCCTTTAACACTGATCAGTTGTTTTCAGTTGTTTGTGACATACTTTAAAAAAATATGACTCATACAAACTACTAATTGTAATCAACTTGCCTTTAAATTTGACAAGGCGAAAGTGCATTTTAATACACACAAAAATGCTTGTGTGTTTACAGTTTCATTACTTTTTGCACTAGAAAAAAATGGATTTACAGTGTCTTTCACAATAACACAAATGTACATTAACACACAATTGTCTGAACAGGTGCAGACTTAAAAGAAAGAGCAAAGATGCACCAGAGTGAAGTAGGACCTTTTGTTACTAAAGCAAGGACACTTATAACAGAACTTGGTAAGTTAAACTGCTGAAAACATTAATATCAAACTTGAGAATGTGTGCTGTGTAGCGAAATCTTGAGCTATGCCTCAGAATTGTTTGATCTTGGCAATTAAGTTATCACCTTGAGAGATTTTCCTACACAGTCACATTTTGGGTCATTGTGTAATTGTAAAATGTACAGTAAATACCAGTAGCAGAGATGGATAGTGTTTGGAAGAGTTTAATTAAATTAACAAATTGTTCATTAAGTTTACATTGTACACTCTTTAAAATAAAGGTTCTTTATTGGCATTGATGGTTCCATTAAGAATCTTTAACATCCATGGAGTCTTTCCATTTCATAAAGATTCTTTATAGTGGAAAAGGTTTTTCACAGTAAGAAAGTTCAAGAACTGATCACTGAAAGCTTCTTTAGGGAACCAAAAATGGTTCTTCTATGGCATCCCTGTGAAAACCCCCATTTGGGACCTTTATTTTTAAGATTGTATTTGCTATCATTACATTCTATTACATCTGCATTATTTCAGCCATTGGACACCCTGTTCTCCAGATATCAGTTCAGCCATTTGAAAACAAACATATCAGTTGACCACAAATAAAAAATTATGGATGTATGAGAATTGCACTATTTAATGTGTAATACAGATGTAGCACTTTTAATTAAATGTTTTTTAGGTACTCTTCCCATGCCAACGATTGCAGCTATAGATGGGGCAGCTCTTGGAGGGGGTCTTGAAATGGCTCTTGCCTGTGACATCAGAGTGGCAGGTATAACATGTTGTCATTTATGGTTTGCCTCGTGGGTTTATATGAACACCAAAGCTGATCACACAGTGCAATATGAATGCAGAATAAATGCAGAATAGTATTGTTGCCACATGCTTCCAATTTAAATCCATATTAGAGATGTAGAGATTCCTTAAACTTAGTCCTGGCTCCAGTTGCATAAAATTAGCTACTATGTTACAGTTTTTTAAAAATTGCTTACACACTAAAAGTGGTACTTGAGGCCCACTCAGTGAAACATTCACTCATGTACCTAAACTTGTGACCAAGTCCGCAAAACTGCAAGCACATTATCTGATTTACACTCAGTTTGCAATTGTAAAACAAACTTTTTGCAAAATGCTAAACACAGTTCTCTACATTAGACACATCAGTCAAAACTAAAAGCTCTTGTTTCATTTTGAAAACTCTGCCATTTAAATGGCACACTCATTTACCGAGTACCCACACCCAGAAATCATGTGTGAAAACACTTATACATAATTTGTTCACTTAGAAATCAAAACTCATTGTTTTGAGAAAGAAGTCCGCTATACACCACTGTGAAGGGCTAAATGGCTTCCACCAGGCACGGCATCAAATGATTAACTGTTTTATCCAAATTCACATGCATTGACCATTCAATGTTCAGTAGCCTGCTGCAATGTCTGAGAGTTTCCACCTGTCTCATGGTGTTTCTCATGTGTTTTCAATTGGCGCAAGCAAGAATTTTTTTTTTCACACGATGCAATGTTCATCGGCACAGTCAAGAAAATCTTAAAGAGGTTGCCAATGTTTACTAGACTGTGGATAATTTTGACTCTCTGAACAGTGAGTTTTTCATGCGTGTGCCCTGAACAGGCCATTCATGTGGACTTGAATCTTGCTCAGGACACGCGCTGTCTGTGGAGGCCTGACTCAAGCCCAAAATATACGGACGGTGCGTGTACAGCAGCGCATGTGCGAGTGACTTGTGCACTTGAAAAGTCCACTTGATAGTGTGCATACAATGTCACCCATGCTGCTGAATATGCATACAAGTCACCTCTATTTCTATAGTGCTTTAAACAATACAGATTGTTTCAAAGAAGCTTCACCATAGTAACAAATTCAAATTCTCCTGAAAAGCAGCTCTAACAAGCCAAACGTGTCATTATTTAGCTCAAGTCAGTTCAGTGTTGATTCAGTTCAGTTCAATAAAGTCTCAGGTTGTAACTATGTAACCATGGTTCCCTGAGAAGGGGAACAAAACACTGTGTTCTCTAGAGGACACTATGGGGAAAAAGTTGAAGTTATCTTATTATGTGAATTGATTCGAGATACAAAAAAAATGCAAAACTTCAAAGTCGCATTTGTCATCGGTCACCGTGACAGCAAGTGGACTTTTGAAGCTGGAATAATGAGTGGATTAAGTAGGCTCTTTCAATCGGCAAGAGAGGAATAACAATGATGGAACTTTCTTGTCAAGAAGGATTGTATGCATCACAGTCAGGTACAAGGGAAAAGGCTACTAACATTAGGTAAGACAAAAAGTTTTATTTTTGCAACTTTTTGTAATTTTTTTTTTTGTGGAATATGTGCAGATCAGGTCCAGTTGGGTCTGTCTCCTCCCGGCCGGGTTCAGTTCCAGCTTTTAAATAATAGACTGGTCCGCGTCGGTTCTGGGTAGTACATTTATGGCATTTTTTGGTTCTGCATGAGTCCGGGTCCAACTTTCAAATATTAGACGGGTCCAGGTCGGTTCCGTGTAGCACATTTGAGGGTCTTTTCAGATTTGAATTTTTGGACCTGTGAAGACCTCTAGAGCAGAGGCCTCAGTACAACAACTCTCATAAGGAGAGGAGGCCTAGAAACACTCCACACTAAATGGGCTCAGTAGCAAAGGAGGCTCACAGAGAGCCTAGACCACCTGGCATACTACCTGCCCAAGCTATAAGGATGAAGGTTCTTGCTTAGGGGAGCAGAGGCCTGAGCAGGATGACTCTCTATAGTGAGAGGAGGCCTAATAATGCTAACTTTTTTACCAGCAGTACCCAAGGAGGATCACAGAGAGCCTAACAACTTGGTTCCAAGCCGATGGATTTCCTAGTAGTAAGTCCTACACCCGTTTTCAAGAAGGCTACATAAGGCCCTATCATTAAAGGGGTCATGAACTGCGTTATTTTGTTTTATAATGTTTCCTGGGGTGCACTTATAATGTTAGTATGTTTTTTACATCCAAAATTGTCATAATTTACAAATAAAAGGCATTTTTGCTACCCTGATTTTAGCCTCTGATTTGAATGCTCTGTTTTAAGGGGCGTGTCTGCTGTGAGACTTCAGTGTAAACTCCCACTGCTGTGATTGGCTAACATCTTTGCATATGAAATAGCCAAGTATCACTCTCTCTTTTAGCGTGTTTTTACTATTGCAAAAACTAACTAATCGTGAAAAGTGTTGCATTACGTTTAGATCTATGGCATTATATTTAGATCATGGCATGAAAGGTTGCAGTGATGAACAGCTGATCACAGACATGTTGAGCACTTGAAAGCAGTGATCTCATCATTGCAACTCAATTTCTGTACACTAACAAATGCTTTTATCATCACTAACAGTGCAAACACAATATAATTAAGAGATTCCTTAAATAAAACGGGAGTTTTTGCGCGTCCAGAACTCAGTCAATGATAAACTTGCGCTTTTTGACAGCTTCAGCGCGCGCTGCTCCAACTGTTACAAAGGGAGCTTTCTTTGATCGCTTTCTTTATATAATTTAATCATCGTTTAAATAACAGATTATTTTCATCCTACTAAGTTGACGTTTAGTCACGGGTTTGATTTACTAACACATAGACAAAGAACATCTGATTGTACATGAATCATTACATATAAGATCAGGCATTAGAATTAACACAGTTACTTACATGTTGCATAACTGTCGAGTCCAGGCACTGCACAATATTTTGTAATCCTAAACGGCCTGTTTATAGCTTGGTAGCTCGATCCGGTTTAGCACCACGTAGGCCTATGTTACATATGCACGAATCAGTGGGTGGGGCTAAACAGGCAGTGATGAAGTAGGCATTGATCTTCTTCTGCGGAGGCAGTGCTTGCTGCCCTTTGACGTCATAGATCCCCACTTTGAAAACCTGTCGTTTGCTGGGCCTGGTGTCAATAAAAGCTTTTATTGGACTAACAAGGAAGTTTTCAGTTCTGAAACTTACAGGATATTCTTATAGTATGATGACCTCTTATATGTCAAAAGCTCAAGGAAAATTTGATTTCTCAGTTCATCACCCCTTTAATAACATGGGAGCTCAGGGGAACGGACAAAGATGGTTAAAAAAACACTCTAAACACAGGGACACCAGAGGAGGCTCAGACAGAGAGCCTACAACTCAGTGCTACTGCATAGTTTGGCTCAGAGAACAGAGGCCTCAGTATAACGTCTCTCTAAAGCGAGAGGAGGCCTAACTAAGTTCTATGTTCAGGGCAGCCTCCAAAGTGGCTCAAAGAGAGCCTAACAAGTCAGAACTGCTATTTAGGTGGAGCTCTGGGGGAGCAGAGGCCTAAATGTACAATTCTCTTAGTAAAGAGAAGGCCTAGCAACACTCTAGATCAAAGCAGCAGCCAAGGAGCATAAAAACTCAGCACTTCTACCCTGTCAGGTTCTAAGGACAGAGGCCTCAACATGATATTTCTCCAGATTGAAAAGAGGCTTACCACATCCTACACTAGGAATAGCCATCAAGGAAGCACACAGCACGCCTAACATCTTGATACTGCTGCCCCAGGCAGAGCTCTGAGAAGCGGAAGTTCCAGCAGAAAGATTCTCTGTAACACTTTATTTTACAGTGTCCTTGTTACATAAGTTATATGTACTTACTATAGTAATAACTGTAAATTATGCATAATTACATTCAACTAAACACAGACCAAACCCTAATTATATACTAAGTACATGTTGTTAATTTCTATTACTCAGTACTTAAATGTATAATTACACTGTAACAAAAGTACCTTAAAAGAAAGTGTAACCAAATTCTCTACTCTGTAAAGGCAGTTGCCAAGGAGACTCAAAGGGAGCCTAACAACTTGACACTACTGCCCGCCGTCTTAGGGCAGAGGCCTCAAAATGACCACTCACTGAGAGGCCCAATTACACCCTATGTCTCAGAACATTTCCAAGCTCTAGAAAGCAGAGACCTCAAAGGAGGACTCTCCCACACTACACTTCCTTTCTAAAGCAGTGACCAAGGAGGCTCACAAAGAGCCTAACAACTCAGCACCACTGCCTGGTGGAGCTCTGAGGATGGGGTCCTTAGCATGACGACTCTCTAAAGGAAAAGGAGCCCTAACTGCATCCTATACTCAGAACAGCTTACCAAGGAGGCTCACAGAGAGCCTAACTACCTGATATTGCTATTGGAGCGGAGCTCTAGGGAGCGGAGGCCTCAGCAGAACGACTCCATATCAAGAGGAGGCCCACCAATGCTCCATTGTAAAGACAGCAATCAAGGTGGCTCACAGAGAGCCAAACTACTTGATGACGTTATCCAAGCAGGGGCCTCAGCAGAAAGACTCTCTATGGAGAAGGCCCATCAATTGCCCCATTGTAAAGACAGCGATCAAGGAGGCTCACAGAGAGCCTAACTACTTGATGATGCTATCCGAGCAGAGCTCTGGGGAGTGGAGGCCTCAGTAGAACGACTATGTATAGTGAGAGGAGGCCTAACCATGCTCCATTAAAAAAAAAGCAGTAACTAAGAAGGCTCACGGAGAGCCTAACCGGTTAGCAAACTGCCAGCCGTCAGACATCATATTCACAACCAGCCTCCTGTGCCGAACCATCAATAAGGCAGATGTTGGTTTTAAAGCATACAGCCAAAAACATCATAGGTCCAGCTTCAGGGCCAGATGTAAACATGTGTGAGAGCCCCACCTGACCTCAGTCAGGGGATGGATGGTGGGGAGAGAGGGAAGGAGGCAGATGTTATTTAGCCTCTGGGACCCTAGAACACTGAGTGCATTTATTCTGGATCACTCACTTTTAAGGTTCTTCTCCCCTGGCTTCTCGACGACTCCACGCTCTACCCCTCGAAGGAAGGGGAGCACGAGAGGCGGCGCTTGCCTTTTGGTCTTGTCTCTGGTCCTCAGACTGGGACGAGCCAGACCCCTTTGCTGCTTAAGGCGCATACCCTAAACTTCCTGACCACCATCTCAACAGATGTGCCAAAAAGTTTGGAAGGCCAGGTTTACTTAGAGATGTTAACGTAGCCACCATGGCCACCGTGGATCGACCGATCGCGGTGGCAGTCTGTTTTGTGGCACGGAGAGCCAAATCTTAGTATGGTGCAGCTCCTCAGGGGGAAGCCCCTGGTTCAGGTCCTTCAGCAGGTCAGCCTGGTAGGCTTGCAGTATGGACATTGCGTGCAAAGCCGCCCCAGCATGAAATGCTTCCGCATATGCTCTGCCATTTAAGCGTGACATGCAGTGGCTTAGTTGGCAGAGACGGAGCCTTTAATGTGGATGCCTCACCCACCGAGAAATAGCTAGTCAGCGTCACTTCAATCGAAGGCATCAATGCATAACCATATTCCTGAATATGGCTTTCCCTAAGATCTCTTCACCTCAGCGTGAAGGGAAAGGGAAGGCTTGTATGAGCTGGGTGGTTATGTCTTGACAAAAACCGTTCATCCAAGCGACTGCAAGTGAACTTGCGCTTCCACGGCAGGCGGGCTGAGAGCACTCAGAAACATCTTCGGTTTCAACAGCCTCGTCCTGCTCGTCTTGGCTTGAAGCCAGGAGCTCGCTGATGTGAGAGATAACACATCATCATAATCCAGCAGCTCGCTCTCGTCAGCCGCCGCCAAATGCAGGATATTCATACCTTTTTAAACTCGTCGGCAAGCTCCACACGTTTTTAGTCTCCTACTCTCCTACCAGCAGCAGCAGGTCTTGAACCGTGAGGCACAGATGGTTGTCCCAATTCCCTCGAGAAAACGGACAAACGAGAGCGAAGTTTCTTCATTAAGAAGTGCTAACAATGCACTCATACAGCCTCCTCAAGGACTGAGCATGCATGCTCCTCGTCCAGGCAAATAACACACATACTGTGTGTCATCGGGTGTCAGATAATGCTGACACAGATGAACACACCTCCTAAAGTTCTTAGTGCTAGTGCTTGCCATAACCGCCTTATTTAGACACACATTCAAACAAATGGTCTCCTAAAGACATGAAAGAGGATGGCATATTCCACAGGTGCCCTTTTATACTCACGGTTGCACCAGTAGTGACGTCACAGGCTGTCACCGGCCAATGTCAAGTTCATTGTCTTGAATTTGGTCTAAATTTCGCCGTGGGATTGCGGTGGTTGCACATAATTTTCATTCCTGTGTGCACATCTAAAGTGTGCACACATAAAGCCCCCTCTCATACAGCTTGTGGTGAAAGTGGTGAATTGATTTCTTTTTCATGGGTTTTTCAAGACATAAGATAGTAGCGTTTTACATTATTCACGTTCACGTGTAGTTTGACATGTTTATGGCTAATCATTTGTTAGCTTGTGTGTAGAGTTACTATGCAAAAACAAAATTTTTAGAAGAGTTAAAGTAGTTTTGATTGAAGTGTTTGCTTTTGCGAGAGTTTGTTTTGTGGTTTTGTATGTAGAGTTTAGAGAAATGGAGCCATAGTTTCAGAAATTGTATGTAAGCAATTTTTTTTAAAAAAACTGTAAGAACTAGTTTGACCAACTAGCAGTTAACCAAGTCTTACTTTTTCAGTTCCAATTAGACTTTTTTTTATCTTTTTATGTGACTGACTGTAAAAGTTAGGAACAGTCTTGAAGAAAAAAATTAGATGACTAACTTTTAAGACTAGTCTAAACAGTTTATGCAACTAGCCACTGGACTAAACTACACTGGTTATATTTAGAGCTCCTTTGGAAAGAATAAATTGATCTTGGTTTGCTTTCTTTTATTTGAGCATCTCTTAAGTGAATTAACATTTCTCCATTTCGCTGTCAGTTAGCAGATGTCTTCTTTCATATGTTCTCTTCACACACCCAGATTTAGATAGAAATCTGCACATGATGGTCTCCTGCAATGTTCAGAATTCACACCATATGTTTTCACACAAGACACCTTCTTTTCATTTGTAGCTATTTTAGGGTCTGTAATTGGTGTAATGTGATTCAAAGTTGTCATGTTGTAAAAGAAAAATTGAATAAATTATAGAATGCAATTAAGTGTTGTTTATTTTCTTATGAGATTCTCTGAATTTGGAATATCATTATATCATTTAGTTTTTATATGCCCCTAGCATTGTGTTGTCATGGTTTCAAACTGAAATAAACCTGCAGCCTTTGAGCATTTTGACTGGTGTAAGAACTAAATATAACAATATGTAATGCGCAAAAAAAAATCCTCTCTTTTTTTTCATTTATGCTTTCACTTTTACTCATCAGTTTATTTCTCATTACAGTAGGTGTTCCCATGGCAATTCTACCAGTTGGATCTACAGGAACATATCATTTTGGGAAATTTAAAGATATTTAACCTTTTTTACTCCCTTTTTTTTTTTTTTTAACCATTGCATTCAATATTACAAAACAGAAAGCATCTTATTAATATTACAGTATTATCTATAAAAATGCATTTCATTTATCCAAGAAGAAAGCAAAATGAAACTTAATTTTATGTTTTCAATTGGTACTGTAAGTATTTGTCTTATTTTATGATATATTGTATGTAATACATAAACTTTTTAAAAGTTATCCCTTTGCTTGGTTTCAAATGTGTGCTTTCTGAAGGCATTCATATTTGTCAGTGTCTTTTCAGATACTACACTAGACTTTTATCTCATTTGAAAAAACATAGGCTAACTGATTCTCCACACTTTTACCTATTTTTCAGCCACCTCTGCTAAGATGGGACTAGTTGAAACTAAATTAGCCATCATTCCAGGTGCTGGTAAGTGCCTCTGTCTGTATTTTTATTTGTAATGTTTTTTGTAATTGCTTCTGACTTCTGAAGTGAGGGATAAATTGTCTTCTGGATTGTAAGGTACAGGATTAAACTAAAGGGGATATTTATATGCAAAAAAGACACAAAACTAAGAATCCAATGCACAAGAACCACACTATGGCCTTGCTGCAAATGATTCATTTATTATGTACTTGTGTGCCTGACATAACCATTGCATGTGCATGTCTATAAAGTACACAAGACGCTGAAAAATGTAAATAATACATTTTGAGGAGTATATTTACATTTTTCCTTAAAATGCCCCTATTATGCTATTTTAAAGGCTCCTAATTTTGTTTTGGAGGTCTCCTCCAATAGATTTACATGGATCCAAGGTCAAAAACACTTATTTTCTCATAAATACATTTCAGCATCACCCTGTTTTCTGTGTGTGTGAAACAGTGTTTGAAACAGTTCGATAAAGGATTCAGTCTCTCTAAACCCCTCCTTTCTTAGAGCTTCTTTTGCTTTGACTGGTCAGTTGGCCCGTTCTGTTGTGATTGGTCTACTCTGCTCTGATTGGTCAGATGGCCCAGTCTTTTGTGATTGGTCTACTCTGCTCTGATTGGTCAGATGGCCCAGTCTTTTGTGATTGGTCTACCCTGCTCTGATTGGTCAGATGGCCCTATCTTCCTCAGCACTTGATACACAGTGATATAAACAGTAATGATGGTGTCGGTTTTACTGTATATATTCCAGTACGAGTCCTTATCCTTTGGAAATGCATCATGTCGACAACACAAACCAACTCTTCCAGTCTCAGCTACAACTACATTGTTTGAGGGTCAAATAGACATTGTTCGTGGGCAGCCAATGAAGAGCATAGGCTGGCATTATGCAAATTTGTTACAAACCTACATAGGAATGGAAGTAAGACTGGAATTACTGGTGTCTCATTTCAGGCAATTCAGAATCAATACTTTCTTTTAGGAGACAATGGGTCTAGTTTACGAAACAAATGTACAACAGAAAACTGGGTGTACAGTGGTTGCACACAAAACTGTCATAAGGAAAAATCCAAGTGATTGCGCGGGTGCCTCAAATCGTGCCTCACGCGCGCACACACAGCATATCAGTTCTTGCATTGCTAACTTGACATCGCAGCCTGTTCATCATCAAACTAAAATGCAGTCAACCAAACAAAGAAAAAGTTACACTGCTAATTTTAAATGGTCCGCTGTAGGTGTTCAATCTGTGCCATTTAGCTTGAGCACGACCCCACTGTGATGTTAGGCCAAACACATTTTTGTGCATGTGAAGGATGAAGTTTTACATGAATATTGGAACACGAGTGAAGTACAAAGCCTAGATTACATGGTTTAGCAACTAATGGTTTAGCAACCAAATGTTACACCGCAAATATGGAAACATTTGGATTTGTGCCGAATGAGAGAGGTACGTGAACCCAATTCCATTGCAGTTTTGCTTTTAAAGGGGGGGTATCACACACACAGATTCTGCCAATCTCATGTTAATCTTAAGTACCTATAGAGTAGTATAGCATCCTTCATATCGCCGAAAAGTCTTTAGTTTTATCATATTTATAAACGATACATATGCTGTACCGAGTCTTTCCGAAAACAGCCGAGTGCCTGGAGGCGTGTCGTTGTGAGCGGAGATAGAGTGACGAGCTGTCACAAGCACGCGCAGCTTTTGCGTAGAGATCGGCTGCAAGCTGTCAATGGTCAGCTAAACAAATATTTTTAAACACGCAATACACCATCGCGTTATCCATAGATAACTTTTGAATCACTATAATGAATATAGCGTATAGTGAATGATGAATAATTAATTTATAAATTCACTATGTTCGTGTTGTTTACATTATATGCACTTAGGCGTCTATTGCCAACAAAACAGACATTTGAAGCAGTTTTACTCACCACCTGCGGTTCCAACTCATGACCGGGATCATTATCGCTGTGGCCGCTCCATCTTTCAGTTTCAAACGATCTGTAAATCCAGCGTAGAACTGGGCCTTGTTTATTAAACCATAAGCGCCGATCCTGAGGGCTCGAGCAGCCACGGGAAAACACGAGATATTCTCCATTCATTTTAACCAATAAAAAAGTGATTGCAACTGTCAGTTTCTGTGGTTATTTTAATGACAAATATCGAGAGTACACCAATGTAATGCGTGAGAACAAACCTCTCAGCTCCACTTAACGCTAGGTTCTTTGGGAAACAAGGTTATCTTTCCCTCACAACCCAAAACACACTTCTTTGGTGACATTGTTGATTTTGTGAAGTCCTGTGACCTGTGCCGTAAAGGCGAACGTACATTGATGGGCGTGCCCTCTCTCTCTCTGGTCGATGTGTGCGCGCTCGCCCTTCCGGGAGAAGTGCCCGTACAAGGAATTCCGCCCATTTTTACGTCACTCAGGCCCATACTCGGAAAAAAACCCCCCCGAAGCCCGAGTATTTTTGGCACAGAAATACTCCGTCATACATCCAACTCGTGTTTTGAAACTTTGGCCATGTTTAGCATGATAATCCAACTCTTTAACAGTGTAAATAAGTCAGAATGCATGAAATAGCATCATAGCCCCCCTTTAATAAATTCATTTTGGCTTGATGTTTTGGCTATATGTTGTTTAAAATGAATGCTACTATAATTTGTCTTATTTTATCATTTAAATATATAATTTTATAGCTGTAGGCCTATTTTTCATTCTTGTTCTGTTCTAAATACTGTTAAATTGAAAGGATTTGTTGTGGAGTGAGAACTAAAATAGCCTATAGCTATGTTTATAGTGTAATTACATTATTTCTAAATGTGATAATAAAATGCAATTTAAGTGACTTATCTGTTCTCTCTCTCTCTCTCTCCCTCTCTCTCTCTCTCTCTCTCTCTCTCTCTCTCTCTTAAAAACACAATTTGGATTGATATGAGTAGCGTGTTTTTTAAAATTACTTTAACTGTTTAACTGAATTCATACCGTCGGTTATTCGGTTAATTATGGTCATCCCCAGAAACCAGATATTCAACATTTAAAAATGTGTTGCCAATAGTTAAATATTTTATTGACAGTGTTATACACNTCTCTCTCTCTCTCTTTCTCTTAAAAACACAATTTGGATTGATATGAGTAGCGTGTTTTTTAAAATGACTTTAACTGTTTAACTGAATTCATACCGTCGGTTATTCGGTTAATTATGGTCATCCCCAGAAACCAGATATTCAACATTTAAAAATGTGTTGCCAATAGTTAAATATTTTATTGACAGTGTTATACACAGTAGCCTATATCCATTACATTACAGTAATAATTTTATTTTATTAATGTCTTATTTAATACTTGTTAACAGGTGTTTTTTAGTGTAAGATCAATTTCTCTATCATGAGATTATTTACTTACTCTTCTTGGCCAGGCTGCTTTTCTCCATGTCGTAAACTCTAGGGGCAAGGCTTCTCAAATGTGTATTTATATGGTTGTGATATTTAAATGACGATTGTTTTCAGCCGCCACATTTATCATTGTCCAATCATTCAGTGGGATTGGGATGGGATTGGCGGCATATAAATGTTTCTTGAATTACACTTGAACTTTGTCGTAAAATGAATTCTGCTCTCGTTTCTATGTTAGATTGATAAATGAGGAGACATTTCACAAAACGACTTCAAATTCACAAACAGCTGTATTAAACACTGCATGAAGGAAAGGTAATATTCAAAAAAGCATAATAGAGGCACTTTTATGTTATTTTATTGAGGGAATTCATAAGTGACATGTTAGTTGGTATGCTTCCATCTCAGTTAATCTGCTGCTTTATAGGCAGTTTTCCATGTAGATAGCAAGGCAGTTATATCATATTGTTCCATACTACGTCTATAATTTGGTACATGTATACATAAATTAAAAGTATTTGGGAAATGTTTAAAAATTATGTATCATATCAAGGAACTGGTGTATTTTATACACCTATAAGGCAGCTCACTACGTCTTGGAGCACAGCTTGTACCTTGTAATAACAAACTAGGACAGATATTTCCAACTGCCAGGAAGAGGAAAACAGAACGCAATAAAATTATTATTCAAAGGTGCATGTTGTCTTCAAAACGTTTGTAGAGGATTTTCTAGACTTGCTCTTTTGTTTAAAAAAATTGCTTTTTGTCTAAAGTTATGAGTTATGAGTTTTCCAATGTGCCTGTAAGCAATTATCACAGATTTCCAAACTGTTGGAGTACAACATAGAGCTGGTACAGTGCCTCATAAAGTATTTGGAGGCTTCATGGCTCAATAATTTATATAATTTCAAACAAAACATTTCACAAAAATAAGTGGAAACACTTTATTTTAGTGTCCTTGTTACATAAAGTAAATTGTNGAGCACAGCTTGTACCTTGTAATAACAAACTAGGACAAATATTTCCAACTGCCTGGAAGAGGAAAACAGAACGCAATAAAATTATTATTCAAAGGTGCATGTTGTCTTCAAAACGTTTGTAAAGGATTTTCTAGACTTGCTCTTTTGTTTAAAAAAATTGCTTTTTGTCTAAAGTTATGAGTTATGAGTTTTCCAATGTGCCTGTAAGCAATTATCACAGATTTCCAAACTGTTGGAGTACAACATAGAGCTGGTACAGTGCCTCATAAAGTATTTGGAGGCTTCATGGCTCAATAATTTATATAATTTCAAACAAAACATTTCACAAAAATAAGTGGAAACACTTTATTTTAGTGTCCTTGTTACATAAAGTAAATTGTTCATAATTACATGCAACTAACCCTAAACCAAACACTAACCTTAATTATAGTAATGTAGTAAATGTAATAAAGAGTAACCCAATAAGTTTTAGGTTTCAAATCAACAATGCATTATACTATTACAAATTTTAGACAAAGAATGTGAACACTTTGTGGTTGTCTTAGTAGAGCATATCCAGATTTAATGTGATGAACCGCACCTCATTATGGTTACACCTGTGTGAACTTGAACTTGAGCTTGAAATTACTTTATTTATTTACTAAAATCATAAGCTAGTTGGGTTACACTTGGAGCCTTTATGTATAGTGTAATGCATTACAAGGTATTCAAAATGTATGTTATAGTGCATTATATCTTTTAATAAATAATTGTAACCAAAGTTAAAATGCATTATTGTTGTATTTGCTGATGCCTTGTTGCATCTAAAATTGGTCGTTTGTCATGTGTTTTAATGCATAATACTTTCTAAAGGTGTAACAAAAGTAGATAAATATTATAATGTATTATAACTACAGTTTCACTTATTAGTGAGATCATACAATGCATAATAAAGTGCATTACAAGGCATAATTCATGTATTTAAAAATACTTAATGCATTATACATAAAGGTTTTAAGGAAATTGTTTGCTGATGCCACTTGGTTTGATATTTTGTCTAATGCAGTGACATTTAGACATGTTCAAGTGTGGCTTACAGTAAGTGTCCAAAAACTTCTGGGGCCACTGTAGCTCATGAATTTGTAGGACTATTCTGCAACAAACTGATTTGTTATGGAAGAATTGTTTGCTGGGTGAGAACCAGTGGCAGTGTTTTTTCAGTTTTCTTAGGTTTCTGTACATGTGGTTGAGTTGGAAAGTAGCTTTTTGTTTCAGTATAATCTCAGTCCAGACAGCCAGTATGGTTATCACTCAAAGCTTGACTTGCAGCCAGAGGTTTTCTCTCTTCAGGATGGAAATAGGTCACCAGAGCCTTGGCACCCACCCAACCAGTCAGAGGTTTATTCAGCAGGCAGAGTCCCTGGAAAAAGAGTGGCTAAGACATCAGCACAAGGCATTTGGTGTCGGGCTGTTTTGTGCCCTTGATCCAATTTCCTCTTTGACCTGTTATCTGAAAAGGTAAACCTCTCATTTTTGTATTTGTGTGGACATCCATTTCTATACTTTGTATACTCAACTACATCCAAATAAGGAATGGTGCACCAAAAACCAAAAAAAAAAAACAATGTTATCTACATAAAATGGAACACAGAAGAAGTTATTACATAAAAGTTAACTGCAATGGAAGAGATGATATTCAGTTTATAACTTAAATTTCAGTCTGGCTTGAAAGAGGCCGCGTTGATTTTTTTGGGCTCTACTAAGATTTTTTTAATGCTTGAATGTTCAAAAAACTGTGTTTTTAACATATTTGACATTGTTGTTGCTCCTCTCTTTTTAGTTTAGTTCCTGTCTCTATGAAGCCCCTCTTTCCAAAATGTGCAATGTGCTCTGATTGGTCGGCTGGACCAGTGTGTTGTGATTGCGTGTTTGGGAAATGTCACGCCCCATAACCACAAGTTTAAACACACTACTAATTAACTCATCCAGGCCCGTCCCTTTATTTTGCATACGCCTTGGGTGGGAATGATTTAAATGAAGAATGTTGTAAAGTGTCCAGGAGAAAACTCAAGACTACAATCGAGGCATTTCAGGGAGTTCAGAAACAGTGCACTGATATACAGATTAACTCCCTTTGGAGTGACTTTGTGCTTTGGAACTTTGCAGACCTTTTTCATGCTCAAACAGCAACATTACACACTAAAGAAAGTTGAGCATTTAAAAAAAAATGAAAAAATAATAATAATAGGTCCTTTAAAAAAAACTCTGATTGGTAGCTTTTAGAAAATTGCAAGATTGCAAAGGATATTGCAGTCTTCCACATAAAGTCTGGAGGCTTCTGAGTTTGAAAACCCAGAACATTTTCAGTTGGTGGTATTGACTTAAGAGTATTTGGAATCGTAGCCTGTGTCTGGCTTAATCATGCAGGCCTTTTCCCTGCATGAATCTGGTTTCCAGTGACTCAGCACATAGTGGAGTCAGAATAGCAACTGTTATGCTAAGGAATATTCACACCCTGGACTGACCAGTCATTTGGCCACATGCATTCGGCACAAATGAATATGCCAGTGGAGCAGGGCAGGGCTGAGCATGATTTGGGTCTTCCTTTATAGATTTTCTAGGTCATAACAAACTTTCAATGCTTTGAAAGCTGCACAGAGCCTCAGTCTTTAGGAAGTCAACTTGCAACAATAGAAATGCTTCTAGCGGTGATGATTATTATTTTGATACTGTTTTGTACCATGGTGCATATATCCATGCAGCTATCAGTGGGCAGAACTGTTTCTTTACGCATAAGAACTACTAAGAAACATGGACTTTTCACCAAAAAATGAAAATTCTGTCATCATTTACTCACCCATCCTGTATGACATTCTTTCTTCTGCAGAACATAAATGAATTTGAAGAGTGTTGAAGAATTTTGGTGACCATTGACTTCCGTTTGTATGGACAAAAAACACTGAGATGCTCTCAGAGGTCTCTTTCTAACAGACCAGGAGGACATGATCTTCCCCTGTATGACAATAAGGGATAGATTTACTAAACGGGGCAAATTAGCGTGAGAGCGCATTCCACAAATGCGCCGATGGGAGTGGCAAGTTTTGCGCGTGATCTACTGCTGACGCGCAAATTAAAGAACACAGACACAGTCAAATCATTTACATAATGACCAACGCAATCTACCAAGAGCAGTGCAAATTAGTGTTGGGTTGCAAATAAGACATGCTTTTAAGACATGCTTTTTTGGGGTGTTAAATAATGGCACAAATACCAGTAAATTGACTAGCGCAAAGTTGCTGCATTTTCAATCAACTCTACAGCCATCTTCCTGCACAGTTTAAAGGTGTTTCGTAGTACTAGAAACATTCACGCAGTTCTGTTGGAGTAGGTTGGAAGTAACTCTACAATAATGGTCTTTTAAGAGTAGGGTTGGACACATTAATGTATATCGTTCATCATCAGCAAACAGTTTTCCACCGCTACAAAATTATGAATTGTGTTGATAATATAAATCTTATAGAATATAAGACTCACAAGAGAACAAGTGTGTTATTTATTTATTTATGGATACCATGAACTGTAAAACCTGTGTTCATTGGAAATGCATGCATGGTGCAAAATATTACATTGCTTCTTGCACGTTTTGCTACACTTTCAAAGTGAAATGTCCAGTGAGTGGTGGCAAATATTTCCAATGAGTCTGTGTTAAATTTGTAATTTCTACTTGTTTGCCCATCCCCACACACTATTTGCATGTGCAATTTGCATTTAGTACTGCTGACAAGGTTCCTTTTGTCCATCTACAGATGGAATATACAGTATCTCAATCATAATCTATCCCATTTGTGTGATTGCAGAATGAATCGGCACCTCTGCCGCTCTCCTGCAAATTAAAAATAAAACCAAAATTTTCAATATCCATTTGTATTACCATACAAGGGCTTTTCTAGACCATGGCTTTCTGAAAAGCATATTTTATTTTTGTTACCAGATTTAGTGGAACAACACATTTGAGTCATCAAAGCTTTTGGAACTGCTGTCAAATTATACAAAAATAGACTGTCCATCACATGATTTAGATGGTCAGAAATAGAAGACCAGGTGTCTACATAACTCGAGAGGGGCCAGAGTAATCTATTATATTATTTTTATTTTTAATATTTTTAGCTGCAAGGCTTTAATTTGTTTGTTTCTGTGTAGACCTCATGTCAACAAAGGTTGCTTTTTAAGACTGAAACTCCCCTAATTATACTGGGCTTCCTTAAGCTAGTTAATCAGTTTTGGTGTATTGCCTGAACAACTAGTCTATTTTTGAAAATGTGTAGTTTTTAACATCCTTACAAGCAATGTTTATTTGATATTAAGTAGTTCCAGGCACTGCTAAGCTAGTAGTGAAATATCGTGAGCTCCTTATTGATTAACTCTACAGTAAGCAAAGTCATTCCCTATAATAAACGTGTATGAGTGAGTTAATGACAGATCTACTTGACCCACTTCTCAGTACTTCAGTATGCCTTGGTAAACCTGGCCCAGATTCTTTAGAAGGACTGTCTCTTTTCATTGCTGGTCCACACATACAATCATAACAAATATTAAAACATGTGGTGGTTAATGAGACTGAGATTGTTTAGTGTAGTTGTAATTTAGTTTTTAGAGAAGAAAACAATTGTCTTAAAAGTTTATTCACCTTTTTGTTTTTTCCACAAAGTTTTAGGTTGCACTTTATAATGAGTTACAATTAGTTACAATTACTTTAACTTACATTAAATAACAATCAGCAATACATTTGTTAAAGTATTTAACAATCTTTCTCAATATTGGTTTGTTGTTCATTGATAGTACATTTTAGCTCAAGTTCATATTACATTAACAGACACAACTTTTGATTTGTATTAACATTAAGATGTTTTATTTATTTATTTTTTAATTGTTAGCTTATGTAAACTATTGTAGTTGGGGGGGGGTAACAGTATTATTCAGGTAAGAAATATCAAAGAAGTTGAATAATCAAATATAAAATAACTGCGTAGTCTTAACTGTATAAATTAAATATACATTTTTTTTATTCATTTTTGATTAATGCCACAAAAGTTATTCAGTGAAGATCCGTGAGTAATTTTCTCTTTTTTTGGTTGTTTGATTCACATTGATGACAGAGAGCAGCAGTTATGCTAGGCTGTTGTCACTTTTCGATCAAAAGCAAGGATCCAAAATACTGTTGCGCATGCATTGTCTTTCTTAACTGCTTGCTTTCACTTAAGATATAACTGGCTGTGTTTGCGTGAATACTCGCCAAGATGGGCATTTTGACAATTTTGTGTGTATTCGTCTGTTTAAGCGCAATAAGAACCAAAAAATAACTTCATTTGATACTCGCAAGCCGTTTGTAGGCGACTTTATATATGCGCGCTTTTGCTGAGATCGCACAGAAAACTCTCTCGGAGAAGGTGTAAGTTTAAAATTGCCTGAATGTTTAAATTAGTAAGACTTAAAATTACATGCAAATGATAAACTTTAGTGATGATGCAACACTGGCCTGAATTGGCAAGTGACAATTCCGTCAACTGTCCTGAAACGTAAGCTAATGTCTTGTATCGCTGTGTGCAGCTTGTTTGCAGAGTGATGTAAAGCCATTTGCGCATTTTGAGCGAGAGAGAGAAGACGCGGTACAGTTGAATCCCTCACACTGTTTCTGAAATTATGTCTCACAGAAAGTATTTTCTGTGAGACATAATTTCACAAACCATATTCAAATTTGCTCTGATAATCTGTTTGGATTAATTTGCTCATCTATTTTACATGATATAGTGCATAAATGTTTGCAGGAATATAAAAGCATTCTAATCGCGATACCTGTGGGAATGTGTAAAATTATGCACAAAACCCGCAATCCCTCACCGAACTTCAGGCCCTGTTAACAAATGGAACCTTATTGTAAAATGTTTTGATGACAATTTAGCTTTTCCGATGAACTGTTCCTTTAAATTTAATACTGTATGTGGGCAGATCACATATTTTCATAGTTCTTCATACTTCCTGTCCTGTGCTGGGAATGATTGGTGTTTTCTGTGTAATGAGGAGGAACAGAAGGTCAGCCCATGGCCAGTGGAATAGGCTATAGGCCTTCTGTAATAGAAGTGCCATGTGAGACGTGTGTTTTTGTGTGTGATACATATGACATCACTGACACACCTTTTAAATAGAGCGAAAAGCAGTGATACCAGCTAAATTGGGTGGAGTGTTGCAGTAAATGTTTTGTGTGTTTGTGCTTGTTCACGTTTATATCACCATTATATGGTTTCTAATGGTGTTGAAAGACAGGCTTTCATCATGACTTTACCATTAAAAGAGTGTTTGTGTGGCATTACTTAAAGTAGTTAAATAAGAATGTGTCTGCATCTGTCAATTAAAATGTGCTTTTAACCACATTTTCAGAATATAGGTATTTGCAGGTTTTCTTGCAAACATTGGGCTTCATTCTTTAATCACAAGCAGAATGAATTTCTAAATAGTAATATAAATAGTATATAATTTGTTTCTTAAATTGTAACATTGAACTAAATGCAGCAATTTAAATTAAAAAATCATTTGCACAATTGCATTCTGCATGAGTTTTATGAAACAGAACCATAATTTGTACGTACAAAGAACTTAGTTTCTTTCCGAGAATTATTATGGGTGGTTACCTAAAAGCCCAAAGTAAAACAAAAAGTTGTAAGTTTCCATCATCAATCTTAAAATGTACATGTTATTTGAAAATATAGATGTATGATCACTTCACTTTTTATGCCTAGTCCGTGCATTTGCAGCCTCTAACCCCTGTCAAACTGGACAAGATTAGATTAAATGTTGCAGGGATTGTGTAGCCTTTCCAGGAACTCAAGCACATGTTTGACTATGACGCTTTTTCTTGACGGCCTCTCCGATTTCTTGGAATGCAATGTGTAACATTTACCAGCCTCTGCTGCCGATTTCAAAACAACCCTGAGCTAACCTCCGTCACAGTCTTTGCCCTTAGTCTTTCTTCAACATGTTGACACCGTTTATGGTAATGGTTCTCTTTTTCTTTTTTATTTCTTTTTTTTTGGGGGGGGGGTGTTGTAAATGCCCTGTATGAAGGCAAAGGCCACTTTCTCACTGGCCAGGACTGATGTGATGCAAGGATTTCCCTGAATTTCTTGCGAAATCTCAGCTCCGTAACAAAATGTTGTTTAGGACTTGAGCAGCGTTCAGAGTTTAGTCTAAAAAAAAAAAAATCCACCAATACATGACAATACATTTTTCATCTAGTTCTCTAAAATCAATGATTATCATAAACTATTTTAAGGTCTTTGGTAGCCAAAAATATAGATTTGTTTGTAAAACAAAATGAAGGCTAATGAAACGAGAGGATTCCAGTAAAATTAGATCTTGTCATTGCTCATGTTTATATATTGTGGTTGTCTGTATGTACTGTATCAAAGTCTTACGGTCGAATATTTGCACTGCTGTCCAAGAGCGTTAATCAGAAATAGTCAAACTGGAAGGAAAGACAGTCAGTCAGTGTGGCCTTGTCCTATATTCATAAACACCATGATTTATTCATGTTTTCTTTTTCTCTTTTTGCCAGAGAGAGGTGGCAGTTGCCCATGGAGGGTTGTGAACTGCTTTATTAGTGAGCACTTATGCAACACGTCTCTGTGCTTTCATGTGTAAACATATTTCACACAAGATCTTGAGTAAGAGTTGTGCAACAGAGTCAAAAGATGGCCTGATTACAATTGTGAAAGGAACCTGTCCTTGTAAGTTGCCGTTACATGCCAAAACAGTACATTTCTAAAGAAAAGATTCATGCTTCAAATATTCTGAATGCAGGTTGTCTTAGAAATGATCAGTACTGATTTGAATAATATAAAGAGAGTTTTCCAAAGCCCTACAGTGTTTACACTCTTTGGGAAATCAACCTAAAAATGGCTTGCTTACAACAGAATCTGCACATAATAAAATTCCCAAAAATTAAAATGTATTCTCCCTCATGTTTTTCCGAACCTGTATTTTGTTGTGTTTTCTGTGCAACGCAAGAATTTAGGAATATTTATAAGGCTCTTTTCCATACAACAATAGATCATGCATAAGACTCTCAACTCCAAAAAACACCACAGAAAGAACCATTAGTCCATTTGACTTGTACTCTATATTCCAAGTCTTTTGAAGCCGATAGCTTTTTGGAGGGAACAGTTTGACATTCCCATCCACTGAAACTTTCTCCATTTTAGGCTACACACTGTATATCAAACTTCTGCACCTGCATTCAGTTAATACATCGAAACCATTGGCATTTTGAACCAATGGCATTTTTTTAATCTGAATGCAGATGCATGTTTGTGTGAAGAACAAACTGAAATTTATCACAAGACTTTGAATGTAGTGCACATAAAATGTCCTTATTATCTGACAGATGTCAATTGATTAACTTTTAATTAGGGCTGTCAAACGATTAATCGCATACAAAATAAAAGTATGCGATTAATCAAACATATTTCTCTTAAATATGTACATTAATTTGTGTGTATTTATATATATATACATATTAATTACACATAGTTCACCCACATATATTAGGCAAACTCAAACTTTTATTTTGTATGCGATTAATCGTTTGACAGCCCTACTTTTAATATGATTTTATGTTGCTGTTTATTTGTTTTGTGTACTAGAACTTGATTACCCTGGTCATTTTGAACTCTACTGTATTTATTATTCAAGCTCTACCAGTAAAAAGTCTGGAATAGAATTGAAAAATATACAGTTTGCCCTTAACTAGAATGTTAGTACATATCTATTTTTCTTATCACTTGGCACGTCTATGCCATCTAGCAAAACCGGTCAAATGTTTTCAACATACGTTTCCTAGATATCAATGAAGTTCATTTCCTGCAGTTAAGTAAATAAAATTCTAGCTATTGTTTAAAAACATTACAGCCTGTCATAAGCATGCACAGCTTCAGATTCTCAAACATGGGTGCGCACAGACACACACAGGTTTGTTTTTGTGAATTGTGGGGACGTTCCATAGGTGTAATGTTTTTATACTGTACAAACCGTATTTTCTATCCCCCTACACTACCCCTACCCCTAAACCTAACCATCACAGGAAACTGTGCACACTTTACTTTCTCACAAAAACTCATTCTGTATGATTTATAAGCCTTTTGAAAAATGGGGACATGGGGTAATGTCCTCATAAGTCACCCTCTCCTTGTAATACCTATGTCATACCCATGTCATTATACAAATTTTTGTCCTGATATGTCACAAAAACACACACACACACACTCTCTCTTATTGTACCTTCATTTGTTTGCTGGCAATTTCTGTTTACTCTGCTGTTTTAAATTGAATACAAAATGGTTTGTACAATTTTCCTTGTTTCTATTTTATTGTGTTGTAGTGACCATAATTACCTCTCTTTTTGTACATGTGGATTGTGACCTTAACTGCCCACTGAAATGAGCAGGTGTAGTTTAGTTTAAGCAGTGAAAATCTTTGTGTAAATTGAAATAAATGAAGGCTTTCAGGAACATGGGTGCAGCAAGTGGGCCAATCATTTTCAAAACTCATTGTAAAACACTTTGCTTGTTGTTCAATTTTCTAAGACTGGTGTACAAGATTCTAAAGCTCAGGCTGCACAGTCGATACCATGCTCTAACACAGGTCATGAGTTTTTTTCTTCAACACTTTCAGTGAATGACCAATACCTTTCAAATGTTTGTGTGCAACAAACATTTATCACATGAGTGTTTCTGAGTATGGAGAGGTGGACTGGGTCGCTGCTAATATGCAGCCTTTTGTTTCAGTTGCAAATTACGATGTGTATTTTTGATAGTGTTAAGATCACTAGAGCACAATACAACTTACTCCAGACCAACTTTTTGCTCAATTTTCCCAATTCTACTCAGAACTGACCTGTGGTCAAATGGGGAGTTTTCTAACACTTTAAAGATGTTGTTTTCAGTTTTTCTGAAATCAGAGAATTGACAAAAGGTGTCCTGAGAAGTCACATCTCTCTCTTTGACAGTCTTAAACACCATAAACAGAAAAAGAAGCACTATAGTTTAGCTGATTAAAGAACTTGAGCTTTGAGTTTTGCCGGTATGTCTTTGGAAGTTAGAGGTTCGAAGAGAAGCCACTAGCAACATCTGAGATCATCATTGTCATCTGTTTCCAGAAAAATATGAAGATTTCCGCTTTGATAATAATAATAATAATAATAATAATAATGTGACACTGAAGACTGGAATACTGATGCTGAAAATTCCGCTTTGCATCACAGGAATAAATTAAAATTTAAAATATTTAAAGCTGCAGTCCGGCACTTTTCCTCTTTGTCGCCATCTCTGTTTGAAACCTGCGATTGCAGTCATATGCAGAATAGTTATCGTTACGTGCGTTGTGCATCGGCATGACTCCTCAGCGGAGGAATCTAATGTTTGCTGCCAATCCCTACACGGTGTGGATACTGTACTTCAGAATTACAGATTCTACATCTTGAAAGTATGACCAATATAAGAATTTTCACCGGAAAATATAATCTGAACAAGTAAGCAAAATTTCTGTCACTTTTGTTCTGACCAACTGAGGAAAAAAGCATTAGGCCTACAATAAATCACGCTGCCAATGATGCTTAAAGTCCGCGTGAACCGGAAGTTGCAAACGACTTTTCTCCAGTGTTGTGACGTATTTCCAAGTGAAACTGAATATTGAATAGAGGGCAGAGTTTTACTTTAGCGCTCCTCCTGGTTTACTCGCTTTCAACCCAAGCCGTCAAACTGACGTTATCAGAGAAGGAACGCCATTCCAGACCGGAAGTAACTTTTCATATTTTGATTAAAGATTACCGCGACAAACAATTTTTTTTTCTGTGTTTTAACTTAATTGTTTACCACAAGACTAGTTATATATGCACTAACAAAGTAAATAAGGTCAATTTTGATTTCATGTGTACTTTTAAATCTAACGATCGCTTAGCTCAGATCATTATTATTACTGTTATACTTTGTTTTCAAATTGTTAATGATAACAACATCAACATTGCGTGACTATCCCTGCGTCTCAATCAGCTCCCTATTTCCCCAGGTCGTGAATCAGTATATCATGTAACGTTAAATGAATGTGGCCGATTCCCTGATCAGTGCCCTGACTACTGAACTAGGGGGCTGATTGAGACGCACGCTATGTGTATTTAGTGTGTATTAGAGTTACCTGTAGATTTCAATTTCTGTCGCCACTCCACAGTCCGAAGTCTTTTGCTTTTTGGGTGAATCTCCAGTTGTCACTGATCTTTCTGGATTACAATCCGCCATCAAAATGATAAATGTAATTATTGCAGCTGCTGTGAGAACAGGCTATAATGATCCACTACCAGCAGCATCCTCACATGATAAAACCGACTGGCCTGGCTTACCGTTGTGAATCGAGCTAAGATAAGGAGATAGTTTTGAACACTGGCTGGTTATGTACTTGCTCAAATTGATTTTGGATCATTTTTAACCAAAAAAAGTTACGGACTGCAGCTTTAACAATAGAAAATTATTTTAAATGGTAGTAATATTTCTCAATATTACTGGGGGGTTTTTTTCTGTATTTTTTGATTTAAAAAAAATCAAAGCCTTGTTGAGCAGAAGACATGTCTTTTGTCAAAAATTTAAAAAATGTACTAGCCCCAAACTTTTAAACTGCAATCATACATGCTTTGAATGTAATTCCAAGTCACACATTCCTATAACATTATTTGTCATCATATTCTGGCTGTAGGGGGAACTCAGCGTCTGCCCCGAACTGTTGGAGTGTCCATAGCTAAAGAGCTGATATTCGCGGCGCGGGTGCTGAGTGGTGATGAGGCCAAGAGTCTTGGCCTAGTCAATCATGCTGTGGAGCAAAATCAGAGTGGAGATGCTGCGTATTTGCGAGCTCTGGATCTGGCTCGTGAATTCAGCCCTCAGGTATGATGCTCGCTCATTCAGCTTCTACAGTTTCTTAGTGTACTTTGTTCTAATGAAGGTTTGATGATTGTTCTCTCTCAGGGGCCAATTGCAGTTAGAATGGCGAAGTTAGCAATCAACCAGGGAATGGAGGTAAGATTGCACATTGTACTGACTTTTCTGATCAAAAATAAAGAGTTGTTTTCTTGAGAGTGAGGCAACCTGTCTGTGTTGGCATCTTTTACCAAGTGACTAGAATGTTTGCCAAAATACTGTAGAGTTTGATTGAACAAATTGCCTTTGACATCAACCAAAAAAAGACAGGAAGCATTTTCTCCTCCATTTAAAAAGTTGATATTTATTTTGATAAAAGAAGTTATTTTGATAATCTAGTTATTTGCATTTAGCATTAATTGTTTCTCTGCTGTCCGTAATCGAACATAAAATAAAGCTTATAATATGATGGAGCAGATATACCAGTGTTAAGCCCTATTCGGATGGTAATTGTTTCTCATAGGATGTAAGATATTTTCAGCATAGGTGTAATTGTTTGGATGGGTGGGACATGTCCCCACCACTTTTTGAAACATCTCGCGGCACGGATATCTTATACAAAAGAAACACCTCTAGTTGATTATCAATTTGTGTTAATAATAGGCGATCTGGTGCTGGGATGTGTTGTTTTTGAAATCATGTTGAGTGCTCGTTGTCGCTGTTATCAGAGGCGCAACAGTGTTCTCTCGGCGCTCGTGCACACTGCAGATTCACACGGACGAGAGCTTCAGTCTATCGCTTACTGTTGCAGAGACTCTCTATTCGTTACGTTGAAATCACAAAACAAAATACACATAAACGTGTCCCTGCTCTTGATATACAATCACTGATGAACATCTTTGGTTTTAATGAGAAAAAAAAAATATTAATCATACATGGTTGGATTAGAACCCAGAACCTCTTGCACGCTAAACGAAAATGCTGCTACTGGTCCATCAGGACAACCTCTTATCAGAGGCGGATCCTCGTATTTATTAACTAATGTACTTATTCTCGAGACTAACAGCATATTGTAGCAGATGTAAGGAAGAAACTATCATATTAATTTTAATATCATATTATTATTGTAATAATACAATTACAATACACACACACCCACATACACATTCCTGTCCCTGCCATCTAGAATGTCAGTAATTTTTTCCCACCATCCGCGTAAAAATCCCCGGCCAAATTACCAACTGTTTTTTGACAAACACCAAGGTCATGTGGTAATTTAATTGCCATCCGAATCCACATATCTGAGTTTACAAGAGGAGATCCATTCTAAATTTCACAGTTTAAAAATTGTATATTATTGATAAATAGGATATTATTTTCCTATTATTAAATTAAATATGAATTTATTCGTATTATTCCAAGCATAGCATATTACCTTTTATTTACAGAAGACAATCATGCGACCACGTGAGCGCATTCCTGGGTTCATAGGATCACTAAACTCACTCCTCCAACGTTTTATCACTGAGGTGCCATGCAAATGTAATTTTACAGACGTGAGAAACAATTACCTTCCAAATAGGGCTTTATACTACCTACGTCAATCTTTCAGCATGTATATGCTTACTAGTAAAAGTGTGTTGTACGTGAAGTCATGTGCAGCTGTCATCTGAGATACCAAAGAGAAAGTCTGCTTTAAGACCTTACCTTGACCCTAGAGGCCAGCCTGTCAACACCACGCATTCTTTAGGAAGTGACCTCTTCATCTTTTCTGTCATTAAAAGAGAGAAAAAAGCAAACATAAGCTAATTGGAAAAACGTGCCTCTATCTACATAGAAAAACCGATACAATTCAGTGCAGCTAAAATGAACACTAGAGGCAGTAAAACACCAACAACATTTATTCTTTTCACACAAATTATTATTACAGGGGCAAATTAATAATTAATAAGAACGTAGTGTTGTGCATGGAATCGCACAGAAATATGATATGACCTTTTATCATAGTGCATCATTTGTAAACTAATATATTTTGATGTTTGTATCACATAGCTCCATATGTGTGGCTTTTCTGACATAGTAAACTTGCTTGGTGGCTCACCTGGTATAAGACTGCACTTGCAATGTGCTCACGTCGAGTCCCATGAAGCACCAGTCATGATAACAAAGCTCAAAGACTTGAAGAAGTTTTTATCTCATGTTTGCTTTTAACACTATCAGTCAGGTTTAGAGTAGGTGGTACGTTATTTTCAAACGTGATAGAGCATTAACATTATGACATTTAATTTACATAATACCATCATACACTGTAAAAAATGACCGTGATTTTTAACAGGAAAAGACTGTAAAAATGCTGCAGTGAAAAACAGTTAATTGGTTTACAAAAAGTTTCCGTACTATATACGGTGATCTAACGGTACATTTAATGTAATTTTACGGTAAAATACTGTTAAATTTAGCAAGTGAAAAATAACAAGAGCTTTGATTCATCATGTGACTCTCATCACTACTGTGTTTGGTGGTTGTCAGTGTAAAGGTACAAAACAGATATTAGTTCTTCAATAGGTTGGTAAATTAACATTATATCAGTTAATGAAATATGTTTTTTTTTTACAGTGTGTAAAATAAACAGTTATGAACTGTAATTATTACAATATAAACCTTTTAAATTATATGGTTTTAAACTGTAAACTAAGTGCTGTCCTAAAACGTTGCTACCGTATGTTTTTAAGGCAAAGTTCTGGCAACCACAGCTGCCATTTTTTTTAAGCGTAAATTTTACAGGGATTTTTTTTTTTTTAAGTGTACGTACAATAACCAACGTAATACAACATTGTCGTATTAAAATGTATCTGTTTCAGAGAAAACTGAAAGTGCTTTTAGTGTCACTCACCAGACATTTCACTTTCAAAGTGTTGCGAAACATGCAAGAAGCAACACAATATAATTTTGCAGAAATGTTGCCACTGACACGTTTTTCCCAATGTGCCGGTGATGAAAAAAGCAATTCCTTACATTTTAAGTTGCTTCACTAGGAAGCAAAAAAGCTCGTTTTCATCTGACCTTTTTTAGAAGAGCTGTCGTTGTTGAAATGGAGAAAGAGCTCTATTGGGCCTCTAATGCCAAAGGACATTTACTTAAAATTCGGTTGTTTTTCTAATGAGGAGTTCAGATATTTCTGTTTTTGTAAAATGCCAAGGTCACCTACAAAAGTAGGTCTCTGTTCTTCTGTGTTGTCATGAGGAGCTCTTGCACGTTTATTGGATGGTTTGTTCCTACGGCTACAAGGAGAAAAAAAAAGTGTGTTGTGTGGGCACTCAACATCAATTCAGACTTAAGTGTTCTCACAACTAATACAGTAGCTGTGGTTCATGTAAACAGTCTGCATATGAAAACGGATGATGCAATTGATGTTGTTAATTTTTTATTTTTTTTTCCAGGTGGATTTAAAGACAGGATTAGCCATTGAAGAGGCATGTTATGCTCAGGTATTTTTACACAAAATTTATCTGAGAATCAAAATACTATTTTGTTGAAATATTGTTCTACAATAAAGCGCAACAGTTGTGTTCCAAAGTAAAAACCCTATTTGTTTTCAGCATGGAGAAATATATTTTAATGATGATAAATAAACCTTTCAAGAGCCGTGTCCCTGTGGAAGAGGCTCTGACATATATTAACTCAAGTTTGAATCCCAGCTCGAGGTCCTTTCCCAATCCTGTTCCTCTTAGTCTTCTCCCATGTACATCCTCATAGTGTCAAATAAAGACAAAACGCACAAAAATATAAAAAAGTAGCTATATAAAAAGAATGCATGTAATTTCATATAATCAATCTGTGTATCATACATTTCAAGTGTTAACATAATGCGGAGAGGGAACGCTGGCCTAGATCACTCAGAAAGCCACTATATTTAGCTCTTAAGATGGCACAGCTTCAGCGTTCCACTGATACGACTCTGTTGTCTCCTAGGTGATCCCAACCAAAGACAGACTGGAAGGTTTGCTGGCGTTCAAAGAAAAACGTCCTCCTTGTTATAAGGGCGAGTAACACCGGCCTAACGAACCCAATTACAAGCAGATGCCTTCCAAATTGCCTTTCAGTGTTGTTGTAAAGAATGTTGCATACCTGAAATATTTGGAGCACTGCCAGGGGCCCGATGATGGTCAAACCTGTAGGGATTTCATCTGAAATGTTTGAAGAGTAAGTTTGAAAGATGAAAACTATTCCTCTGTCTGTGGAACAGCTTCTTTTTGCATGGTATGTCCTTTGTGATTTTGAACTGTTTTCCTTTTTATGTTGTATGTTTGTTACCTAATGTAAAGAGACTTTGTTAATTCTCATTCTCATCAGTTAAAATAATACAGACTGCACTTCAAATGAACACAAAATTGAAAATAAGCTATTGTATTCCATTATATACTGTATATGCAACAAGAGAGTTCAAGGAGCGTGCAGTACTACCCAAACAAAATCTGGTTTGGTAGGTTGATTCCAGGAATCAGCACTGATATTAAGCATTAAAGCTGCTTTCACTTCAAACATGTGCAGATAATTAGTCCAGTCAACAACTACCCAGTTTTTGCCCTAAGGATATTGATTCTCTCTCAGTTTCAAGGTATGTGTTGCAATGAAGTGGCCACTGTAAGCCAAGCTATTAGGAAAAAGTACTGAAATTTGTAATTTACTGTAAGCATTAAAGCCTTAAAACGTATCCATACTCAGTGTAATTCAACAACTATTTAAGATTAAAAAACAAGATAATACTGACAAGTACTTCTATAAACATCATCTTACTTCCTCCAGTTAGTATTGCCCTAATGCCCTTAGTGTTTACTCATGTTATCTTACAGCTACATCCTGCTCTTTATTGGTTAGATATCTGGCAGTAAACAATATATGTGCCATCAATGGCCTACAACAGCTTTATTCACGCTAATTTTGCAAACAAGAAAATGTCTAAAAAGAAAATTATAAAAAGAATCTATGCACTTCTGTTCAAAAAGGGGCCAGTGAGATTTTTTTTTTTAAAGAAATGAATACTTTTATTCAGCAAGGATGTATTAAATTAATCAAAAGTGACAGTAGAGACATTTATAATGTTACAAAAGATTTCTTTCAAATAAATGCTGTTCTTTTGAACCTTCTATTCATTAAAGAATCCTGAACAAAATGTATCATAGTTTCCACAAAGATATGAATCAGCACAACTGTTTTCAACATTGATAATAATCAGAAATGTTTCATCATATTAGAATGATTTCTGAAGGATCATTTGACACTGCAGACCGGAGTAATGATGCTGAAAATTCAGCTTTGATCTCAGGAATCATGACAAAAAACTGTATTTTTCAGGCTGGATCAAGCTAATGCGCATGCGCAGTCCTAAAGCACGCGTCTCTTTTGTCTCATTTCGGAGGCACGGGTCTGACTGTTTCTATAGGAACCGGAGCTTCTATTGGCCGCTGCAGTGACACGATGACTTTACCAATCGGCGATTGTCTTAGAAGGCGGGACTTATTCCGCCATATTGCGCGTTGCACTTTCTCCCATTCAAAACAATACGAGTGACTCGTCTTGTGTTATTCTATAGTCTTTGACGGTAGTAACATCAAGGGATGTGCTTTCCAAAAAAAAAAAAAAAAGTGACCACAACTATCATGCTCCAAAAGGACAAAGAAACACTGAAGAATTAGCATGTGAGATATGTCACTTTGGATAGACATAATTAAACAATATAAATATTATTTACAGCTTAAATTCCACAATTGTTTTGTAACATTGAGACGGTGAAAGTGAGTCATGCTTAAAAAGAGCTCCATTCCCAGAAGCTCTGCAATCATTTCACAGGAAGTGCTAAAGCAGTTAAAACACTTCCAAATTCACGTTTAACAGAAACGAGTCTTACTTAGCTTCAGGGCTTCATTTTCCTGCTCAAAAATTTTAAATTGCTATCATAATAGAATATTACAGTTGTGGGTGAAAGTAAGGTGCTGCTTTTATAGTCTTTGTTATTTGAGCTTCAGTGGCAAAAGAGGAAAAAAACCCAGACTGTTGCAAGAGCTGCTGTGTCAGCCAACAGGAACGCTGCCCCAGGGGCTCATGGGTGATTGTTTCATGCAGTACCACTGCTGCATTCTGAGAATTATTAACCCAGTGATGTAATGCTTATCTAATATACACACCTCAGGAAAGCACATGACTGCCGGTATACATATGAGCCTTGGATGTGTTTGCTCATGTCAGCTTTTATTCTCACTTTATTTGATGTTTAGTTGCTGCAGGCTCAAATGTCAAAGGGGCATCTATCGCTATAATATTCTTCTGGTGCTGCATGTTTTTGCGGTGTGCTTTGTAGTCAATTCACATCCGATTTTTAAAATGAGACAAACCGCAAATTTTTCTGTCCAGTCAGACTGTAAAGAACGATACTTATCTTTTTTTTCTTTTAGCTATTTCCCCTTTGTTAAAAAACTGAAAACAGACAGAGACTGTGTAGTTTTCAACCGAATGATGAATAAGACCAGGAAATTATCACTCTGCTTCACATTTTCCAATGAAATTTGAGCTTGTTCTGCCACATTACGATTGGTTAGTGAATTATACATCACAAACCTGCAAGATTAATAAAATTATATTTTTAAATATGAATATTTATAATGCATTCATATTTATTTTTTAAATGTAAACAGTAATATTTCCACTTTTGAGCGATTTTGTACTGTTTTGTACAAGTTGTCATATTAATTATAATTCAAATGCATTTTGTTTTGTTGACCACAATATTATTGTTGATCATTTTTGAGAGAGGCACTTTTGATTCATTTTTTACATGCTGGAGCTGCTGTTTTATATTAAAGCATTATATTAAAGTATATTTTCACCCAAAAAAGAAGATTCTGTCATTGATTACTCACCCTCACGTTGTTCCACACCCATAAGACCTTCGTTCATCTTCAGAACACAAATTAAGATATTTTTGATAAAATCCGTTGGCTCAATGAGGCCTGCATTGACAGCAACACTTTCCAATGCCCAGAAAGGCGATTTCAAAACACTGCTTCGTGAAGCTTCGATTATTCAAATTTAAAAGATTCGTAAAGCTTTGAAGCTTCATGAAGCAGTGTTTTGAAATCGCCCATCACTAGATATTGTTAAATAAAGTTATTTTGTTTCATTGGCGCACAAAAAGTATTCTCATCGCTTCATAACATTAAGGTTGAACCACTAGTCACATGAACTGTTTTAAATATGTCTAGTAACTTTCTGGGCATTTGAAAGTGTTAATTTTCTTGCTGTCAATGCAGGCCACACTGAGACATCGGATTTTATCAAAAATATCTTAATTTGTGTTCCAAAGATGAATGAAGGTCTTACGGGTGTGGAACGACATGAGGGTGAGTAATTAATGACAGAATTTTCATTTTTGGGTGAACGGTTAGTCAACAATATCTGATCGACCGAAAAGTTGCACCGCTTGTTGGGTCTCTAAAGACTGGCACAGGAAACAACTTTGTCCTGAACTACTGAACTTTTTTAATATATGTAGTTTGCATGAATTACAATTTGTCATAACATTTTGTTTTTTAATTAAGAAATGTAGAATTTTAGGTTTAACAGTTAGATGTAGCACAAAACAAAGATACAAATAAATGTGCAACCCTTTTAAAAAAAACAAAATAAACAACTATGCACAAGTCATTTTTCATAATCCATGTGTTTTTATTTTTGCAGTGTAATGATTATTTAATAGTATCACAAAGTAGAAATAAATTGATTTGAACTGCATATCACCTTTTGGACATAAAACAAGTGTCAGTCATTTAAAAAATTTATTTCTGAGATATTTCACTTTTTTAAATTATTTTCCAGTAACACTTTAGAATAAAGTTCCATTAGTTAACATTAGTTAATGCCTTAACTAACAAGGAGTAATGCATTTGTTACAGCATTTGTTCATCTTTAACTAATTAATAAATTATTAGTTCATTAGCGCAGGTCAATTAAATAATATTAACAAATACAATTTTCGATTTTAGTCGTGTATTAGTAAATGCTGAAATTAACTTCAAGAATAATGAATGCTTTAGAAGTACTTTTTATTGTTAGTTCATGTTAACTAATGTATTTAAACTAAAGTGTTACCATTTTCCCTTTACACTCCTAGGTTGAGCAAACAAGAATAACTTGATCTATCAAAAACTTAAACACCAGAATAGGATCCTGAAAGAATAGGCCCGAGTAGGTAATTATTAGTCCTGTAATTATTTCCTCTTTTATTTTATTGGTAGAGCAGATATGTTGAGCAGGAAATGACATGCATACTTGGGTATTCAAAAACCTTTCGGGATTTTTGTCTCAAAGTCTCCTTTTCTAGGGTTCCTTCTTCAAGCATGTTTTCTCTTTGATGACAGCATTGCAGCATGTGGTGGCGGCTCAGGAATTTGAACCACATCCACATCTTCAGCCTGCATTCCTGTGTGCTCAATGAAGCCTTTATTCCAATGGTTTAACACGTAGCATGTCTTCACATGCGCTCCAGCGATCAGTTCCTCATTATATTCACCCCCCATGAAATGGTCTGCAGCACCACACCTGTGTCAGCCACAAGAATGTGCAGTGGACTCGCTGCTGATGATAGATCTCAGATCATACTTAACTTAACTTAGCCCACAACTGTCTTTCAGCAGAGGCTGGGCACAACAACAGTGAAATGCTTCTTAAACACCAGTTTAGTTCCTGCTATCACACAGAATACAAACGTGTAATTCAAATTTAAATATAAGAAAGAACAATTAAAATGTAATAAAATAAAAATTTTCAGTATGAATTAACCATAAACATGGTTTCATACACTCACACAAAATGGGGTATTCCCAGAAACATTAAATTATATTAATCAAGGGTTGAAATGATAATATAATATAACCCCGGCCCTTTCGCTGCTGGCAGGCGAGGCGAGTGCACTAACAATGACGCTAAACACCTCATTCTCTAGCGGTCATCAATGCGCAGTGGTTTACCTGCACAACTCTCACTATCTGTCCTCTGTAACACACGCAATGCGAGAGTGGATGTCTGTTTATCACAGCGCAACAAAGTGCTTCACGAAAAATAAAGTGCAGATGATGAACAAACAACAGGGAAGCACAAAAAATGAACGTACACTACACAAGAGTAAATACAAACAAGTGTTCGTTATTAGTCGCCAACAGCACAGCAGCTCCAGACAATGACACTCAAACCCAGTGTTACTCACACGTGAAGCGGAATCAAAGCAGCCTCCACATCTGTTTTCAGGCCTTCCTGCCTAGCTCTCTCCAGCGCTGGAAAGCTTTTCTAATATTAACGCTGGTCCCAAAGCACTTGCCCAGTCATAAACCTTCATTCCAGTGATATTCTTTTTTGTTCTTTTGTATTGTCTCATCTCTCATTCTTTAGTCTTTCTTTAAATCTCCCTATTGCTCGTTCTCTCTCCTCGACCGTCATACGCCCCCTAATGCTGATTGGTTACATAAGTTTGTTGTTGGTGTTGGCCCGACTAACAAACAGTATTTTTGAAAAACGACATACCCCACCTTTAAATGTTTTTCTCATGCCATTTCAGTCCCTCCAAGATTTTGTGATCGCAAAATATAACACAAAATCAAGCAGAATTTCCACAATATTTGCAAAAGCTAGCAATTTTTTTTAAATTGTTGCAGATTTTCCACAGACATGTCGTGTGACGTCACATCAGACATTAAGCCAAAGCCCACTTTAAGTACAGCTAAAAGGTCTCATTTACCAAGAAACATCATGGCAAAAAACTGTACAAAACAATATGTTTCATGTTTTACATGAAGTGTTTGCATAAATTGATGCATTGGGTGCATATTGGGTGCATTTTGTCATAATGAAGCATTGTTAGAATCCTGTTAATATGATGCATTGTTGGCGTTCTCTTAAGTTAATAGGTTGTTTGCATGCTGTAAAATTGATTAAATAACTGCTAAAGACAGATTAACATACAATTAGGTCAATTAAACGATGGACACATTAAAATGAAAACTGTTAATTAATTTTTAATAATTTTTATTTTTTGTTAAATTTTAAATGAAATGTTGACATTTTATTGTTATAAATTGTTATTTTCAGCATTATCTTTTTATAAATTAGAGACCAATGGTTCTTGATGTCAGAAAAGTAATAGAAATGTGAATAACAAATTTTGAATAAAGCCACTACAAAATCAAGCATTTTTCGCAAAAATACCACCACTTGAATCAGTTAAGGCCCGTTCACTCCAAGGACGATAACTACTGTATACCGATAACTATAATGATATAGTTGTAAATATAAAAGAACAGCAGATACCACACCACAACTATAACGGTAATGGCACAGTGAAACTATATCATTGGAATCACTTTCAGAAGGTTTTTTTGTTTGTTTTTTTCATGCTAAAGGTGTCTTGCTGCATACTGCAGTGTTTGGTCTGTTTTAGTGTCCCAGATTTGCTCTTGAATCTAAGACTACTAAATGTAGTGACCCATTTTTTTCTGTAACCACTTGGTGTTTGGTAAGTGTACTGTGAAAGTTGTATTTATTAATCTCAACTGTCGATTGAAAACTCACTGACACATTTTGTTTTTAGCACACATAGTCTGTATATGGGAACATAATCTCAGACATACTTTGCAGCATTTGCAATGTCCTCGTTGTCTCAGCTTGTATTCTGCAAAGCTGCTTTGACACAATGTGTACTGTGAAAAACGTTATGTGAATATAATTGAGAGGAAAATTATAACTGTTATTTGAATACATCTATATTTCATTCCAGACTGTAAATTTGTAAAATTAACCATCTGCTATTGTGGCAATTAGTTTTATGTATTACAGCATGTAAACACATGTAATACGTCTTGCATAAGAGCAGAATCAGCATGAGAGGACAGTGCCATTTGCGTGCTATACTTGTGTATCTGAATGACAGCATAAATATTAGTCTTACAGTATTTCATTAACTCATATGTGCTTGTTCAAGCTCAGTAGTCCAATAAGTTATTTTTTGCTGGAAACATTCTTGGCTCAAAGAACAAGTTACTATAAATAATGTAGTGTGATGTAGTGACATTTGCTCAGTGCTGTCTTCTTTGCACTGTTTTATGCAACAGACCTGTTATAAACATGGTTGGAAAGAATGTCATGGTAATTTTCAGGCACAAATTTACACAAATTATAAGAACATTTTAAAATTAAAATTTTATAATGTTTAATATTTAGTATCTGATAATACTTTACAGACAGATGTATCCGTCTTTGTTGATGCATATGGCTTTGGTAACTTTTTCATGAAATTTAATTTTTAATCTATATGAGAATGGCTCTTATACTGTAGTAGTTGACTATGTTATGGAGCCAATTAAGTGACAATGATTGGGGGAAAACAATGAGATGGGAGGAAAAATTATATTTCTATGCTTTTGCATTCACTCGCAAAAATTTAGGGGAAACAAAAAAAATTGCAAGCAAATGCAATGTTTCTCAGAGGAAAGCAATACCTTTGCAAGCATAAACAGTTTCCTTTCGAAAGGGAACGAGACTGCGTTCGAAAACGCTATGGGGGACCGTCTCCGCGTGAACCGGTGTCTGAAAACAATATCAACTCACGACAATCCTATTGGCCGGTGACAGCCTATGACGTCTTCATAGTGCGACCCAGAAGTATATAAGGAGCGCCTAGAGAACCAGTCAGTATCTTTTTCGTCTTCAGGGACTGTTTTGTTTAAAGCGATATCAAACCGATATTAAGGTAAGACAATTTATGTCTGACAAACGTTTCAGGAAGTGTATGCATCCATGTCCAATAGTGTTGACATCTGATCACATACATAACTTATAACGTTGTCTTTTATGAGAATAAAAGAGCATGTACAGGCATTTCTTGTGGGATCTGTCTGTTTGTTATTGTCAGTGTGTTTTACTTGGAAAATGCTCCATTCTCTTCTGGTCTTATCCTCGAGAGGAGAAGGACCGGCAGCTGCACCTAATGGTTTGGGTTTTACTCTTCATACTGAGATCGAGAAGGCATGGAAGGACCTGTATTCAGCTCGCATTCATCAACATCAGCAGGTTAATTCGCTGATGTTGATGGAGTGAGTATGGGTACGCGTCGACGCCTCCTACTGACGAGATGAGTGCAACTATCTTGTGATATAGGTAGGCTCCCACGCTCAATACACGGCAGCAGGTCAGGCGGGTGTTGCTTACACACAATGTCTGTTTGTAAGCATATCAGTTAAGACCTGCTGAAATTATAGGATGCGGACTAAGGGCCCTGAAGTTCCATTAGGTTGGCTGAAACAATGTATTATTAGGGTACTTTGTTTGTCCCCTTTTTTTGGATGTGTTGGCTTCAGATAATGAAGCCACCGTTCATATGTATTCAGATGTCGGTTTTAACTAAGCCACACTGTTAGCCACCTTTTGGTTAATTAGCTTTCTCCTCTGGTAAATGCTAGAGTTTTGAGATTAGCTTTCACTAACTTCAGATAGATCTATGTTTAGCGTCGGCCTTACAGGCTGCCTGACATTGTGTGCTTGGGTTGAGCTTGCTCCTCTGAGCTTTACTGTAGAAATGTAGTATTCTCAGAGTTTGCTTTCTCTCAGTTGAGAGTCGTTGGTAGAGGCTGTTGTTTCTTAGCCCCAGGCAGATCTATGCTTATGTGTTGGCCTTAGGGTTAGGGTTAGGGTTAGGGTTAGTTGGCCTAGGCTAGAACTAGGGTTTAGGCGGTCTACTAGTAGCATTTATGCCCTTTTTATACTACCCCTGTTATGTGAATGTAGTTTTTCCTAGTTCTGGCCTCCTCTTATCAGAGTTGTCAGGCCAAGGCCCATTGTCACTTCAGTGTAGGTGCAAAATAGATAGCAGCTAAGGTAGCAGACTATTGCTAAGTCTTCCTGGTGCTGTTGTCTCAGGCGGTTTAGGCCCTATTTCACTATGTGAATAGAAACTTTGTTGCTGTGGCCCTGCTCTCCCAGAACTATCTAGTGGTATTTTGACTTCAGTTTTTCCCCTGAACCCCTTGAACTATGTTTAACTCTCTGAGGTCCGAAAACGCGCCGGCGCGTTTTGCAGGTTTTTTTCACATTGCAGTAAAACAGACTTAAAATACTCTGTCATTTTTTGTCATAGAGACATAAGTAATATATCAATTGAAACTATAGAATATCTTCTTTTATTTGCATACACTCAGAGTAAAAACAAAATGTTGTGCTTTTTGTAAAATAAAGAAAACTAACATGATGCGTCCGTGATTCAGCTCATTACCCACTAATGCGGCCACGCCCACGGAGCCAGCGCTATTCAGAGGCAACACATGCATACATCGTCTCAATCGTGTATTTATTGTCTTGAAAAGTGTTTATCTGGGTGTAAAAGCCATGGTTAGCGACCTCTGGAAGACATGCAGTTAGCTCCTGTTTTCTTTTCTTCTATAGATGAATTTTAGATGAGTTTTTGTTTCTTTAAAGCCCTCCGGCTGCAGTATGAATTGAAAACACCATTCATGGAATAGCCTCTTCTTCTTTAGATGAATTTGTGGACTAAAAATGCACAGAGAGCGCCCTCCGACTGCAAGTATGAATTGAAAACACCAGCGCTCATAGTAATGACAATGAATATTAAATAAATATAACTCCTCTGTATAGAAAATTGACATAAACATATGAGAATCCAATATTTCTCCAAATGTGCATGCTTTTAAACTAAAAGCCTATATTCAGACTCTTTGCATTACAGAAATAGATTATATTTTAAAGTATAATATAAAACCATTACTTTATATTGTAATATTTTTCTGTATGTTTCATATACCATGATGAGCTTGAGACATCACAGAAGGTTTTTTTCACTGCCTACCTGACTGAAATGCCTCATTTATAATGCAAGTCATTTCAGCTCATTACTATGCAATTCTTTTGTCTTCTCAGATGAGAATGACCCATTATTCATCATTATTCATGATGATTCACGCCTCCACGCATACGGTGTTTCTTGGCAAAAAGTGTCTTACAAAAACTAAATCAATATATTGTTATAAATGAAAGAGTAGTCAGCATAATTTTTACATAATTTTGAAGCAAAAACTCTAGTCTACAACCTCCAATACCCTAAAGTATTGTAAACACAGATTTACTATACTTTTTTTGGCCTTATTTCAGTGACTTAAGTTTTTAGTTTTTTCAATAACCACTCATAAATGTTATTCCTTCAAAAACACAAACATGTACATACATGTTCCTCACATATTATGTTAGCCTAGTTTGTGCTGAATACAGTGTAATGACACTTGTGTCATTAATATGTTTATGAACAACTGAAAAAGCACAAATATCAGGGCATGTCAAAATTTCTCCAGGCCCCAAATCAGCCTCAGACTCGAGAGGGTTAACCTCACTGAATAGTTTGGTTCTAAGGTTTGGTTCCCTTAGAGTTTAGACTGCCACTGGCTGACACCCATTTTATTCTGAGGTCGCAGGTCCTGTTTGGACCTCCTTCAGAGCATGGTGGTGTAAGTTTGTACTCCTCTTGTTTAAAGAGTAAAAAGTGTTTTTACTGAGTACATTGCCAGTTGGAAGGTGTGCTCAGGTTGAGCTAAACTAGTCAACCTCACTGGATAGTTTGGTTCTCAGATTTGGCTCCCTTAGAGCATAGACACTGCCACTAGCTGACGCCACGTGTCTTTATGGAGTCACAGGCCCTGTTTGGGGCCTCCTTCAGAGCATAATGGCGTAAGTTTGTACTCCTCTTGCTTAAAGAGTAAAAAGTGTTTTTACTGAGTACACTGCTTGTTGGAATGTGTTGAGGTAAACTGTAATATGTGGGCACTCTACAGTCTTATCTGCAAGTTAAACTCGTTCATTCTGAGCGAGTTCCATATTTGTGGGATCTGTTCTAGGTGTGTGGCCTTCACAGGTCGCCCTTTAAGCTCCCCCCCCCCCACATCTGGGTGTTCTTTAAGCAGATTGAGCATGTAGTTTCACATGTTGGCCTTTCGCAAGGCTGCTGTGAGGGATTTCTACACAATGTAGAATTTGTGTCATGTTGCAAGCCCCTCCTGGGGCCTCCATGATTCTGTGCCTACAATATGGTTTATCTTTTAGGTTGAGCTCTGTACTCCCTCGTTTGAGGGTTGTCCTGCATAATACTTAGCTCCCTAAGCTGGTGAGTGGTTGGAGGCCTCTCTGAGGCCTCCCTATTGAGGATCAGCCCCCAGGCTGGTAAATGCACTCCCATTTTTGGGTTCCTTTAGAGTGCACAGCCTCCTCAGTGCAAATAATCACGCGCTGAGTAGATCCTAGGATTGAGCAGCGTGTTACTCCCCTCAATGATAAAGGTAAAAAGCGCTAAGCTGAGTCCTGCTCTCCGGGATGCCCGTCTCTACGCTCTGGTCTGAGTTGGTTACTGCCTCTTTGCAGTCACTCTTACTGGATGTCTTCTCTTAAGAATGTGATTTGAGACTCTGTGATCAGACAGGTGGTTGGCCAAGACTAGGTTTCTGTAAAAGTAGACCAGGTCGGCCTCCCTGGTGGCAATCAGGGTCGAGTATGTTCCCCTGACAAGTGACTGGCTAGGGTTCCCTCTGGCCCCCTGGCCACATTCCCTTAAAGGTACCCTCTTTCTTTGAAAACAAGCTTGGTTCCAGAATCCTTCAAGCGGCCTTGGTAGGCCTTCTGCGGAAGGCCTCTTTGAGGCTTTTTAGCTTGGACTGCTGGCCATAGGGAATGCTGTCACTGACAGCCTATGTATGACCCATAGGGGAGTGGTTCTGGCACTTCAGTTGAAGCTGCTAGTTCTGACGTTTGTCTAGCCATTTGTGGCATGCACTCCCCTCAAGCATTGCGGCGTGGGTATATCGTTCCCCATAGCGTTTTTGAATGCAGAGTTGAGTTCCCTTTCGATAGGGAACGTCTCAGGTTCCGAGAACAGGGAACGAGACTCTGCGTTTCCTAGCCATGCATCGGGGCTGCCTGCTGAACAGTCCCTTCAGACGATAAGATACTGAATGGTTCTCTAGGCGCTCCTTATATACTTCCGGGTCGTGCTATGATGACATCATAGGCTGTCACCGGCCAATAGGATTGTCGTGAGTTGATATTGTTTTCAGACACCGGTTCACGCGGAGGCGTTCCCCCATAGCGTTTTCGAACGCAGAGTCTTGTTCCCTGTTCTCAGGGAACCATGGTTACATACATAACCTGATACGTTTTGGGGGAGCAAAACTTTATCTCATAAACACAAAGTTTCTCGGTGGAATGAAAAACTTTTGTGAATGAGTGTAAAGTTTTTCTGAGAAACGTAATACGTTTGCGAGTGAGCAGTTTCTTTAAGAAAGGCGAACATTTTGCAAGCGAACTTAATGTTTTTCGGAGGAACGCAATACTTTTGTGAGCAAACAATGTTTTTTGGAGGAATGCAATCTTTTGTGAGCGAATGCTAAATTTCTCAGAGGAACGCAAAACTTGTGAGTGAGCACAACGTTTCTCAGAGAAACTAAACACTTGCAAGTGAACGGTTTCTTGGAACGGAAAAAAAAAGTTTTGCAAAGGAACACAGCGTTATTTAGAGGAATATATTTTTCGAGCGGCTGAAAAATTTCTCTGAGGAACAACTTTTGCAAATGAGCGAAAAATTTCTCAGAGAAACGAAATACCTTTTAAAGGGTTAGTTCACCCAAAAATGAAAATAATGTCATTAATTACTCACCCTCATGTCGTTCTACACTCATAAGACCTTCGTTCATCTTCGGAACACAGATTAACATATTTTTGATGAAATTCGATGGTTCAGTGAGGCCTCTATTGCCAGCAACGTCACTGAATCTCTCAAGATCCAGAAAGGTAGACATATTGAAAAGAGAATCAAAATACTTTTGTGAGCAAAGTTTCTTGGAGGAATGGAAAAAAATTGTGAGAACACTGAAGATTTGTGACTAAATGCAAAAGAATTGAAATATAATTTTTTCCTCCTATCCTACTTTTCCATCATCTTTTGACTCCTATGATATAACCATTGAAATGACTGAACTTCTTTTTACTTGCAGTGTTTTCTGGGACTGATTGAGGTTTGTGTATGATTTGTTTATGTGCATGCACAGACACACACAGTTTTTTCCCTGTACAGGTTTGCTTATCTACAGTAATTTTTCAGAGCTTTTATGTGCTGCCCATCCATTTACTAAAGGGCACTGGGAACTCTTGGCTTCATCTTTGTATGGTTGAACAATCGTTGGAAGTTGTGTGGGGAAGCTCAGAGTTGCCTCACACATGGGTGGCTTGCGGAGAAGGGGGAAGGTGCCGGTTTAAGGGCCTGAGTCCAAGCCTACGTGCTGGACCGCACACCTCCCCCTTGATGCTTACAACACAGCTAACATTCCTTCCTGGATATAAACAGGGCTATAAACATTTGCTCATTTACACACATCAGCTGCATGTTTGAGCATTCGTTTGTACACACCGATGAGAAAAGTGTGGCAAACTGCAGTACACATTTTCAGACATACACCAACTGAAAGGAACTATTAAAATTACTCTTTGGAAAAGTTGTACATTTGATGACCTCACCCTGTCTGACCACTAGGTGCTGTAAGTCACGCAAACATACCCAAAATTTGATTGAAGATGTGATAATCTTTGTGTGGCTAGTGCATCTTTATCTACATTGCTTTATCTACATCTACATAGCTTTGTTTCCATGTACACATTTAGGAGATGGTATATCTCTTGAGCTCATAGAGTCTGAACCCCCAGCTGTTGCAGGGAGAGATGCTTGGAGCCTTGCGTCATGTGTTTGCTTTCTTTCCCCATCATTTAACCATGTGGCCAGCAGTTCATTCCATGGTCATGCAGACCATCACTGAACCAGAGCGCACATGTGGAATCGAGCCTGTGTTCGTTTTCCAGAACATGTTTTGTGACCGAACTTAATGATGTTTCCTAGAGGTAAATGTTGGTCACATATTAAAAAGCATTTAATGAAACTAAATGTGCATTGATGGAGTGGAAAGAAGTAGATGTACATATATGTGTATATACAGTGGGTACGGAAAGTATTCAGACCCCCTTAAATTTTTCACTCTTTGTTATATTGCAGCCATTTGCTAAAATCATTTGTTCATTTTTTTCCCACATTAATGTACACACAGCACCCCATATTGACAGAAAAACACAGAATTGTTGACATTTTTGCAGATTTATTAAAAAAGAAAAACTTAAATATCACATAGTCCTAAGTATTCAGACCCTTTGCTGTGACACTCATATATTTAACTCAGGTGCTGTCCATTTCTTCTGATCATCCTTGAGATGGTTCTACACCTTCATTTGAGTCCAGCTGTGTTTGATTATACTGATTGGACTTGATTAGGAAAGCCACACACCTGTCTATATAAGACCTTACAGCTCACAGTGCATGTCAGAGCAAATGAGAATCATGAGGTCAAAGGAACTGCCTGAAGAGCTCAGAGACAGAATAGTGGCAAGGGACAGATTACTGGCCATGGTTACAAAAAAAATTTCTGCTGCATTTAAGGTTCCTAAGAGCACAGTGGCCTCCATAATCCTTAAATGGAAGACGTTTGGGATGACCAGAATCCTTCCTAGAGCTGGCCGTCCGGCCAAACTGAGCTATCGGGGGAGAAGAGCCTTGGTGAGAGAGGTAAAGAACAACCCAAAGATCACTGTGGCTGAGCTCCAGAAATGCAGTCGGGAGAAGGGAGAAAGTTGTAGAAAGTCAACCTTTACTGCAGCCCTCCACCAGTCGGGGCTTTATGGCAGAGTGGCCCGACGGAAGCCTCTCCTCAGTGCAAGACACATGAAAGCCTGCATGGAGTTTGCTAAAAAACACCTGAAGGACTCCAAGATGGTGAGAAATAAGATTCTCTGGTCTGATGAGACCAAGATAGAACTTTTTGGCCTTAATTCTAAGCGGTATGTGTGGAGAAAACCAGGCACTGCTCATCACCTGTCCAATACAGTCCCAACAGTGAAGCATGGTGGTGGCAGCATCATGCTGTGGGGGTGTTTTTCAGCTGCAGGGACAGGACGACTGGTTGCAATCGAGGGAAAGATGAATGCGGCCAAGTACAGGGATATCCTGGACGAAAACCTTCTCCAGAGTGCTCAGGACCTCAGACTGGGCCGAAGGTTTACCTTCCAACAAGACAATGACCCTAAGCACACAGCTAAAATAACGAAGGAGTGGCTTCACAACAACTCCGTGACTGTTCTTGAATGGCCCAGCCAGAGCCCTGACTTAAACCCAATTGAGCATCTCTGGAGAGACCTAAAAATGGCTGTCCACCAACGTTTACCATCCAACCTGACAGAACTGGAGAGGATCTGCAAGGAGGAATGGCAGAGGATCCCCAAATCCAGGTGTGAAAAACTTGTTGCATCTTTCCCAAAAAGACAAAAGGCTGTATTAGAACAATTCTGTGTTTTTCTGTCAATATGGGGTGCTGTGTGTACATTAATGAGGAAAAAAAATGAACTTAAATGATTTTAGCAAATGGCTGCAATATAACAAAGAGTTAAAAATTTAAGGGGGTCTGAATACTTTCCGTACCCACTGTATATATGTATATATATTTCTGCTTGTTCCATGATTCATCTTAGCTTTTGTAAATGTTCCAGAAAGAAAATGAATCTCTGTGAGAAGTAGCTCTTAGTTCCTGGAATGCCACTTATATTTCCACATATCTCAAATAAACTATTTATTGTACCTAATTCTTTTTCCTTCCTTTACTCAAAATGTGCTTTAATGTACCTATCAAAAAATGATGTCTTCTGCTACTTTGATCACACAATGTACATAAGTGTTACTGTAAATTTGTTGTGTACAAATAAATACACTATCATTCAAAAGTTTCTGAAAAAAGAAAACACTTTTTTTTAGGCAGGGATTCATTAAATTGACTTTTAATGTAAAGACTTTTAATGTTGCTCATTTTAACTATATTCATCAAGAAATTTCTGAAAAGAACAAATGTATTTACAGTTTACACAAAAATATTCAGCGCAACTGTTTTCAACATTGATGTTAATCAGAAATGTTTCTTGAGCAGCAAATCAGCATATTAGAATGAATTGGATCATGTGACACTGAATACTGGAAAATACAGCTTTGCTCAAAGGAATAAATTGCGTATTAAAACAGTTATTTTAAATTGTAAAATATTTAGATGCCAAGCACCGAAGGTGCATATAGGCGCCTCTTGTAATCGTTATTCTTCTGCTCTGGGAGTCTATGGCAGCCCATAGAACCGAATGGTAAAAAGTTGCACACAGATACAGGACAGTCCCAACATTAACCACACTGATTTTGGATTCTCTAACTCAATCCCTCTAGCACCACCATCTGTCCAAAGTTTCACTCATGTTTATGCTAATAACTTTTTAACTGTAAGGCCTAGAAACAACATTTTCTTTTGATTCCTTAGCTCATGCAATTCGATTCGGTATGATGTTTTTCGGCCATTTTGAATTTTCTGAAAAATCTACTTTTTCAAACTCTTCCTAGACGGTTTGTACGATTTTCACCAAAATTGAACCACATCATCTTCAGACGATGCCGACAAAAAGTTTTGGAATTCAAGTTGAAGCGTGACCTGAGGCCACCTGCTGTGTTTCGGCATCGCGCCACCTACTGGTCTAGAGATACGAAAAATGGCTATTTTTGCTTATAACTTCTTAACAGTTTGCCCAAATCATAAAAGTGGTCTCGTTAGATTCAGGGCGGCATGCTGAATTGAATGTTATTTTCCCATATCGACCATTTTGGGTGTCGGCCATTTTGAATTTTGCAGTAAAATGCTGTATTTTATGAACGCATTAGCATATAGTTACGAAACTCGGAATGGGTCATCTGCACGATGACCTAAAGGAGCCTGAGAAGTTTTGAGCCAGCGCCACCTAGTGGTAAAATCAAATATTCACATGCTTATTTTCACGGGAGTCATCTCCTTAGATTCCTGAACCCTTGCCAAGCCCAACGATACTAAACATGCTAGGTTTCGCCTTATGGTTTGTGTAGCGATGTGATTTAGCGTTTAAACAACTTTTGCAAATATCTTCAAAACCGTTACTCTGATCGAGACAAAACCACAGTAGGAAAATCATAAACATAGATCGTTGCCTCTATGCTAATGGACAAATGTAAAAAATAAATAAAAAAAAAAATGCAATCAAAGTTGGGTGTGGATCATTTTTATGTGATCATAAATAAAAATGTCTATAACTTCTAAAGGAAATGAGAAATTTTCACCAAATTTGACACGCTTATGTATGGGCCACTCTGAGGACACACAAAAAAAGCGGTGGGACTGCGCCATTTAGTGGCACTATAATTGAACAAAACATGAAATTGGCTCAAACTACAGTACGTTGGTCTTGTTGACTTCAAAATTGACATGCAGTGTCTTTGTCTCACTTGCTATCATAGTCCATTATGAAATTGGTGTACCTTGAAAAACATGGCCGTCATTTTAATTACAAAATGACAAAAAATATCCAAAGCTGTAACTGCAATGGCTTTGCATATTGCTATATTTTACGACTGCATTGGCTCATCGTTACGAAACTCAGTATGTGTCTTCACCCACCATGTCCTGAAGATACTCAAAAAGTTTCAGGGCAGCATCCCCTTTTGGTCAAAAATTGTAATGAAATTATTTTATAAGCAATTACAGTATATCTCATTACAACTCATTGTATTTATGGGTATTCAACCTTTTTACCTAAAATTGTCTCCAAACGCCTTTATTAACTTGTTTTTGCAGTTGATCTGCTGCTAGCTTCATTGTTTGCCTCTGTTATGCTTGGCCCCGATAACTGCTGTTTGCAGCTATATTTCACATTATTACTGTTTTTAAATCAAAAAGATGCTTCTTCAGTGCCTCGAAAACATTTACAATTTGTACCAACCCCAAACTTTTAAACGATAGTCTGTGTCCATTTATACAGTGTGCAACAGCTGTCAGGATCTGTTCCAAAATCTGGTGAGCTACAATATGTTATGGCATAATTGATTTGTTACAGTCACATAATTATGCTCCCTTGTAAGATACTTTCTTTTGGACACATTTTAAGGAAGAATTGCTTGTAACTTTTGTGGTGAAGGCAATCCCATGCATTTCGGTGAAGAAACTCATTTAAGATGGGGGCCGTAGTGACAGAAATGTTTTAATAAAGATGTCATGTGTGTTATTTTTGGTGTTGTTACCAATTCAAAAAATTCCAAATGAGTCACTTATGAGGTTTCATTTCAGTTAGGATTTTGCTTCAACAAAGCTTCAGCAGATAAGGCAGCTCACTAGGTTTTGAAACAGAGCCTGAGTGTTTAGACTGCCGACTCTAAGAAAGGTCGTTCTGGATAACAATGAATGGGGTATCTGCGCCACCCCAATCCAACTCTCTCTCTCTCTCTCTCTCTCTCTTCCTGTCTCTCCAGTACAGCTGCTCCAGACTCACGTGTTGCTATTCCTAGCCGCACCCAGGAGCTATAAATAGGTGCCTTTCTTTGCAGAATCGCTGGAACACGTGCTGTCAGACAGGAACCAATCAGTGGGAGGAACTGTTGAGTAACTGGAACCATGTGATTCTTTTGGTTTTTTAGATGGAATTTATGGTCATATTTGTGTTTGTGTGAGTGAACAAAAGTGACAGTCCCTCAGAACAGTGCTCTGTTAAGGAATTTTCTTGCATTTGAATAGCTAGATAAGCTTTCACCATGTCTTATCACAATCAAAAGCTGCAACAAAGGTGGAACACGTTTTATTAGATATACAGGGGCCCAAGAATTTGCACATCTCAGTCACATTTAAACATATCTGAATGGTGTAGCATTTAGAAAACAATACTGTACATCCACCAAGAGGTCATATATTGAAGGAAAGATAGCACAAACACAGGGTTGTTAGGTTTGCCACGACAAAACAATAGATATAGTGTTCTTGAAGAAGACAAAATTATTTGGACACTTTTGAAAAACATTAATGTCAATAGTTCATTTGATGAACTACGCCTGTGGTTACTGTTAGGACAGAGACTTCATACATTCACTAAAATCACCTTAACACCAGTTTTTTTCTTTTTTTAAAGAGAGCTGTGAAAAGCTCTAGCACATTTTTTCTGGCAAATGTTATACATGTTATATTTTTTAAGTATCTTATTTATATTTTAATATTTTTGTTAGGGCCCTGCTGCAATCTATATTGATATAGAATGCTTAATTTGTATAGTTTACTCAAAACCTTTAGCCTTCACAATCTTCTTGATGATGCTTTGTTTTTTGTTTTTGTTGTTTTGTTTTTTGCTCAAAGAAATTGTCATTGGCTGTGAAGAGTGATGTCATCTGAAGAGATATCTTTTTCAGCTTAAGTTACTTTATGTTCATATGCAACAGATCTCGGTGAAGATGTGTTGCCCGGCAACCGTATGCAGAAGCGAGGAGTGGGAGTGGGCATGACTGGGCTGAATGACGCAAAATGGCATTTATCATCAAGGCACATGTCTAAACAAGAAGGGGGCAATACAAGTGCATGTTCAATATTTCTTCTAACCTCTTCACGGTACAGTGTTCAAAGAAAAAAACTTTTCTTTCTGCACAAAAAACATATCTATTTATGAATAAAGTAACACAAGTGTTGCCATAGCAACCTTTGGAAACTCTGATTATCTCTGATAAACTCTGATTATCTCTGATAATCGCCTCCTATTTGCAAAGGTAAAACTTTAATCATTGAAAAACAAGGTAATTAATAGTGGTTAATTTCTTCCAGAAACTCTGCTTTATGAATCATGTAAATCCAAGCTTGTTGGAAACTGAGTAAAGTGAAATCTGGCATCTTAATTTACTTAGTGTTCATCTTTGAGAATTTAGCTCTCGATGTGACATTTTGCTGCAAATTTCATTGAATAATTGTGATTTAGCGATAGTTCAGTTAGTTTAATACAGCACCAATGTCAAGGTCATGTGTTCGATTCCCAGGAAACACGCATGCTGATAAATATGTGCTGTATACCTTGACTGCAGTTTTGAAAATTACATTGGGTAAAAGTATCATTCATCTAGACATTAAGTAGCCATTCTGATCGTTACACACACCCAGGTTCAAAGTTTCAGTTGTTTTTGTGCCTGCAGCTGCTGGCCTAATTTTAGCCGTGGGTCGATGGTTGAGCGCTGGCCGCTCTGATGTAAGATTGAGCCATCACATTAGCCGGCTATTGTGCTGAATGCAGCTGGAATCGAATGATGATCCTCTGGCCGCCTTCCAAGAGCCAACACCTAATCCAGTCGGCCCTCTGCCTGCATTTATCTGCTCGTTCACGTGGAGCCCTATTGAAGTTCTGTTTATACTGCCACGAGAGGCCATGAGGTTCATCCATGCACCCATATCCTCAGCTTCTGTGCCACTGACTGATTCTCACACTCACGTTTCTTGCGGCAGCTGCTGTGCAGTTCACGCGCCATCAGATCCTAGTTACATTTTGTTCTGATATATATGGATAAATGGACTAGGCCTTCTAGTAAGGCTATTGTACAATTAGATGGTTTTAAGATTTTTAAAAGATTTAACATTTTTATAATACTTAACTTTGATTGAGGTTATATAGTATAATGAGTGCTAAAAAAATTGGATTAGGCAGAATATCACCGCAATAAACATTCAGAGCAGGCCTGCGGATGGTTGTAACAATGTCAGTTTAAACACTTCGAAATCAGGTACAATACAGGGATGAAATCCTTATCATACAGAATGAGCACAACTGTCCTGAGTTGAATCCAAATTCAGTATACAGCTTATTGATGATGCATACAACGTACAGGCGGGCAGATGAACCCAGAATATAAACGCAACGTGGTTTCTCGTTAAGCGTTTTTTCCAAAGAAAACCATTATAAATGAAACACTTAATTATTTAGTGAATTGCGTTCATCACATTTTGTGAATTCAGGTGACGCCTTCGGTCTGGAATCAGTTTTTTTTTTTTTTTCATTGCGAGTCTTTACTTTTATAGGATGCGTATAACCTATAACTAACTATAACTAAAAGTTGAACACTTGAACTATTTTATTTGTTGCTTTGTATTTGTTTTTACAGAAAAGGTTTATTTTGTCGGCAAAATTAAAATATTTTCGTTCTTGAGCATTAACAGTTATTAGGCTACCAATCAGTAGCGAAGCCCACCTGGTCCCACCCACTTTGAATTGTGACCCACCCAATCAGAAGTTGGTTATTTTCCAAATTTAATAAACAACAATAATTATAATAAACGTCTTATCACACTATAACTTTATATAGGCTATTTAGTTAAAAGAAAGATTAAATGACATGGTCAATTACAAGCAGTTTCCTAGCTTTCCCTCTTCCTATGTGCATGCCTATAAGCTTGTCAAAATGAAAAGTTTAATATGATTCGTCAGTTGCTGTTAGTCCCACTCACAATGTTATCTTTACCACGTAACACCAGGCTCGTTAAGTCTGACATCATGTTCCAGGTTCCAAACTCCATCAGATGCCAAAACAAACGGTACATAGGGTGAATTAAGGGTGATTGGGATAGTTTTTGAATTCCCGCCTTGTGCAAGGTTTCTTGTCTTAAATTAAAAACATCAGCTCAACACATGATACATTTCTGTAATACTGAAGATGTTAACTATCCATTTGAGGAGGAAACAATGGTATATTATAATGAAAGGATGCGTGACATACACTTTTGTGTAAACTGAGTAAAAAAAAATGTTTTTGGTAACATTTGGGTGATTGGGACAGCACATCTTTCCATTGATTTAGGGTAGTGTAAGCATATTTACTGTATTGCACATGTTAGTTCATACTTTGATATAATTTTATATGCAATATTTCCTTTTCTGTTCACCATCATTAAGAGTCCATGTTTATGTTTGTTCAACTTTATTTCTCAGTTCATAAATCCATCCACAAAAGAAGGCTTGAAGTCCAAAAGTCATTGAAAACATTTAAAAATCAAGTAAACAAGTAAAAAAAAAAATGATATAGGTCCAAAATTCCTACACAAAAAAAGAAGAAGAAAAAAAAGTAAACTGATCCAAAACCTTTTTGTGTGTGTGTGAATTTTGGATGAGATGTTGGGTGGGCCCATCACCAATTAACTGTTTGACAAACACATTTAACCTGCACAAACCTTTAATTACTGCAACAGTACAATTATTACTGCAATCAGTAAAAAAATAAATAAATAAAAATAAAAAGAGTTTAACTATAATGTTTATATTTTCAGAATTTGGTTGTTTTACTTTAGTAAAATCTAGCTAGTTCATGAATATTTTAGTGGTGGATTAGGCTTGCACATGGTTAGGAACACTGATTTAGAGCATATTGAACATATACAATGGTTCTCTATTGCAAGGCTAATAATTCTCTTAAATAGCAAAGCATTTAAGTACTGTCCCAATCACCCAAAATTATACTGTCCCATCCACCCAAATTGTGTTTGGGTGGATGGGACAAAATAAAAACAACCTAATTCTGAAAATATAAACATGATATTCACTTTTTTTTTTTTTTACTGATTTTGTAGCAGAAGTGCATCATATTAATGTTCCTATCAAAAGTTTGTACAATATAGTAGCTATGACAATTTTAGGACCTTATTATTAAAACTACCAAAAGTTTGTTATTTTCCCCAGTTCATTCATGCATTTCACGGTCAACTTCCTGTTTGATGCATGCCCCGCCCACCTACATGATGTTAGACCAATGAGGGCATCCCATTTTAATTATGTGGTCTCACAGCTAGGCCTCAGCAAAAAAAGTTGTTATTTTCACTCATCGGGTGAGAAAATAAATTCTATACAGTTATACTGTCCCATTTGACCGTTATGTCCCAGTCACCTTTAATTCACCCTACTCACGGTGTGATGTAAAACCTCCATTATCTCCATACCGAAATCCAGAAGGTAATTACGAATCGCTAAAATATTGGTGTCCGGAACGCCGAGAGCCCAGAGACAGTATTGTACACCGTGAGTTTATAATAGCTTAAATTAAACCTGCAACATGAATAATAGTGCTAATAAACGGCTGTTCTTTTCGCCTGAAACAAGTGGACCCGGAAACGGTATTCCTTACGTCACCATTTAACAAGCGGATTAGTAGGCTAAGATTTGTAAAATGGCTAAGCAAATATCAACCAGTCGATACTTCGAAAAGCCTTAACTGGATATCAAAATTATACTGCAGTCTAGCAAATGAATCCGGGCAATTCTTTTAAGGCGAATTCACAGAGACACTTGATGATGAGGTGATCTCCGTGTCAGAAGACCCTCGTCTCATCATTGTAGGACACGTAAAGTAAGTACAAACAATTTCGCAATGTTTGTTCATTCATGGGCCAATTTCTGCTGTCATTATACTTGATAGAAAAATAAGAATAGCCAGTTTTGTGTGTTGTCATAGGCCTAGTTGTTTAAAGGATTTGTTATTTGTTGTTTTGAAACTGCTGCGTTTTATTTATTTATGTTTTGGTAATTTGGCGTGCTGTTTTCATACTCTAGCTTTATGAACGCCAACCCACGTGAACATTTCTGGCCTTGCCCCGTTACCAATAAACATTGGGGTATAACATTCACTCACAATCATATTTGAGTGCGTTTGATACACTTTGTCGCCATATGGTTGTGTTGTAGCCCAATAATGGCATTATTTCCACAGCATGTCGAACCACCTTGACACATCGATGAAGATAAACTTTCATGAAGACAGTGGACCTCTGAGCTAAAACAAGTAGGCTAAATTTTCATTACCCCGACCTGTTTATTGGTAATATAGCCAAGAAGAAAGCATATTTTTAACTTTCCCAATTGTTAAAAATAAATAAATAATTAAATATTGTGAAAAAACAAACAGCAAAGTACCACTTGAAACTATGAGCTCAAGTGACCTACAGATTCTGATCAAGTCTTATCATAAAGGTCGACTGAGGTAAAGCTTACGGAACTGTCTGAACACGTCTTCTTTTCTCTTTTTTTAAGTGTTTGTTGAGGATATTTCATAAATGTGTAGTAATCAGGCAAAATGTTATATGGAACAGTGCATTTGCAGGCTTCCAGCGCAATTGCATAGCAAGCCTGTGAATCACGCGACGAGGTCTGACCATATCAGCTGTTTTTTTTTTCCCCCACAGATGTTTTATGATATTTATTCTAGTATATATCATCAGTAATCTTGAATTACTTAATAAAGCTCTAAGTCAAAGCGCTTTGAAACACTGTATTGTGAGAAACGTTACTGGCCACAAACAAACAAAACAACAACTATCAGAATGTGGGGTTCTCAGAAGGTGGTCAATGCATTAGAGAGGAACTTGAGTAGAACGACCAAGTTGTGTACGTGCGCCCCCTTGTGCTACAGAGTGGTACTGATGATTTAGAAACAAAAGACTTCTGGTTACGACTCAAACTGCGTTTATAATTTGTTCTAATGAGTACACCCTTGTATGCTTGGTTCTGAAAGGGTGAATACTAATTTAAAATATATTTTAATATGAATGTATAAGAGATTTCATGACAGTTGACAATTCTTTGTAAAATTTGGAAGTTAATGGTTAAAGGTTCATGAGAGACAAAAGATAAACTGCAATAGAAGCCAGTGAAAAGTTTGACACATTGAATGTATGTTTCTAAAGGGTTCATCCTTAAATGCTTAAAATGATTTTTTGACCAGAAAACCGGCCATTAAGCGATCAGTTAAAAGTATCCAAGAATCATGGCAAAAGGTGGCTGCTTTGAAGAAAATGAAAGAAATATAAAATAAAAAATAGTTTGGACTATATAATTCCCATTCTTCACAGCTATTACATAGTTTTAGTGGCTTAATCATGTATACTGTATACTCAAGCTCGCTGAAAGCGTTGTTTTAAAAATGCATAGATGTTTAATTTCAGCTACACCTAACGAAGGTGATATGATAATGCCAAACCACACAAATGCTTTAGTGTATCTGTAAAGTTCAATCAATGGTATGAAAAAATAGCTGTGTAAAAAAAAAAAAAAAATCATTAGTATAACATTCTATCAGTAAAGGTGATTCGTGACCCATTTTATCTTTGTCAACCCTTGATAAGCAACAGAGTGTAAAGAGCTTTAAATAGAAAACATGCGAGTTTCTGTATACTACCTTGCATTATCTTGGCTTTAAGTCTTAAATCCTCTCTTTCTCTCTCTCTTTGTCTCAAACCTCTGCTCATGTGACAGGACCTACTAAAACCCAAGCTGTTTGTCATCAGAGATTATTAGGCTCAGTGGTACCTGCTGAATATGATGAACCTTTATTTACTCATGTTTAAATTTAATTTGCTCATAGAAGTAAAGTAATCTAGGTGTGCTTGTCTGTTCTACAGTGAACCCCACAGCATTTTTTGCCCACAACAAATGAAGCATAGGCTGTCCTAGACTGAGTGGTGGCCTTTGTGTTTTGACCGCAGGGCGACCACATAGGGCTTAGGGAAGATTGAATAGACTTCCAGCGGATATCCAGTGGTTTGAACTGGCAGCTGAATTGGCATCCACTGCATAATAAATTAAACATCGAACCACACACCTCACAGCTCCCCGCCTGCTGCTGGCAACAGCCTGATTTTAATCCTGGTTCAGAGCACGTCATTTTAATAATAATAATTTACTGTGCGCGCATGTAAATCTGTACAGATATTGAATCTAAATAGCCTGGATCTCAAGAAATGTCTAAATGATATGTTTCCACGAAAGCTCAGTTTTGAAACTGTAGCAAAACGCTGCACTGTGACGTAATTGGCGAAAAAATAAGAATTTCATGGTATAATAGTTTAAAGTTTACATTTTAAAGTTTGCTTCTCAAGTATTAATCCATCTGGGGAAAGGGCCTTCACAAAAGCCGAAAGATTTGAACCTGTTAACCGAAGCTTCAGTTGTTCGGGTCATTGATTTCCCATAAACCATCTTTTGAGGATTTGAGAGTGACTGTTGAAGCACCTGATGTGGAAAGAACCTTAATTCAAATGGCTGTCGTTCTGCAGAAACACAGGTGGAGTATCCTCACATCTGCCACAACAGAAATAGGCTCTGGTTTACCGTCTCTGCGGTGATAGACTCTCTCTGTCTGCAGCACAGGATCCGATGGCTGCTATCAGATGCCTGCAGGCGATCTGCTTTGACCAGGAACCCTGCTGCAGGCCTGAGCTGTGGCTTCAGTCCCAGAGCTGCAGGGGCCTGTGTCAGGCAACGCACATCCCACTGTGGGTGACCTGCTTCCGGCAGATGTCCCAGTTGCAGGGCCGAGGACGATTCCACCACAGAAACGCGAGGAGGAAGGGGTGCAGGGTGTGGGGGTTGCGTAAAGATGGTTCTCCTCTTGCTCTGAGGTATATGGCCGATGCTTCCGTTTGGCCAGAGTGCCAACAACTGCAGATGAGAACAAGAGACCTGCATTTCTCTCTCAGCTCTTACCAGCAACCGTAGTGGGTTTTTGTTGTATGTTGCGGATTCGTTCACTTTAGATCTCCGTATGTGGGGCTCAAATATAGCAGCTTGAACCCCATGAACCATGGATAATTTATCAAGCTTTTTTAGATGCAACCAGTGATATGCAACATAATCGCTAAATAGTTTGCCTGAAAATGGTAAATGAAACTGAATGGGTATGTTAGTATTGCAGATTTTATCGTTGTTTCACCTTAAAAAAAATCTGATTTCGGAAATTCATTGTTCAATATCCTTTGTTGTTCTGGTAATGGAAAGATGTTCTGTGCTGAAATATGTGAAATGTGGTGGTCAAATGATTAGTATAGTCACAATAGCAACAAACCACCATGTCAAATTTAACAAATTAAATGGTAGTGAACATAGTACTTTAGGTACTTTTTGTTGTTGCTGCTTTTTTCCTGTATTTTTCTAAAATATCCACAAACAAATTATATATATTTTTACTAGCCAAGAGTCAAATCTCTGTTACATGTTCTTCAGTCCCTTGAGAAAAAGAAGTACACTTTAGCAAACTTATTACAGAATTAATGTACTTTTAAAGTATATACTTGGGTGCAAACTGAATGTAATGTTTTCAGACTCTTAATTGCTTGTTAATTGAATGAAAATGTATTATAGTTAAAATATCTATTAAATTAACTGCATTTTAGAGTGCTTTTTGACCCACTTCCATAGTACTTAAGTACATCTATACATATTTTTTCTGAAATATGTAGAATGTACTGACAAGCATTTATGATAAACTAAAATACATTTTAATGTCATTTCTGTTGAAACTTGTATGTCATGCATTTAAATATATTTGTAATTACTCATTTGTAATGAAGTTGCATTTTAGTAAATACATTAACTTTAAATGTAATATCGAATAACACTACAGTTGATTGCACAAAAATTGCACAAAATTATAATATAAATACTTTACACATGCTTTAGTGTGTTAGGTAACACTTTAAAATAAGTGTACTTAAAGCATTATTAAAGATTATTAAAACTTAATTATTTAAAATGTATTTTAAAGTAAAACATTTAATTTGTCATTATAACAAGCACACTTTTTAAAAGTGTACTGAAGTGTGTTATGAAACCTAGTCATTAAAAAAGTGTGCTCTTTTTAAATACACTTTTGTGCCTTAATATTTCATTAATATTATATTATCTGTTAAGGTTTATAATCAGTGGTGGACAAAGTACATAAACTAAGTACTTGAGTAAAAGTACAGATACACTATTAAAATAATTCTCCAGTAAAAATAAAAAAAGGACTTGATTTTTAATTAAAAGTAAATAGTAGTGAATGATGAATGTTTATTTTGCAATTTTATATACTCCATCCTACTGCTCAAAATATGTGTGTGTGTGTGTGTGGTGGTGGGGAGGGGGGGTGTTATATAATGTACTAGACACACAGATAGAGCTTAAATATGTGTTACAGCTCAGTCTTACACCATATGAATGCATTGTCAAGTAGCCAGCACTAGTCAATATGGAAGATTATGCAGACATTTTATTGATCTGCAAGTAAGAAAACCTTTCATGCTATTACCAAAACTTGTCATACACTGATACTACTGATAATTCAAGCGTGCAAACAAGAGAAAATAACTAAGTATACCAAATAGTATATAAAAATGAGGAAAAACAATGTGTGTAATTGTGTGTTGAATAATATAAACATATATAAAAACAGATGTCATATAGGGCAAAATGTGTTAATGTGTTTAAGACGAACTCTATGCAAACAGTAGTATCATAGTAGGCTACATCATTTGAAACTGTGGCAGCGGGGAAAAGATGCATTGGGCATTCATTTGCGTTATTTTAACATTAGGTTTAGTTTTTACCTAAAAACTAGCTACTCCGGTCAGACAATAATACACAAAATGTGGATGTCCACATTCAAGCATTTCATAAAATTTGCTTAAACAGCTCGCCTTCGGCCAGAATCGGCTCAAAGTCGTGCATTTTCGGAAGCGGAGTCACGCTCAAAGTTACAAAAACTGCTGTGCACACTGCCATGTGAAACGAGGTCTCACGCACTCAACTCGCATGACCACCCACACCGCGATGATGTCATTTTTGCCATGCGCACCTTGCCACCTTTACGCTCGTGTGGACGCAGTGAGTATAAACCAAGCTTCAGTCGCGCGCGCACTCAAGCTCCGAGCATCTCCCATTCTTGGCTCATTTTGAGTCAGACTTCAGTGAGTCCAGTGAATTGTTAACAGGAGACTCGCTTTGACCGGATAACTCGAATCAGTGAGTTGTTGTCTCGAGAACAGATGCAATCGGATTGGTCCAGTTCACCAATGAATTGTTCAGTGCGATTTGCGAAATAATCATCTAGTTCATGAATCGGACACCGCTATCACATCACGGAGTGGGTGATGATGTCTTCAGCAGGAGGAACATAGTGGAGTAAAAAATATGATATTACGCTTTGGAATGTAGTAAAGTAAAAGTTTCCCAAAATAAAAACACTCAGATAAACTACAGATACTTGAAAAATACTTACTGTCCACCACTGTTTAAAATATACTTTAAGATTTTAAATACACTACAAGCGCACATTTTTTAGTGAAAGAGGACTAGTTTCTCTGTTTTTTTGTTTGGTTGTTTTTTGAGTTGGTGACTCATAATATGTCCACATTTTAGGTTTTAGATTAAAATTAATATGTCTATACTTTAGATGCTGAGACTGGTCATGTTATTCCGCATTTTAAAAATGCAGTTTGAAATTGTTTTAAATGGAGTATAGATTGCTAGGACGTCAGCTACTCTTGCTTAGACTTGAAGGTTTATGAATTTTGTCCATCAGTTACCAGAAAATTACTCAAGAACAAGCAATTCCGGCTGAATCAAATGGCCATTCTTGTGCCTTAGTGTTACCTATCTGATCCATCTCTATGTCGGTGGCTTTTCTCATTATAAAAAGCTTCTTTCCTGCTGTAACCAACCACAGAAACACATACATGAATCCAGGGTGCTACACCGCTAGTCATAATGCTTCAAAACCGCAGCCGGTCCTTGCACACTTGCACCTTTCCTCTCAAATCCGATAATCAACTCATCACTTACAAAATTACTGCTATGAAGATGTGTTTGTGTGTGTGCGAGGGCCCTTGATCGAAAGGTTAGCGAGTGTGTGCATGTGGCCGGATGCGTGTGTTCTCTGTGGTGCGATTGTGTGCGCGTCTGTGTGTTTCTCTGGTGAATATATGTAAAGCTTCTGTTGGGCCTGCATCCAAAAGTAAAAGTAACTCAGGAGCACTGTGGTATCTGTCAGGAGTTATTAAACAATGAAGCACACGAGAGAGGAGTAACGAACTTCATCCATCTTGTTTACCCATTCACTTACGCACACTTCAACAGTTCAGACTTCCTTTTCAAAATAGTAGTCCACAATACAATTTGCTTTGGAACACAATATTTACATCAAGAACATCAAATTTAAGTAAAATAATCATTTAACGAACTAGGCTTCTGAACATCACGTTTAGGTCTAGTGGTATGACTTTGTGTGTAGTAAGCAGTGATCTCAGCTGGAGTTGTTGGTGTGCATTGAAATGCAGTGAGAAGGGAAGCATTCCATGTCTTTCCATCATTAAGAATGCATGTACCCACCCAAAGTCTTTTGGCAATGGTGAGAGAATCAGTAAACTTTCTGTCCCTTAGGAACATGCAAGGGGTTCCATACACTCACTTTATCCCCCTCCTGGAAACAAGGAGTGCGTCCCCACTTAGAATCGGTGTACAACATTTTGTGTTGCAGTCGTGTAACCCTTTGGTGAAACAGTCATGTCGGTTGGCGGGTCATAGGAGCAGATGCCAAAATAGACAGCCTTGTGTGCATTTGCCTGCCATAGAATAGCTGAAAGGGTGAAATACCAGTTGCAGCATGTGGAGTGGCATTGTACTCCTGCAAGCAGTCAGTTACCACAGGTTTCCATGGCTGATGTTGCTGGATGACCATTTGGACAGTGTGTTTGAGCACACGATTGAACCTCTCTGCAGCACCATTAGCTGAAGGATTGTAGAGAGGAACAATGGTGACGAATATTCCTTCCTTCCAGAAAAGCAGCAGACATAACTGAACACCATTATCAGTAACTATACTCAACGGATTTCCATGGCGGCTAAAGACTGATGACAGAAACAAAACCACATAATCCGTAGTGACAGTGTGAGTAAAGGAGGCCTCAGGCCATTTGCTGTAATAATCAGTTATTGTTATAGCAAACCTGCAGGCAGATGCAGCTGTGACTATATCCAAAGCCACTTTCTACAATGGTCCATCAGGCAACGGCACTGGCTGGAGAGGAGCAGTATGTGACTTGACAGTTTTGTCATTGAGCTGACACACATGGCAAGAATTTGAGCATCCATCCCTGGCCACCAATAGAGATCACGAAGGTGTTGTTTGGTTCTCACCTCTCCTTGATGTCCTTTGTGTGCTATGAAGACCAAAACAGATCAAAGACCAGCAGGTGCAATCAGCCGCGAGCCTCGGAAGACTAAGTTGTCCTTAACAGGCAGTTCCAGTCGCAGTTTATAGTATGGCAACAACTCAACGTCCAGTCCCTTAGGTGAAGGCCATCCATTAGAAATCTGTGTACATAGTTTTGTTAAGGCAGGGCAAGAAGCATATGCAGCATCAACATTAACAGCAGACAGAGAATTATAGGCTGCAGATAGAAAAGCAACAAACTCCTCATCAACATTGTCAACAGGTGCTGGAGCAGCAGCATTATCTGCAGGAGAAGCAGGTAAGGGCAAACATGACACAATCAGCAGGGACATTTTGAATCGCCTGTACACATGATTCATCATGAAGTAGACCCTCCGCAGAAACAGTAAGAACTAAGAACAGCAGGCTGGTTTGCTGGAAGCGACACTTGTCTTTATTGAGCTGCAAGCCATCACCTTCTAGTCATTGTAAGACCGCTTGAAGTGCTTTGTCATGCATAGACATGTCACGTCTGATGATAATGTGGTCCAGGTCATTTTCAACCCCTGACAAACCAGCCAGGAAATGCCGCAGGCACTGAAGCCAATCCGCAAGGAACACGACAAAAAATGGAACAGTCTGTCGTGAGTAATAATGGCTGTGAGGTCATGACTGTCCTCATGCAGCAGAATTTCTTAGTAAGCATTAATCAGTTTGATGGTAGTGAAAACAGAAGAACCTTTTAGAGCAGAATAGTTGGCAATGGAAAAGAGTCCACGATCACTGCTTTATTTGGCTCTCTGAGGTCAATGCACATCCTAATTTTACCTGACTATTTTCTGTGGAACAACAATTGGTCACTCCCATGAAGAGGCGTCAATGCATTTTATCACCCCAGCTGCTTGCAACCCAATTAATTCCTCTGAAACAGCACTGTGAACAGAGAGCCAGATGTCGAAGTTTTTAGTACACAGATGTGACTGTTTCATCCAGCTTTACGCGGTGTGTAAAGTTTTTAGCACATCCAAACTCAGTTGACTCAGCAAAAGTGCACTAAAAGCCTGTCACAGGAGAAGCAGTCACAGGAGAAGCAGGCACAGGAAGGGCATTAGAAGGCAGGACTTGATTGTTTTCAATCCTCACATGCAGGGCAGACATTAGTTCCCTCCCCATTAGCAGCTTCCCTCCCAACTAAGCAGGCACTGAGTGGTCATGTAGAGAAACCTTCGCTGACAAACATCCTACCACCTATGTCACCAGCCTGGTTGTGGGTTGCAACAGCACGACATTACTGAAATGGCATGCATAAGTGCTGTAGGGCAGGACAGATATGGAAGAACAAGTGTCAACCACCAAATCCTCCACACAAGCCTTTGAGTGAGAAGTAGATATAGACACTGTACTTTTAAAACTGGGAGTACGAGCTAAATATTCCATGTACAATACAGAAATGTAATGTGTATGTTCTGTTTTGATTTCATTTTCATTGTGTTCTGGTTCTGTTTGGCCTACTTTCCCAGAGTGTTTAATTAATGATCCAGTTCACCTGTTGTCTTATTATGTCATTGGTTCTTATTATGTCATTGTTCTCTCTGTGCATAAGCCCTCAGTTTGAGTTAGTTCCCTTTCTGGTATTGTTTGTAAAACTTCTGGCTTAAGTGTAGTTGTGATTCTGTTTCTCCTGCGTGTTCCCTGAACCAGAGAACGGTCCTCAAAAGAAATTCGCTGCATCCGTGGAATGGGTGCTGGTGAACAAAAATTCTGCATTTACCATTGGCCGGGTAGAAGACACCAGCCTCACTTCAGACCCAGAGCCCAGTCAGCCCCTCTGCTGGACGGAATGGCTGCCTCTGCCCACCACAGACACTAAGCCTGCCATGGACAATGAGCAAGTACACCAAGATGAGCTACACCTTTGCCCGTCCCAGTGGCAGTACTCATGAAGTATGAGGGCATGGAATGTAGCCCCACCCACACTCTCACCAATGATGGTGAGCTACCACTGGCCTCTGTGAATTGGAGGTATTTGAGGAGGTAATACCCCCTTTTCTCCCGACCCCGCTGGTCCTGCACAGCTTAGAACTTCCTGTGCCCGCTCTGGTCCCACCCAGCTTAGAACTTCCTGTGTCCCCAGAGTTCCCTCCCCAGGTCCCCAGGTCTGAATCTGTGTGAAGATCCCCCTTCTCTGGCTCCTGCCACCGTCTCTGCCTCCTATGTCTCCACCTTGGCCCGTCATCCCACCAGCTTCGCCAGGCTCCCTTGTCCCTCCCTTTGGTCAGGCATCACCCTGTTTCCACCACAGGATTCCTGACTTCCGGCTGCACCTCTGCCCTCCATCCCTTCGGCTCCACCGGGCTCTGCCTTCCCTCTGACTCCGCCGTTGTCTTCGGTCGCTCCGGCTCCCAGAGCCGTCAGCTCCACCCCGGCCCTCCAGAACTGCAGTGTCACCCTGGCTCTTTCTTGGTCTCCAACACGACCGGGTCCATCACAGGAGATCGCATCCCTGGTCCCTCCTCCCAGGACTCCACCATGGCTCCTTCCTCCATCAACTCTGCCTTGGATCATCATTCTGGCTGTGACCTGGGTCCCTGCCTAGCTACTCCTGCTCCTGACTCCCCCCTGGCTCCTCCCACCTTCCACTCCCCATGGACTAGTTTGCCTGTCTCTGTTTGTTTACACCCCTCTCCAGCTCCTTGTCCTTCACCAGAGCCCTCTCCCTCCCTCCTCAGATGGACTCTTTACGGCACGAGGATGCGCCTTTCAGGAGGGGGAGCTATTGTAACATGTAACATGTTTTGATTTAGTTTTCATTGTATTCTGGTTCTGTATTCAGTACACAGCGTTAGCTAAGTGTGCCTCCGATCCACAGCAAAAGCATGACTTTCGTCAGTACTGACACCGAACTCGCATGCAACAACAAGCTCTCGCAAAGCACAAGGTACTGTATAACTGTCTCTTGAGGTGCCTGACAGTGTTTACAGAAGGCATGGCATTCAGCTACTTTATTAGCTTTTGGCACAAAGTAGGCTTTCAGTGCATCCTCTGCATCCTTATATGTCGTGCCTGTGTTAGGCAATGAGTAGAAAATCCGTTGTTCCTTTGTACAGAGGCACTGAAGCAGAACAGCTCTCCGTCTTTTGTCCAGCCAGGCATCCCCTGTAGCATCAATAACTCGTAGGTATTTTTCAAATATCTGCAGCCATGTGCTGTTTGGCATAGCAGGCTCACCGGGGAAAAGCAGGAAAACAACTGGAAAAGGCACGTTAGCAACAGCCATCTTTGTGACTAACGATAGTGGTAAAAATGCCTAATCCTCATTGCCAATTTGCGGTATTTGTCAGGAGTTATTAAACAATGAACCACACAAGACAGGAGTCTTTCACTTCTATTCTCATATGTTACGTCATTTCACAACAACTTCAACATTTCAGACTTCCTTTTCAAAATAGTAGTCCACAATACAATTCACTTATGAACACAACAAGCACATAAGAAATATATGAGGGAGATGTTTCAATACTGCAGACTGATGCAGTCCATCATTTAAGCATGATTTTATGTAAATACAATCATTATGGCAGAGTGTGAATTGTGATTAGAATGACCTGCAAAAAACAAAGTGCCCCTATTATGCTTTTTCGAATATTACCTTTCATGCAGTGTGTAATATAGCTGTTTGTGAATGTAAAATGTCTGCAAAATTTTAAAGATCAAAGTGCAAATAAATGGAGTTATTATCTCTCAAAAGAAAGACTCAATTCTATACTGCTGAAACAAGTAGTCAGCAATTCCAGTCTCACTTTCTTTTACATACTTACACAACAATGTAACAAATTTACATAATGCCAGCCTATGGTCTTCATTGGTTGACCGTGAACAACTTCGACTCAGAGCTGCCCTCAAACACTAGTTTTAGCTGAAACTGGAAGACTTTGGTTTGTGTTTTCAACATGTTGAGAATACGCTGTTTTCAGCACTGCTAATCCACTTTGCAATTACAACAGACTGGGCCATCAGAGCAGTAGGATCACGGAAAGAGGGGGTTTAGAGAGACTGAATCTTTGAACTAACCATTTTCAGACTCTTTGAGAAATGAGGTAATTTGCAATGTATATTAAAAGAAGTGTTTTTTGACCTGTAAACATGTTGTAGGAGACCTGTTAAGCTGTAAAATAGAACACTTAAAAAAAAAAAAACTTGACAGCCTAGCAGCAAAATTCAACTTTATAGTTGTTAATAATGTTGAGGGAAAAAAAATCTGCATCCGGTATTGTTTGTCTAGTGCCTCACATTTGTTTAGAATGACCCTACAAGGCATCCAATATATTAATATATTATGACAGCATAATTTTTTTGTTATGCACAGTTCTTAAATATTTTATTTGCTCTTACTAAGATCTAAAATATTTGTTATAAGAGCATGAACAACTAGAAAAGGTAATAGGAAATCACTGTCTAAAAGATGTACAGTAGAACTAATGGTTTTTGATATTGTCAACAACATTATAACCAAAACTCTCCACCTAATTGCCTTCAGTTCATTTATGTTATTAGTTTAATCACTTATGAACTCTTTGTTTCTTACAGTGTTGAAAAATAGAATATTCAAATGTATATTCAGTTATTATGCCCTAAAATATTTATTAATTGTACTCCCACTCATAATTATATAAATATACAGGGGCAACAGTCTTGTTGTAAAGTGGATGAACAGCACCATCTAGTAGCAATACAAGAAATTAGTTTTTGTTTTTTGTTCATAGGATTTTCTATCTATCTATATATATGTATATATTTATATATGTATATATTTATATATGTATATATGTATATATGTATATATGTATATATATATTTAACTTTGGTGCCATTTTTATTGATTTTGCCCTAAAGTGATGGATAATTTGCTACCTTGCTACCAGAAAAGGTTAAATGCCTAAGCAAATGATTGTTAAACATAACACTTATGTTTTGGACAACATGACCCAAGCCACACATTCGTGAAAAATAATATATTAAAATGTGCTGTTATGTTTAAGTGACTTAAATAAAACTTTTTGTTACAGTTTTGCAAGCACTATATGCAGATATTCTTTTATGTGCAGATAGTCTTTCATTTATGTATGTTTGTTTTCTTTCAGTGCATATATCCCATTGAATAACTATAGTTTATAATTAGGTGGATGGATTGTATATCTATACATTCATGGGCCATTTATTAGGTACACATGCTCAACTGCTCGTCAACTACTCAAATATCTAATCAGCCAATCACATGGCAGAAACTCAATGCATTTAGGCATGTCGACATGGTGAAGACGATCTGCTGAAGTTCAAACTGAGCATCAAAATAGAGAAGAACTTTGAACGTGGCATGGTTGTTGGTGCCAGATGGGCTGGTCTGAGTATTTCAGAAACTGCTGATCTGCTGGGATTTTTATGCACAATCATCTGTAGGGTTTACAGAGAATGGCCCAAAAAAACAGAAAATATCTAGTGAGCGGCAGTTCTGTGAGTGAAAATGCCTTATTGTTGCCAGAGGTCAGAGGAGAAAAGCCAGACTTGTTCCAGCTAATCAAAGTCAAAGTCAAAAGTCAAAGTCTGCTTTATTGTCAATTCTTCCACATGTACAGTACATACATACAGAGAATCGAAATTGCGTTACTCTCAGACCCCCGGTGCATACAGATAACACTAATAGTAGAGCTTAAGAATCTAGATCAATATAAAATATAAGATATAATTATACAAGATCAATATAAAATATAAGATATAACTATACAATAAGGGGATGTAAAAAAAAACATAATAAAAAAAATATATAAAAATAAATAAATAAAGTTAAATAAAGCAGCGCAAGGCACATGGCAGATAGAGTGCAAACCAGTGAACAAACAGTGCAGATAAAGATTGGCTTATTCATTCTGATTAAAGTGACAAAAGGGCTCAAGAGCAGTTATTATATTTAAATAATAAAGTATACAAAGTGACTGGTGCATGTCATCGTATGTTAGTGGGAGGGGGGGTGGAAGGACCTGGGGATGTGGGATCTGGGGATGGTTCATAGTTCAGTGGTGCCTGGGGCAGAAAAGGGACGGGGGGGCAAGTTCGGGAGCGAGTTCAGCTTCCTGACAGCCTGATGGATGAAGCCGTCCTTCAATCTGCTGGTCCTGGCCTGGAGACTCCGCAGTCTCCTCCCTGATGGCAGCAGACTGAAGAAGCTGTGTGACGGGTGGGTGGGATCACTTGCGATGCAGAGGGCTTTGCGAGTGAGACGGGTTCCGTAAGTTTCTTGGAGGGAGGGGAGAGAGACACCAATGATCTTCTCAGCTGCTCTCACTATGCGTTGCAGAGTCTTCCGGCAGGACGCATTGCAGGCGCCATACCACACAGTGATGCAGCTCGTCAGAATGCTCTCGATGGTGCCTCTGTAGAAGGTGCACATGATGGGGGGTGGGGCTCTGGCTCTCCTCAGTTTGCGGAGGAAGTAGAGACGTTGTTGAGACTTCTTGGCCAGTGCTGTGGTGTTGTCGGTCCAGGAGAGGTCCTCTGTGATGTGCACACCCAGGAACAGTCGCACCGTTGATGGTCAGAGGAACATGCTGAGTGTGCGCTCTCCTGAAGTCAACAACAATCTCCTTCGTCTTCTCCACGTTCAGAGAGAGATTGTTGTTACTGCACCACCCAGCCAAGCGGCTCACCTCGCTCCTGTAGTTTGTCTCATCTCTGTTGCTAATGAGACCCACCACAGTCGTGTCATCCGCAAACTTAGTAAAGAGGTTGGAGTTGTGTGATGGTATGCAGTCGTGGGTCAGCAGAGTGAAGAGGAGGGGGCTCAGTGGAATAGAATAGAAAGGCAACAGTAACTCTAATAAGCAATCGTTACAACGAGGTCTGGAGAAGAGCATCTTTTAATGCACAACACATCAAACCTTGAAGCAGATGGGCTACAGCAGCAGAAGACAATCCGGTCCCACTCCTGTCAGCTAAGAACAGGAAACTGAGGCTACAATTCACACACGCTCACCAAAACTGGACAATAAAAGACTGGAAAAACATTGCCTGGTCTGATGAGACTTGATTTCTTGATTTGGCGTAAACAGCATGAAAGCATGGAATCATCCTGCCTTGTATCAATGGTTCAGGCTGCTGCTGTTGGTGGAATGGTGTGGGGGATATTTTCTTTGCACACTTTGGGCCCTTTAGTACCAATTGAGCATCATCACCACAGTCACCAGATCTCATTACAATAGAGCACCTTTGGGATGTGCTGGAATGGGAGATTTGCAAATCTGCAGCAACTGTGTGATGCTATCATGTAAGTATGGACCAAAATCTTGGATGACTGTTTCCAGAACCTTGTTAAGCCTGTGCCACAAGAATTACAGCAGTTCTCAAGGCAAAAGTGGGTCCAACCCGGTACTACCACAGTGTACCTAATAAAGTGGCCGGTGAGTGTATGAAGCTGAGCGGAAAGTAACAACATTTTCTTTTGTCTGTCACTCAAGTTATATTAAATTGTAATTTCAACAATCCTTAAGTTTCAGCTTTTTGAAAGTAAGAGGAGGGAAATGTTACCAGTTGTTTTAGTATTGGCTGTTATGGTTGACTATAGTCAAGTTGTCTGCTAAACTGCAGGAATCACTGGAGAATCTAACTGAGAATATTTACCTCTCTCTCATTACAAATGATTAATATATACTGATTTAATCTCATTTTAAAATATTTGGCTATTCAGTTATGCAACACTTGAAGCAAAAAACAAAGCACTGCTTTGCTGACAGTATTGACATGCGTCTGTTTCTGTGAGTTAATTATAGGGCTGTGCAATTAAAAATGTAGGTTTTATATAGTCCGTGTTTTTCAGACTTTCTCAAGTAAAGAAAGAAAAAGGACAGGAGTTGCTGATGTCACCATTAACTTCACGGCATAAACATGCAGCATTAACCATGTACAATATTAAAGCAATGGCAAAGGTTCTCCAAACTCACATGTAAACATTTCTTTTAAACAACATTTCAACACATTCTTCATTTAACATTTTTTTTTTATAACTTTATACAGTCTTTGTAAAGTCACATTATGCAGAGCCAGTGCTTGCTTTGAACTTTTGTAATATCTAAGGATAAAGGATTGTTATCTAAATGCTGTTTCTGAATGAATGTTTAATATTAAAAAAGTTCACTAAATAATTTTTATTAAAATAGTCAAATGAAATGCATTGCCAGAAAACAAGACCTAACTGATTTATTTTAATATACTTTAGAACTATCTTTTTTTTTTTTTAAATGGGTCATGAACTGCTTTTTTTATTTTATAATGTTGTATGAGGTCTACTAATAATGTTAGCAATATTTTTGTCAAATAAATAAATAACAAACAATTTAGAAGTAATAGACTATGTTTGTATGTTTTTTGCCCTGAATTTCGCCCTTGTGCAGGTGGAAACACAGAAAGCCGACAGATGAGGCATGGGCTTCTGCTAAATGCTAATGCACATAGTGGACTTTGTAGAGAAGCATGGTGAGTGCCATGCAAGCGTGTTTGACTGCGTTTATACTGTAAGTGTTTCTCACTTCTATACAGAGATTGTATTTCTTAAATGTGTGTTTATATTTAGATGTCAGTAAGAGTGGCCTGTTCAGGGTCAGCGGGTCAGTTAAACGCTGTCAGGAGCTGAGGAAAGGTTTTGATCAAGGAGGCTTTCCAAGATTTGGCAGTGGGTATATTTCTACTCTGGCCTCCTTATTAACATTTTTTCTCAGGGAATTACCCAGTGAGCTGGTTCAGGATCCACACAGGACACAGCTGATGAAGGTGTTCGGGGGTAATGCTGGAGTGGTAATGAGTAATTCTTTCTTTTATCTCTCACATTCAAAAGAGGGAGAAGTACAGGTCCTTCTCAAAAAATTAGCATATTGTGATAAAAGTTCATTATTTTCCATAATGTAATGATAAAATTAAACTTTCATATATTTTAGATTCATTGCACACCAACTGAAATATTTCAGGTCTTTTATTGTTTTAATACTGATGATTTTGGCATACAGCTCATGAAAACCCAAAATTCCTATCTCAAAAAATT
>RJVU01029436.1:8024199-8078202 GCA_003731715.1 Anabarilius grahami
CCCCTACCCCTAAACCTAACCATCACAGGAAACTCTGCACACTTTTACTTTCTCACAAAAACTCATTCTGTATGATTTATAAGCCTTTTGAAAAGTGGGGACATGGGTAATGTCCTCATAAGTCACCTCTTTTTGTAATACCTATGTCATACCCATGTCATTATACACATTTGTGTCCTGATATGTCACAACATGCGCACACACACACACACACACACACACACACAGACCCGTGCTGTTTGCAAACAGTTATTAATCTAATGCATGCACAGATCACATCCACCCACAAACGTGAGTTTGCTCACATAGGATGTTGAGTATTGAGTTTTTTCTAATTAATTTATTGTAGATTGCTTGTCAATCCAACAGTTAATATTCATGCTTCTTCTGTGTATTAATTTTCAGCTTAAAGTATTTGAAGCTGTGTAAAATTGGCCTACTTGGATGAGTGAAAAACCCTCTCAGACTTTTTAAAGGAAAATGAAGAGTGACCTCTGACCCGACACGTGATGTATTGATAAAAGTGGAAGCTTGGAGGATAGAGCAAAATATAACACCGGTCACGAATTAGAAGTCTAAAATTTGAATTTTTAAGGAGAAATGTCGAAGGATTTTTATATAAGAGAGGAGGAGCTTGAGGTTGTTACTCAGCCCTATTTGTCTGAACCGCAAGACTACTCTCACCTAAGCTTACGCTAAGCCTACGTCATAAAGTTGTAAATATAGATATATTTCTTACAAAAACGTATCACTTCAGAAGGTATTTATTAACCTCCTGGAGCTGTATGGATTATTTTTATGATGGATGGATGCACTTTTTTTGGCTTCAAAATATAGGATACCATTCACTCCCATTATAAACATGGGAAGAGCCTGAAAGGAGGAAGTCATATACACCTAGGATGGCTTAAGGGTGAGTTAATTATGGGATAATTTTCATTTTTGGGTGAACACACTTTAATTAAACGAAAAAATTATTTATTGCTTTTTTCTTTTTTGTCCCTTCGGCACTTAGGAACAGCATAGAAAGTGATCAGACCTGTGTAGAAGGCTCAGGTCTATGGACTTTCTGAGGTGAAATCTGCAGACAAACCAGAATAGACACTTTCATGGAAGTAGAAGGCGAAGGCTCAGGTTCATGTGAGTGAAAACTGGAAGATCACCGGAAAACATTGGGGCTGGTGAGGGTCACTAGAAAGCACTAGGGCTGGTGAGAGACACCGAAAGATATTGGGACTGGTAAGGGTCACCAGAAAGCAGTGGGGTTGGTGAGGGTCACCAAAAGAAATCAGAATCCTTCAGAAATCCTTCTAATATGCTGATTTGCCTGCTCTTTTTTTTGTTCTGAGTCTGGATCTGTCATCGCTCCTTCGGCTGAGGTACTGTCTTTAGATGTTAATGCATTTGTAGATCATAAACATTTGGTTCACACCATGTCTAAGGTTTCTGAGCCTTGGTCATCCCAACAACAACGCCACCTGGTCTTCATATCCGAGTTCACAACAGATATCCAGCACATTGAAGGGATAATAATGTCGTGGCAGATTGTCTTTCCAGGGCCATGGTGCAAGCAGTGCATTTGCTGTAATGCTGTAGCGAGCAGAGAGACGATGAGTGAAACAGGAACCTTGGGTAAGGATCTTTCTTTTCTGTATTAAGTCTGTGAAGTTCTTCTAAAATAAATGTTACATGAGAAGAAACATCAGTGTTTTGTGTGACCTGTAACAAAAACGTGCCAAAAAAGTATTTGAAAAAATATGAGTCAAGACCTTCATCTGAGTCACCAAACTAACCTTTCCAGACTCCATTATTCTCACTATTAGGGACATCGCTAGGCATATTTTTGGGGGGCTTTAGCCTACTTATAGTTTGTAATGAGTGAATATTGTGGACATATACATGCTGCACAACAGAAATTTATTTTATCTCATACAACCCGAATTCCGTAAATGTTGGGACATTTTCTTAAATTTGAATGAAATGAAAGCTAAAACACTTTCAAATCACATGAGCTAATATATTATTCACAATAGAACATAGATAACATAACAAATATTTAAACAGAAATTTTACAATTTTATGCACAAAATGAGCCGATTTCAAATTTGATGCCTGCAACAGGTCTCAAAATAGTTGGGACAGGGGCATGTTTACCATGGTGTAGCATTTCCTCTTTCTTTTCAAAACAGTTTGAAGACATCTGGGCATCGAGGTTATGAGTTTCTGGAGTTTTGGTGTTGGAATTTGGTCCCATTCTTGCCTGATATAGGTTTCCAGCTGCTGAAGAGTTCATGGTCGTCTTTGAAGTATTTTTCATTTTATGATGCACCAAAATTCTCTAGGTGAAAGATCTGGACTGCAGGCAGGCCAATTCAGCACCCGGACTCTTCTACGACGAAGCCACGTTTATCTATTGTAATAGCTGCAGTATGGTTTTGCATTGCCCTGCTGAAATACACAAGGCCTTTCCTGAAATAGACGTCATCTGGAGGGGAGCATATGTTGCTCTAAAACCTTTTATATACCTTTCAGCATTCATAGTGCCTTCCAAAACATACAAGCTGCTCATACCGTATGCACTTATGCACCCCCACACCATCAGAGATGCTGGCTAATAACGCTGATAACACGCTCTTTAGCCCGGAGGACATGCCGTCCGTGTTTTTCAACAAGAAAATTTGGACTCGTCTGACCATAGAACACTTTTCCACTTTGAAACAGTCCATTTTAAATGAGCATTGGCCCACAGGACACGACGGCCCTTCTGGACCATGTTCACATATGGCTTCCTTTTTGCATGATAGAGTTTTAGTTGGTATCTGCAGATGGCACGGCGGATTGTGTTTACCGACAGTGGTTTCTGGAAGTATTCCTGGGCCCATTTAGTAATGTCATTGACACAATCATGCCGATGAGTGCTGCAGTGTCGTCTGAGGGCCCAAAGACCACGAGCATCCAATAAAGGTCTTCGGCCTTGACCCTTACGCACAGAGATTTCTCCAGTTTCTCTAAATCTTTTGATGATGTTATGCACCCTAGATGATGAGATTTGCAAAGCCTTTGCAATTTGACGTTGAGGAACATTGTTTTTAAAGTATTCCACAATCTTTTTATGCATTTTTTCACAGATTGCCCATCTTTACTTCTAAGAGACTCTGCCTCTCTAAGACATCCCTTTTATAGCTAATCATGTTACAGACCTGATATCAATTAACTTAAATAGTTGCTAGATCTTCTCCCAGGTGAATCCTTTCAAAAATTATTTCTTTTTCAGCCATTTGAGGCCCCCATGCCAGCTTTTTTGAGACCTGTAGCAGGCATCAAATTTGAAATGAGCTCATTTAGTGGATAAAAGAGTAAAATTTTTCCCTTTAAACATTTATGTTATCTATGTTCTATTGTGAATAAAATGTTGGCTCATGTGATTTGAAAGTCTTTGTTTTCATTTTAAAACGTCCCAACATTTCCAGAATTCGGGTTGTAGATTCAGAAGAGGGAGTATTGAATCATGCTATGAGGAATATCCTGAGCAGTCTTCCTGAAGAATATTACAGCATCCTCTGCTACCTGATGTTCTTGAAGTTTCTTCAAAGACAGAGGTTTCTGTAATTACATGCACGTTTATTAGATATGTATTAGTACAAGTAATGTCATAAAAGGAAGATGGGTGTGTGGTATTTTAATAATTTTAGTTGTACAGTTTTTAGTAAGGCATTGTATTTATGTTCATTTTCTGTGTGTGCAGTGTCAAAACTATTTTAATTCGTATTTGTTTCAGAACAAAGCAATACCCCCACCCCCACTACATTAATCAAATATGATATGCCTATTTTATTCCGTTGTCCTTTAATCAAATGATATTACGAGACATTTTTATTTCTGTATGTTCATATTACAGCCCAACACTGGACTATACATACACACTGCACTCAACACAATAAGATACCTGTTACTGGATACCGTCCAATGCACATCCATTTTTGTATCCAGTTCATGTACATCTGTTGCACCTTAGCATATTTTTATGCGTATATATGTCTACATAATGTAGAAGTCCATTCTGTGTATAGTGTATAATGTGTAGTGCTAACTGTAAGTATGTCAATAGTACACTGTGTGTACTGACTATATGTATGTGCATATTGCACATTTTTACCTGTTGCAGTCCGTATAGTTATATGTCTGTATGGTATATGTTAACTGTTTCTGCAATTTTTGGAACACGCTCACAAGAATTTCACTCTCCAAGGCACATGTGCTGTGGTGATGTGACAATAAAATTGACTTTGACTTTATTACTGTGCATCCAAGAAAACTGTCACACGTTTTTTTTTTTAAATGCTCATTTATTTTTTAAAGCATTACTGGACGCAATACTATCGTATTGCAGCCGTACATTTCTATTTGCACAGCATCATTTATCAATATCAAACTGAGGAAGAGCGAGATTCCAATGTGTCATGCCATGCTGTTCAGTTATCANAAGGAAGATGGGTGTGTGGTATTTTAATAATTTTAGTTGAACATAAATACAATGCCTTACTAAATACTGTACATTTTCTGTGTGTGCAGTGTCAAAACTATTTTAATTCGTATTTCAGAACAAAGCAATACCCCCACCCCCATTACATTAATCAAATATGATATGCCTATTTTATTCCATTGTCTTTTAATCAAATGATATTACGAGACATTTTTATTTCTGTATGTTCATATTACTGTGCATCCAAGAAAACTGTCACACATTTTTTTTTTTAAATGCTCATTTATTTTTTAAAGCATTACTGGACGCAATACTATCGTATTGCAGCCGTACATTTCTATTTGCACAGCATCATTTATCAATATCAAACTGAGAAAGAGCGAGATTCCAATGTGTCATGCCATGCTGTTCAGTTATCAAGCTTGTGCAAAGTCTGGAACGACTGAATCAAGCTGACAAATCACAATGAATACAATGAATTCACATAGAAAAAAAGAAACATGGAGAAGACAATCTTAAAAGATCACTGGTTGCATTTTAATTGCTTAGAATGTCACACAGGTTATGACATGCAAAATATGCTTACATTGTATCTGATGGTGTGAAGTAAACGCTGTCCACAAATAGAATGAATGACAGTTTGTTTTAACACTTTAACATTTTTTAACTTTTTAAACATAAAATGTAGATTAAAAATGTAGAATTTGGCAATTAGATAAAGAGATAAAGACAGAAACCCAGTAAAGGCCCCAATATACTTCAAGCGAAATCGAAGGAGAACTGGTGTGACATCATTTTGAACAAAATCAGGCCAAAACGAAGTTCAAAGTATACAAATAAACGCGACGTGACTACTGGAGTGCCTAATTGCAGAGCTTGAGCAAACATCCACATCGCAGATGCTTTCTTTACGGTTTTCTCATCGCTGTCATTTTTGTTATGCGTTTATTTCATTGAAAGGAAAGCGCGCAGCACATATTTAGATATTCATCTAAAAATTGGTCTCGGTAGCACCAGGATGTTCGCTAACAGTATATCGCTGCTCACGTATTTTCAATTTCTTTCAATCGGGGCCTTAAATGTGTACAAAACAGAAAGGGTGGGAAAAAAATTTGAATAACTTAAACATGTCTAGCTCTTGTCTGGTCATCTTCGTATTGATCGTTATTGCTGTGACATCTGATGTGTAGGAGAGAGTGGGGTAAAATTAGCCTTTTTTTTTTTTTACTTGTGTGGTCATCAAGATAAGGGAAAATTAGGCAGAAGTACAATGAAAGTATCTAAAGTAATTTCAGGACGTTTCCTATCATTTTAAATTATCAGAATACATCTATGAGAAAGGGTTCTAAAAATATGGCTTCTTATAAAAAAGTGTGTGAGTCAAATTTCCTTTTACAGATAATCATATTTCTTTTCTTAAAGCTAACAAACATAAAACCAACCAAATGAAATTGAAATTTGAAATTTCAATATCAAAACACTAAAGCTGTAACCTTCCCATAAACAGAGTTTGTTGAGTAAAATTAAACAAAAAACTAAACTAGAATGAATGAATAAATGTCACTGAAACTAATAAACATTTTAGTCAAAAGGTTCTTGACATGGCAGTTGCATAATGTTACAGTGAAAATATACTAGTTTATAATTCAGAAATTTAACTTAACTTCAGTGCCTTATGGTGGGGTAAGTTAAAATGCTGGCTAAGTTTACCCCAAAGCATTTGGCTCACTTTGCTCCATAGCTGCTATTTTGGAAAAAAACTAGCTAGCTTACCAATATACGCTAATATTTAGCTAAATGATTTGCATGGTTTTATACATTGCTCATTCACCAATATTCATAAATATTTTTAGACCCAAATAAATTTGCTTTGATGTAACAGCCATTACATCTGTTATGCTAAAATTTTGTTTACAAGCCAAAAACAGTTTTTAAAGTAAACGGGTGCCTTCCATGTGCTTCTCATTTCAGAGTCTGGCAGAAAAATGATGGGTGGTTTCAAAAGATGTGGTCACATGGCAATAAAAATGTACGGTTGCCAAGATACACTGACTCATCTTACCCCACTCTCCCCTATTAATAAGAAATACTGACTTGGCTTCAAATACAGAACACTTCTGTGACTCATTAAACATGTATTTAGAAGCAAAACCAACCATTTAATAAGCACTTTCAGCTTATTAAGCCAATTTGTACAGTTGCTTAAAAAACATTATGATACAAGTTATTGCGTAAAATGAGTAAAGATGAAATGCTGTCAATGATCTAATTAGAATGTATACCATTGATGAAAGGAAAAAAAAATTAACAAAATAGTATCATGAAAAATTTCAATAAAATGTGTCCAAGTCAATACAAATCATGCTTATATCACCTTATTCAACCGATTGTTTTCCAATACCATACTGTATAATTTTGCATGTGGTCTTGGTGATGTCATCACTGAGATATGTCATAATAGTAATGCCGCAATCTGGGTTCAACTACAGAAAATCCAGGTCTCTCATCCGCCCTACAGAAACAGAACAATTAAACATTATTTGCCAATGTACTGAATTGCCAAATCAATATTTCATATCCATCCATTCATTAACTGTGGAATAAGTATACAGTCCAATGATCATTTTCACAAAATAAACCCCTTGAAGACCCTTAAGTTTATTTTTTGATAATGATGCTTATAATATACATTATTCCTGTAGTTTTTCTGCTTCAATTGTGCATGTCTAACTAGTCAAAACTCCAGTGTTGGTATAGTATCTGAATCTTGATGATTATGAAATTGTCTATACCTTGACACACTAATCACACACTCTAATATAATGATGATAATAATAATAATAATCATAATGATTAATATTAATATTAGTATTACTTAACTAATTACTAATATTTTAAAATAATAAGCTAATAAAAACTAATATTTTAAATAAGGTTATTTTAATGTAATATTCAGAATCTTGATTTTCTGTTAGTATAGTGCACTAAAAGTAATTAATTTTTAAAGTTTGGAGTGAAAAAAGTTATTATTGTAAATAATACACAATGATAAATAAATAAATGCAGATTAAAAAGCACATTTACTTCAATCATGATGATTATGAATCTACTCTATAAGTATTAAGTATAAGTATTATACTTATATAAGTATATAAGTATTATCTAGTGAATGTTCACTTACTTGTATGTCCAGCATTTCAACATGAGGTTGTACATCTCACTCGGGCAGTCGAGGGGCGACGACATTCTCTGTCCATTCTCAATCATCTGGATGACTTCATTTCCTTTCATGCCCTACAGACAATATTGAATAAACCAACATAAGCAACACTGCTAAAATAAATGCTCACTAATATTATTACTTTCAAACACCAGCTCATGTCTGATGCTTAAATGGATAAATGTGCAGCTTGAGATTTAGACGATACTCAATATATCTTGATATTTAGGGGACACTAATAAGCCCACAAACTATACAGTACAAGCCCACCTGTTTTTATTTTTGAAATATACTATAGCAAATGTACTGTAATCCATATTTTTTCAGTTTGATCAGCAGTTTGTGTTTATGTAATAACAATACGAAGCAATTACAGTACATGAAAACACAAATTCTTGAGTGAATGCAGTTAAAGTAAGCATATTTGAAACTGGAACATTTGGGCTTAAATGGAGCCTTATAAGCCTCTCCGGACATTTCATGTTTGCCATTTAAAAAAGGGTAACACTACGGTGAGGTTCAATTTGCTAATATCATGTACTGTATCAATGTATTATCATGACCAAAGCACGGTACTTTTACAGCATTTATTAATCAAGGTTAATGTTAATTTATACATATTAACACTTTTTTAACATTTCAAGTTATATAAGTCAATATTAGTTAATGTATTATGATTATGAATGCTCATTAGTTAACAAAGAATAATATATTTTTAAATTAACATTAACTTTTATAATTGCTTAAAAACAATTAATTGTTATTTCATGATACCTAAAGCATTAATTAATGTTAATGAATTGAACCTTATTGTAAAAAGCTTTACAAAAAAAGGAAGTTTATTGGAGATTATTCATATTTCTATAAGGAAAACAGATTTTGATGTACTTAATGAACAATTCGTTCCCATGACTTACTAATACGTCAGCATGTTTTACTAGTTTGTTCCCTCGTTTTAAGTAAATCGTGGCCACGTTGTAATAATTTGTTCCCTTTTAGTTAAATCAGAGCAAGGGAATGAATTAGATAAACGTGGTCACTATTTACTAAAATTAGGGAACAAATAATAAATCATGGGAATAAATTCTTATATATATAATTTGTCTGCATGTCATGTGTGGGGCTCCGTACATTGAAATGAAATTGGTGATTTTTTTTTTTTATTTTCAAACCAAAACAGCCATTGTTTTCAAGTAGATTCAAAAGATTTAATGCAGATTTACCATGCAAAAACTAAAATATAATATAGTAAAAAAAACCACACTGTTTTTATCAATAAATGAACACAAGGAGTAATTGTATTTATTTTCAGTCATTAAAAGCATTGTGAATATTCACAATGTTGCTTCATTTTCAGTTTTTTATATATTTAATAATCAATATATTACCCAGCCTGATTAAGAATACGAAATATGAATTCTCTCAAAACTGTATGGAAGGAACAACGCAGCACTTTTCAACATAATATAGAGTTTCACACCTTGTATGGTTTCTGTCCATATGAATAAGCTTCCCACATCAGGACTCCAAAGCTCCATACGTCACTCTTAGAAGAGAACTTAAAGTAGTTCATGCACTCAGGAGCATACCATTTCACCGGCCATTTACCATGACCTTTGGCCTAGAGGAGCAGTGAACAAACAGTGGTCAGTGCTACACTGTACTTTTGTTATGGGGCGTTAAAAGCACTGTCATTCTTAGTTGGTAAGACGTGTTGAAACAGACAGAAATAAAAGATGACATTCTGTACTTTTGCCAATACTTATGCAGGGCACAATGGTTATTATACCTTGTAATAGTTCTCATCTTCTGTCAGGGCTTTAGAGAGTCCAAAGTCGCTGATTTTGGCATAGTGCTGAGTGACTAAAAGCACGTTCCTGGCAGCAAGATCTCTGTGAACAAAGTTGTGCTCTTCCAGATATTTCATTCCCATCGAGACCTGATGAACCAGTTCTGTGATGTTCTTCATAGAGATGTGTCTGAAAACACAAGTGAAATCTATTCAGTTTTAGGCTTCTATGTAAATAATAACACTACTACTATTGCTAATGACTTGAAGTTCAGTCCTGAAACTCTATATGGCACATGGCACATTTTTCGGCTTGAGTGAAACTCCTGATCCAACAGATTCTTATTTAAATGACTGGATTTTGTCTGTTCTTGTTATGTCATAACTGAATGCAAATGCTTGAAATGGAGGGAAAACTTTTCATTGAATAATGACTTTAATTTTCTCAGTGCACCTCACACAGTGCTGTCACATGACTTCAGGCAACTTATAGCGCACAGTATATTCTATGGTGCTTTTTGGTATTTTTAAGGTGCATTTTGTGCACTGTGGTCACTATAAACTGTTGTTGTGTGGAAAGAGTTTTGTGAAGAGTTGTTTAATGTAAATAAAATCTTGTGACCATGCTATATTGTGAATATACAGGGGTTGGACAAAATAATGTGAACACCCGTTATTATGGAGGTTAATATCATTTGTGTAGGCTACAGTGAAAAAACAAACATTGTGATTATCTTATTTATCTTTATTTCAGTGCATGTGTGAAATGGGTGATCAACTGAGCCTGTTTAACAAGAGCATCTGTAACCTTAACCGCCCAATTGTGTGTTTTAAGAACAACAGTCTTTATGATTATGACGTGTACACCAGGGGTTGGCAACCTATGGCACGTGTGCCAACACTGGGAGAGGTGTATGCATTTTATTCAGATAAAGTACCGTGCACTTGCATACAGATCTAAATTTTGAGGTAATCATTCCTCATAGTAACACAGCTTGTTTCGCATTTCAGATGAAACCAGATGCATCTGGTTGTTGAAGCCACATATGTAGATTTTACTCCTCCTAAAATGATAAAAACTAAACATGCGATAGCATGTTATGATGGCTCCCGGTACACAGATATAACAGCAGCGTACATCGCCGCTGAGGAGTAGCTGAGCATCTCTTCAGCAAGCCAATGGGCAAATTAATAAAACGCATGAATGACCAGGTGTAAGTAGGCCCATTTGGAAGTCTAATTTAAACCTGAAAACAAACAAACTAAAGGATTTTGACAATTGTAAAACAAATTTTATGAAAAATATGAATATGAAATATTCTTCACTATTTCTATGTTAGCCATTATGAATATTTAAAATACAGTGGTATGCGAAAGTTTGGGAACCCCTTGCAGAATCTGTGAAAATGTGAATAATTTTAACAAAATAAGAGAGATCATACAAAATGCATGTTATTTTTTATTTAGTACTGTCCTGAGTAAGATATTTTACATAAAAGATGTTTACATATAATCCACAAGACAAAAAAGTAGCTGAATTTATTAAAATATCTCCGTTCAAAAGTTTGGGAACCCTTGATTCTTAATACTGTGTGTGGTTACCTGGATGATCTATGACTGTTTTTTTGTTTTGTGATGGTTGTTCATGAGTCTCTTGTTTGTTCTGAGCAGTTAAACTGAACTCTGTTCTTCAGAAAAATCCTCCAGGTCCTGCAAATTCTTCAGTTTTCAAGGATTTTTTGCATATTTGAACCCTTTCCAGCAGTGGCTGTATGATTTTAAGATCCATCTTTTCACACTGTGGACAATTGATGGACTCAAACACAACTATTAAAAAAGGTTCAAACATTCACTGATGCTCCAGAAGGAAACACGATGCATTAAGAGCCGGGGGGTGAAAACTTTTCAACAGGATGGAGAAGTCCAATTTTTTCTTATTTTTTTTTCATTTAGTACTTCCCTTCGGAAGCAACAGAAGATACTTGCATGTTTCCCGGAAGACAAATTAAGTACAATTTACCTTGATCTTTAAATTCAAAAAGTTTTCACCCCCCGGCTCTTAATGCATCGTGTTTCCTTCTGGAGCATCAGTGAATGTTTGAACCTTTTTTAAAAGTTGTGTTTGAGTCCCTCAATTGTCCTCAGTGTGAAAAGATGGATCTTAAAATCATACAGCCACTGCTGTAAAGGGTTCAAATATGCAAAAAATCCTTGAAAACTGAAGAATCTGCAGGACATGGAGGATTTTTCTGAAGAACAGAGTTCAGTTTAACTGCTCAGAACAAACAAGGGACTCATGAACAACCATCACAAAACAAAAAAACAGTCATAGATCATCCAGGTAACCACACACAGTATTAAGAATCAAGGGTTCCCAAACTTTTGAACGGAGATATTTTAATAAATTCAGCTACTTTTTTGTCTTGTGGATTAAATGTAAACATCTTTTATGTAAAATATCTTACTCAGGACAGTACTAAATAAAAAATATCATGCGTTTTGTATGATCTCTCTTATTTTGTTAAAATTATTCACATTTTCACAGATTCTGCAAGGGGTTCCCAAACTTTTGCATACCACTGTATGTTTATGTGTATTTATACACATGGGAGGCATAAAAAGCAACTGGCTAAAGCAACTGGTAGATGTTCTGATAGACGACATTCAAATGGAGACTATTCAAAAGTTGTATTAATCTGTTCTAATAAGGTTGGAAGCTATATTAAAGGCACATTTTGTAAAACACATTAATAAAGAAACATTGCTTATTTCCCAGGTGTTCACATTATTTTGCCCAACCTCTGAAGTTACTGCACATTGACTAACAATGAACTTCAGCCATCTCTACATCAGCAAAGCCTCTCATATTTTATTAAAGTCCCCCTGTAGTCAATAATTGTATCCCTTAAAACTCATCTTTGATCACCAAAATGACATATTTAAGTGTTTTTTTCCTGTGAAAAAAATCTTAATGCCTTAAAATAGCTTGAATGTGACTTGCCTCATTTAATATACATGGATATAAGAAAAAAACTAATTAGCCCCGCCCTGCCTCCACTCGCACAAGCTCAGAGATCCACTAGGTCAACTTACTGAGAAAAATACTGCACAATCGTATCGCTTTTTTACAATGTCGGACGCATAACAGTACTTAATATGATTAGAGTTTTGCTTGACTGTGTTATCAAACAGCAAATAATGTATTGCTAATGTTACACAAACCATGTTCACATTCACGAGTCAGACAGCTGCCTTCTAACAATCAGTATCCTTACAAACGCTTTGAACAACTCAGAACGTCAGTGACGAAAGGCATATAGTTCATCATAACATCGTAATATACATCATACACCCTAAATCAACAGTAAAATATACCGGGATAACCTTCTTTTGAGACTCCCTTGCGTGGTTAGTTAATGATATGCTAAAGCCCACCGGCACGGTTACAAGGTAGTTTGTGATGTCAGAAACACCAGCGATTTCAAACCGCAGGTTTGAGACTGTTTTTGGTTTACTGCAGTTTTAAAGACAAAATACTCAGCAATGGTTTTGACTTATGAATTTGCACATGGCTTGTCTTAAAGCACGTTAAAAGCACAACATAAACATATAAACAACATTAAAAACTTGATTTTCACCACAGGGGGACTTTAAATATCTGTAGCGTGACATACTTGTTCTTCTGTAAGAACTTGTGCAGCGGCCCCAGCTCAGCAAGCTCCATAACCAGCATGAGGTTCTCAGCTTCACAGATGCCAATCATGCGAACAATGTAAGGATTATCCAGCTGCTGCATGACATTAGCTTCTCGCAGCATCTCCTCCTTTACCGCTGCATTATCATCATCATTCTTCAGTATCTTCACAGCAACAACCTTCTGTGTCCTGAAAGAAACATATACAGATAAATACACAAATAGATTGGATTTTCATAAGTTTTAAATTTGCAGGCTACTATGCAGTGCAAAGATGTCTAAAAATGATTAACTATATCCAGGGAAAGGAAGATTTTGAGCATTATATCAATGAAATGGTAATTATAGGAAAACTTAATACTTCTGTTGCATTCAAGTCCTCTTGGGAATTTCATGTTGGGAAACTGTAATTACATCAAGTGTATTCAAGTCAATTTGGTCAAAGCAAGATGTACCTTCTCTTGATTTTTTTAAACACTACTTCAACAAAATTAATAACAAGAAATGCACATCAGGTTTTGTTTTTTTTTCATTAATGAATGAAGCCACTGTAAACTGAATTATTATATATTGGCATACTTGTCATGTTTTGAGTTTGTTTTGATCTGTTTTTCTGTTCTGTTCATGCCTGAGTTTCTGTTTGTTTCTTATGATTATAGTATTCTGTTCAGGTGTGTCTAGTTAGTCTCTCCCTTTGTTTGAAAATTTGACTGTTGATGGTCCAATTTTGTTTTGATGCATTTTGTGTACTTTTGATGAATAATACATGACAATTATGCTTTGTGTCTAATATAAGTTAAACCATCAAAATATTAGGAAAATATTTTGAATATGAGGGAAGAACAAAACATTAAACTTGGAAACTACAACTGGAGTTTTTACTTAACTATGCAAAAAGAAAAAGGACAGAAAAAAAAAGACTGACAGGAAAAGGCATACATTAACATCAACATAATCTGTTATTAATATTAAGCTGGTTCTCTCTTGTTTTTGCATGTGTTCTTAATTTCTTTCATTTCTATACAGCCTGACAAAAATGATGTCAGCACAATTGGGCATGTTTCATTGCGTTATGACAAATAAAACAACTGACTGGCACATATGTTTACAAAATCTTTAACCAATTTTTTTTATAATACTTGAATAACGGGTGAAGATGTCAACTTTCCCAGGACATCACTTTTGGCCACAACTGTAAATAATGCATCAATTACACACCTATTGTTTTTCCTGTCTTTGACAGGAAGAGATAAAAATATGAAATTGTCCACTGAGTGTCCATTTTATTCTGACCAAAACCACTTGGAACGCAGATCATGTATTACGATTTCTCAACTTATAAGCATGAATTGCAGCATAAGTCAATGGGAGATTTTCAAACAAAATCTTAATTCTAAAGTTTACAAAAAACAGAGGCTGAACTTACCTACAAAATAAAGTTCGAATGGAGTATGTACTTGATTGGAATTAATTAATTGCAGAAGTTACCAAAATGTTTGAGAAATATCAATACAACAACACTACCTTATACAAGTACTATAATAAATATGAATGGGATTGTTGCATGTTATTGACTTAGTTGCTACTGCTAGTGTATGGTTTGTTTTTTTGATTGTGGTAAAACAAAAGTCATGCTTTCAGAATACAATTCAAATAAGTAATTCTTTTGGGTACGATTTTTAAAAGCAAGAAAAAGGACTTATAAGATCTTAGATAAAAGTTTGATAGATTGACAGGGAATTTCTTTGGGCACCAGATTTGATATCCTTAAAATAATGACTTACAAATATCCACATGAAATTTGAATTAGTTTTCTGTATAAACTTGGTTGACTAACTTTTTCATTTGGTAGACACCTCTTAGGACAGTGCCAAAGTTCCCTGAGCCCAACTCTCCGTCTTCCAGAGTCAGGTCGCCCCGGATAACTGTAGTTGATCGCAGCTCTTCAGGATCTGCATATGGACTTTCATACACCTGTGTGTCCATTGGCATAGCCTCTATGAAAACATAGAGCACAGAGTTTAGGATTACAAGAATTACATCAGGGTCGGGTTTACACTACTAGTCAAAAGTTTGAACAGACCAGCTCATTCTTTATTATTAATATATCTCGACTAAACTATGAACATAAAACAAATTATGTGAAGTATTACTACAGTTCAGCACATACTGGGCCTTCTCTCAACCAACTTCCAAAGGTGCATCGTGGGATGCTTTTAAAACAGGAGTTTTAAGAAGTTCCCATGTGAGCTGGATATATCTTTTCCTTCACCATCTACTTTACATCCATTTAAGAAATCCATATGTAGGCACAATTTATATTTTTCTATCCAAAGGAAAAACCTTTTTAAAGAGTCAGGTGTCCAAACTTTGACTGGAAGTGTAAGTGTTGAAGATAAGTAAACTAACCTGTGCCGAAGATATTAGGATTAGGAAGTTCACCTCTGCCGTTTGATCTAAAGTTATAGGGATTTTCAAGACCCTAAAAGCACACAACACAATTACAATTATGACATACACAGATCCACATAGAAAAGGCTGATAGGACACAGGCATGTTATCTGAAATGCCTGCATGCATTAATGGGAAAGAAGGACAGGGTCAAACCAAACTTTCCTGTGTTCTTCATGGCACCTTAAATCAGAATTGAATGCATAATTACATTTACTGAGATGTTTCAATGGTACAGTAAGTGAATGGCAATTCATATATACAGCATCATCCGTGATGCGGTCAGTGTCCATGAAGAAGAGGAGAACCTTCTTCCAAAAGGTCAAAAAGCCAACACAGTGTATAAATAAAAAAGAAACAACACAAGAAAAGAGATCTCTTGCAGATAGGATTGATCATTATGTGATTTATATCATTAAAAAGGAGTGATAGAAAAGGAGAATGAAATTATTGATGTATGATTAGGGTAATTCACCTGTTAGAAGCTAAAAAAAGCATCTATCAACACAAATGTTTGCCATCTCTTCCAAAAAAAAGGCCCAGCCATTGCCTTTGTTCCAAACACTGAGAAGGTACACGTGGAACATTCTACATAGGAAGCAACTTGTCAATCATAAAAATAGCACTTCTTATACAAAGCGCACGGCAGGCTGATTTCAATATAGCCAGAGGTGTCTCAAAAGGGAGATCAATTATGCTACCTCCCTTTTAGACCAGTATTTGAGCCAGAAGTACTATGATGTACTTTATCAAATGTATAGTTCTGAATCTAATTTCTCATCGGATGAGCTGCTCTGGATAAGCCGTTGTGAAAATGTGACTGAAGGCAACATCTGTGACCACACATTTTATATCGATATGCCAAATTGCTTTGTTGAAAAAAAAAAAAAAAAAACCTGGCTCCAAATTTTTGAACAGTAGTATATATAAAAGTAACATCACCTTAAAATGACTTAAATATGCTGACTAATCCAGGCTTTCGATTATTGTCTTTTTTTCTTCCTCAAATGGATGTTAGAGCCAAATAACCCCCAAAATTATATTATGTAATAAACAGTGTAAATACTGTAACCAACCTTACTAATGCAGCTTAGAATGTAAATACATTTTCTATTTTTGTTTTATTGCTGAAGAAGAATGGTTTAAGTTTTCAAATCCAGGAAAAAACATCTTAAACCAGTCTAAACTAGTCTAGCTGGTCTAGTTCTTAAAACCCCACTAAAATCAGCCAACAGATCAGCCATGCTGGAAGACAACAAACCAGTGTAAATGTTGTATATAATATAAACTATTATTAATATTAAAGTATTATAAAAACTTTTAACTACAGAAAAATAAAAATAAAGTCAAGAGAATATAATGTGCCCTGACTTACATCCTTTATCCACCTTATTTTGCAGCGAGGATGTATGCTTTTTTTCTGTGAATGTGCGACACTTCCGATTCATTGGCTGCTTTAGGTAAATATACACTAACAAAAATACAAAACAAAACAAAAAAAGAGTATATGGTAAAACTATTTGCTCTACAAACCAGTGTTCATGATTTTGATGATAAATTGAAATAATATGATAAATAAAAGTTTTCAACATCAAGCAGCAGAATGGATTGTTTTTGTACAGCTAAAAATAACTGGAAGCAAATGACACCGGAAGCCTTGCACATTCAAGGTAAAAATGGACACATCTGGTCTTAGGTTAAAAATAAGGTGGATAGGCAATCAAGGTAAAAATGTGTAAAATGCACTGAACAAAAAATGTGTAAAAGGCAACCATTCCTTTAATTGAACTGAGAGTAAAGTACTTGTATCATAAATGTATATATAAATCTATATTTATATGAATGAAAACAGTAAATGTGAGTTATTGCTGGTGATTGGATGTGATGTACAGGGCAATGAATGGAGGAAGAGATCAGATAGGGTGTAGGCATCCCACAGGCAAAGTTAGAAGCAAAAACCACACGCAAGCAAGGCGGGTGTCCTACCACTGCCAGTGGGGGATAAGGAGGAAGATAGGGGTGTATTAGTGCACCTTTTTTTGCCCAGGTTTGGGGAAGGAGTATGATTTGATTCTGGAGAGAATCCCACCTGTGGCACCTTGCTAGAAACCACAATTTTAAAGAGCATAAGGTTATTTTATTCTACACTATTTGAGCTAATGTTTAATGCTAAACATCTATGACCCAATAGTATTGTGTTATATATTACAACAGCAAAGCTAAATGCACACAAAATTGGTTTCTTCAATAAATAGCTCTGCTAATTCACTAATTCAATGTACATTCAGTAACATTCACTTTCCAGTGGCCATTGTGATAAATGGACTGGTACAGTCTGGGTCAGTGGTTCTCAGCAGGCTTTGCTTCATGACCCTGGTTTTACATTTTTACAAGTGTTGATCCAACGCAGGATCAGAATTGTTTATTGTATTGAAGTAAACAAAAATGTCCTTATGAAATGGTGAAATGTATTACATAAACTGCATTAACCCAATAATATGCAAATTAATTAACATGACAAAAGCTGAATGAATAAGAAAATTGTCAATTTACCATGGTTTCTAAATGCCTCTTGAACTTCAGTGGTTTCATACTCTTGGCAGCCAATAATTAGCAGAATAAAACAAATTGTTGTCAGAACATATCATATTTATCCCTGATGTGCTTAATCAATCATAATCCGCATAATGTTTTGTACCTTGTTTAGGTTTTTGAGGTTTTAGGTTTTTTAAAAGCTTTAATTTATTTTGCTATCTCAAGTCAGATAATACAGAGCCACTAAAAGGACACATGATGGGGAAAAAATTTAATCGGAGGAAAAATGTTTATGCTTTTGCTTTCCACAAAGAAACTTTGTAGTTGTTTGTAAAACATCTCAGAGAAGGGAAAGAGATGCTGCGTCATGGCGTTGGCACTATGGGAACTTGAATACCAATACTGCCATGCCAAGGGAACAGAGTCTGCTCCACAAGGCTGTGTGATCTGCATAGACAACTGTTGAGCACAGGCTGGGCCCTGGAATCCGCAGCCAAACTAACCAGCCACAAAACAGGAGAGACAATAGGTCTGCAAACCAAACTTGAGCCGACTAGAGCGGACCCACTAGAAGGAGGTGAACTTGGCCCTGGTGAACCCTTGCTAGAACTGCTGGGAGCAGAGCTATCGGAGGAAAGGCGTACAGACAAAGCCTCGTCCACATTTGTACTATGGCGTCCAGCCCCAGGGGAGCTGGAAGTGTGAGGGTGAACCAGAGCGGACAGTGGGTCGTCTCCTCAGAGGCAAACAAGTCCACTTCCGCTCGGCCTACCTCTGCTATGTGGACCCCACCACTTGAGGATGGAGTCGCAATTCCCCAGGCCTCAGCCCCTAACTTGACAGGATGTCTCATCCCATATTTTTTCACCTTTTAATGTAAATTCAAATAAAGCAGCCTGCATTCTGCCCAGAGCAGGATCTGCTGCGCCTGCCTGAAAAGGGGGCACAAATGCAGCACGCCCTAGTGAATGATGTAAAAGAATACAGTACAGTGTTACCGTAGTGTTTCAGTGCTAGATTTTTTTCAATTTATGAGCCAAGAAAGATGAGGGTCCCCCCAAAGGCTGGTCGGCCATCAAGAACCGCAACCCAGCCTGTAAGAGAGGTGTTCGTCATGAGAAACTTGTGATGGCAACATGCTCCGAGTGCCTGGCCCCTGTTTAGGAACCTCTATGTTGTGCCGCTATCTCTTCTGACTGGGCTAGTCGTCGATATAGTTGAGTACACAAATGCCCTGAAGTCATAAAGGAGCCAGAGCAGCATCCATGCACTTGGTGAAGGTGTCTGGGGACAAGGCTAAGCAGAAAGGAAAAAGCTGATACTGGTATGCTTCACCTCTGAAAGCAAACCTGAGGAACTTCCTGTGTTCTGGCAAAATCTTGATGTGGAAATACGAATCCTTTAGATCTATCATCACAAACCAATTCTCAGATTGAATTTGTGACACTATGGCCTGGTTTCACAGACAGGGCTTAGATTAAGCCAGGATTATGCCTTAGTTCAATTAGGACATTTATTTACCGTTAATAAATGTGCCTTAGAAAAAAAACATGGCTTACATACTGTATTTTAAGATATGTCAGTTGCTCTCAGTTAAAACAGCTCAAACATGCATTTTAGTCTGGGATTAGGCTTTACCTTGTCTGTGAGTATTAGTTTTGCAGTTAGCATTTTGAACCTTTATGTCCAAAGATGCCCAGCAGATCTAAAATAGGATGCACCCCCCTCCCTCCCCCCTTTTTGGGTACTATAAAATACAGACTGTAAAACCCTGCTTCTCTCTCTAAAGGGGGTACGCTTTCTATGGTCTCCTTTACCAGGAGAGAGTGCAGCCCTTGATCAAGAAATTTTTGTTGTTGCATTGTTGTTGCTACGCCATTGTTGAACCTTTCATAAGTGAAGATGGGTGGATAGCCCGCTGGATGCCTCCACCTCCCAAATCACCTGAGGTGGCCGGATTAGTAGAGACACCCCTGAGAGCCCCAAAGGAAGTTGGCCACGCAATTACATTGTGTGCACTGTCTGCCCTCGGGAGGGGTCTCTCTCGGGGACCAGGGCCCAAAGGCGTCAGGGTTTCTTCTTAAAGGGTCATGAAACACCAGAACACATTTTTTGAGCTGTGAACAGATATGTATAGGCTGCACATCATTGAAAACACTAAAGGTAATCATTAATTTTATTTATAATTTGAAATAGTTATTTTTGCATTTTTCAGAGCGATTTCTGACTTCCGGTTTGAAAAGCAAAGTCGGAGCAACATCACAAAATTTGACGTCATCGTGTACTATCGGCAAGATGCGGAGTGCTGACTGGCTCCAAGTATGGGCTGGTTAAACATGTTGACGTCAACAGTTTCTACATTTATTCATGACTTAAAGCTCATTCAATCCCATCACTGCGCTGTAGTATGCATACGATTATAATTGCGGTATTATGCACGAGGACGTATCACTTCTCTCGCCTCGGTCTGTTGTCATTCAGATAAATGGGTCGTATAGTTGTGTTTGTTTCCTCAGTGCTACAGCACAAAAATGTGTTTTCCTGCGACACGACCAGAGCAGAGGTTTGGGTGCATGTAGATTGTTTTGCTGTAATCTACCAGCACAAATGGAAAATATGTTCGCATGAGATCGCATTACAGCGGAGAATTCAAATGTCACAAAAGTGCGGCTCATTCTCCTTTGCGTTCGGACACGCGAGCCATGTGTATGTTTCCCCCAGCACAGCAAGCACATGAGTGTTGTTTGTATTTTGCTCGCAATGCAGTCTGAAATGGAGTTTGAATACGAACACATGAAAAATACGATTGTTATGATATGCACATGGAGCGCACATATGATCGGTTTCAGCGCGGAGCTCCGCGTTGTGTTTAATAACACCAGCCACGTGGCTCGTGGCTCATAGCTCATACAGAATAAAGTATCCGTGTTTAAAGTTTTTATAGACATATTTCACACATTCTCCTGCACCAAACATTAACCAGCACGGTGTATGCACACATATTTCATCAAGTCTTTTTCAAATAAAATATTTGTGCAAACTGGACACTGATGTGTGTATCTGAACGCGATGACACAATTATTCTGATGAACAAAAGACTTAGAGAATGGACAAAAATTGAACTATGTCTTTATTCTTTCTGTTAAACTACGTGTCAATTATCATGAGACTGTAGTGCTCTTAAACGTAATGAAAGTATTATTAGCCCTTTTAAATATTTTTTCGCATTTCTCCCTTGGGTTTGGGAGTTTGTCATTTTTTCCGTGCTCATATATTAATATTCATCATTCTGTATAATGAGTGTGTTGTAGGTCTGTGCTTCATTGGTTGTTCTCTCCCCTCAACACTCCCACTATTCCAGAGCTTTACACGTCCATTTTTACAAAGTTTTTACAGCTCAGAGGTGTGAACGACCAGGCTAAAACAGGGGGGTTTCATGACCCTTTAACTGCTCTCGAGGAGATCGCCTCCCTTAAATCTGATCTCCCTTCGGGCAGCCGAGAGGGGGCGCAAGTGGCCACACTCACTTTCTGCTGCTCCCTCTTGGAGCTCGGCCCTGGTTAAGCCTGGCTAGAGGAAGTTGCTGACTCCTGGACATGGCGATGAATCAGCTCTGTCAATGATGCTGACAGATGTTTTGCCTTCTTTAGGGTTGTCGCCAAATTCTGTTATTGGCGATAATCGTGACATTTAAAATTAATTAAAATTTGAATTTGGCCACCGCATGAGTTACAACCTTGAGCAGCTCTTCAAATGTGGCAGATTGAGAGAACTGCTCTGCCGAAGCATCTGCCTGCTTGTCTACATCCAGCCCCTCAGAGTTAGATGCAGACAGCATGAGTTCCTCTTTCTGGTCTGGAGAATTCGCAGAGTTAGCTTCAAGATCCAGATCGAGGTCCTCTGAGAAAACGTTTTTAAATGAAGTTTCTTGGAGGAATGCAAAACTTTTGCAAGCAAACGCAATGTTTCTTGGATGAATGCAAAACATTTGCTAGTTAACACAAAAACAAAATTTTTCTCTCAAATGCAAAGTTTATTGGAGGAACGCAAAACTTTTGTGAGCAAATGCAACACAAAAGCATTCAAATATAATTTTTCTCCTATCTCATATTTTTTTCCATCACCTTGTCCCTTTAGGTGCTCCATAAATGACATGGTTAGTTGCATTGTACATTATTGCATATTGCATTGTCTTTTCCTGTCGTCTGTGACACCATTTTCAGATCACGAGTCGACCCACCATTTGAGAACCACTTCTCTATGCTTTATCACATTAGCAAGAACTTACATTATTTTAGAATAATGAGCAGATAAAAAGTTTAATTTCCTTAATTCTTTTGTGTGAAACAATGAACAATTATTGTGGATATTTAACAGTACAATATGCCTCAGAGTGGTTCAAATCGTCTGACATGTCAGTGGATTTAATGTCTTACTTAAAAGCATGTTCACGTACACTGGTATTAGAACACATTCTCACCATTGTGTTTGGTTGTAGTTGTGAATGTACTTACCACTGAATGATGTGATGGTCTTGGGCAGGACTCGGTAAGCACTCGGAGCAGGCCGTCAGGCTTGTACGAATAGTGTTCTACCAGCTATAATACATTGCACATCGAAGTCAGGGTATCATCGCAGTGTCATTGTTTCAACATCGTTACCTTTTTCTTTATAAGCTTAGGCCGGTTTCTTGTTGTGTAACAAGATCAACAGCGCTAGAATAGAAGACAGTGTACTTTTCTTTCATTTTTTGGTTCTTCACATGCTCTAGATCAGGACACCTTTGAAAAGCTACACAGTAGTGTTGTGACGCATTATCTATATCAATCAATTTCTATAATAAAATGCACTTTTAATACACACTCACCTTATTCGAACCATGCAGCGCTCTCCTAATCACAAAATGATAGTTGTTTATCAGGGCTAGTTAATGGCCTAGCTGTAGTATTACTTTTGCTAAACCTTTGATGCAGTGCATCATGCACAGCCACGCAACCAATTCACCCCCAACCAGGAAATCTAAATATAACATGGCATTTGTCCTGTTGGTCACCATATTCAAAACAATTGTCTACCTCCTCTACAAAATGTACACTTTTTTCTTTCAATGGTCCACTTTAGACATTCTAACTATGTCACTTTGCAACTACATGTCAACTACCAGTCATTAGAGTATTAGTAGACTGTCTGCTTAATATCTGCTAACACATTATTTTGATGCTCCCCATCAGACACTTTTCTGACTATAAGTAATTTTGCAACTACATGTCAACTTATTCTACTATCCCAAACCCTAAACCTAACCTAACAGTTTACTACAGTCTACAAATACTCTAATGAGAGATTGTTGACATGTAGTTGCAAAGTTATTTATAGTTAGTAGAATGTCTAAAGTGGACCATTGAAATAAAGTGTAACCCAAGAAGGTCTTTATGACAGTGGGTAATAGCATATACAATAGACAAACCTGAACATAAATAAAAAACTTTTTGCTAATTACCCGAGGTTATTATTTTATACACATACGATATAGGCTTCACCTGCTCTGAAGTCATAAGCAGGTTGGACGTGTCTCTTGACAGGTTTTAATTACCTGCCAAAGTGTGTCGAACTTCTTCCCATCAGGAATGGAGAGTTTTCCAGCCTTGTCCTTATCAATACGATAGTGCATGACTTGGTTATTATGCAGGAGACACAGTGCATAGGACATGTTTCTGCCATTGTTTTCTCTTTGTCTAATTCTGTCAGGAGGAGAGAAAATTATACAGTAAATGCTAAGCAGAGGACAGAGGAAAAACAAACAGTAATTCACAGCCTCTGAAAAGGCTCTTGCAAAAGGACCTCTGATTATATTATACACACATCAACACTAGATGGAGCTGTAGATGTTTTTCAAAAACAGGGAATTGGTATTCAGACTTAGTATGCAGTGGATGTAGTTGGTAAACCAATAAAGGTTTAATCAAAATGGAAATATAAAAATAAAAAGCAAGTTATTCAAAAATAACTACTAATGATTACTATTTTTTAGCTTTAGTAAAAACTAGAAAACTGAAAGATAATGACGAAGTTCTCATGATGATTAAACCATATTTGTCTTGTAAATAAACTTTCTTCTTTTTCCACTTTTCTGTAGACTACATTGCACACACATCTTTTAAGATGGTAGCAAGTGTTCTATTTAAAGCAAGTGCAGTGTACACACAATCACTACCCCCACCCAGCCCTGCTCTTGTTTTCCGCCTCCACACTGCGTCTTCGGTCACTTCAGGAAGTCCTCTCAAACAGTGTCACAGCGGAAACCACACAGTGCCTCATTGCCTCGCTTCTTTCACTTTAGAGCAGTGGTGCTACAGTCCAAACCCATGCTTCATTCAGTGACAAATTCAGTGATGAATTTAATGTATATCTTTTCTAAGTAATTTCCTTGCAGTAGTTTTGAGATTAAATTTTTAAGATTTGTGACTAACTTCAAATGTTATATGAAATCTTAATCAAGATACTAAAGAAATAATTACTTTAAAGTACATGAAAACAGTCATAATTATTATAATTTAATGGGAACGCTACATGTAATGCATGTAACATAACAACATACCGCTTTACTTTGGTCTCCTTAGCAAAATAAATTAAATACTGTCATTTGATAGAACAAAAACAATAACATATTTTTATGCACTTGGTTTATGTAATATACAATAGCATTCAAAAGTTTGGGGTCTGTTTTTGAAAGAAGTCTCTTGATTCTAGGAAGATGTACTGAAATCCATTTCTCATTTTTCTTGATCTTGTATAAGTCGTCTAACAAGTGAATATAGAACTTACAGAAATTTGCCGTTGATGTGTGAGCTCCTGAGCAAGCGCTGCTCCGAGTCCTCACGGTCGATCTTGCCATGGAACCACGGCATCTTCTCATGTGCTGTTGTAGCGATGAGTTTCTCCAGCTGAGGCCTCTGGCTGATGATAGCCTGCTCTAGGGCCGAACCCTGCCACACAACAAACAAAACCCAACAAAACTAACAAACTGCTTGTTTTATACCACCAAATGTGCATTTACACAGACTTTTCTGAAATATATTCACAATTGCTGCTGCAAATGTTCATAAGCTGACACCAACAAAAACAAAATTGTGAAAAAAATGTCTAACGTGAAATGTTCACAAGATATTTTATTCTTGTAATATCAGAAGTAAAATATCTTGTGAACATTTCACGTGAAATTGTATAGGCCTATTTAACAAACAAAATGTATAGGATATGAATTTATCTATTGGGAAATGGGTGAAAATGGATGGTAAAAAATGTGTATTATATACAAAAATGAGCAAAAGGTGGTTGAAAAGAAGGACTTGGAAAAGAAGGATTTGTAAATTCAGCCAAAAGAAAAGTTTCAACACTGCAAAAAATGCTGTTCTTACATGCTGTCTTTTTTCCAGTCCAAATACCTTAAAATTCTTAGATCAAGAAGCATTTTCTTGACAAGTAAAAATTATTTTCTTGTTTTTAGGAAAAATAAGTCAAAATTAAGTGAGTTTTTCCTTAAAACAAGAAAAATAATCTGCCAGTGGGGTAAGCAAAATAATCTTAATCCAAACGGAAAAGATTATATATTTTATTTTTGGTTTGATATAAGATTATTTTGCTTACCCCACTGGCAGATTATTTTGCTTGTTTTAAGGAAAAACTCACTTATTTTTTCTGAAAACAAGAAAATTATTTTTACTTGTCAAGAAAATGCTTCTTGATTTAAGAACTTTAAGATATTTTGACTGAAAACAAGACAAAAACTCTAAGAACAGCATTTTTTTGCAGTGAACTACTGCTCATTACTAGAAATTGAGCATAACTAAAGACTGAAATACCAACCTGATCTCATTAGAAAATTTAAGTATTTTAGCATAAGCAGATTGTATGAAAGAGATCATACTAATTCATGCATATTCGCCAAAAATGTTTTTTTTTTCTAGCTCATGAACGGTAAAAACATTGACAGCCAATCAGAATTCATCCTGCTTTAAAGAGCTTGAGCAAGAAGACGACAAACCTGCAGTGCGGGCTTACAATAAGCAGAATGTTAATAGTTATCGTTCTTGGTGTGAACAGGCCTTTAAACTGACACCAACCTGTAAATTCCAAGTTTGTTTGACATACTGCCGGATGAGCTGCTCTTTCAGGTCTTCAAAGGGTCCGACTTTAGGTTCTGTGCCGCGTGGCCGGGGAAAGGGCTTCTTCAGCAGGCAGATGAGCCCATCAGACTCCTGTGAGTGATAGTCAATCACATCTATCGGGGTTCTGTGTGACTTGCCTCCTGCGATGGCGTACATATCATTCATCTCTCTCTCGATGGTGTAGTGGTAGAACTGGCGGCCATAGGACACTGACAAGGCATAGCCGCCGAGGAAACTGCGACTCTGGCGCAGCAGGTAAAGGCCATCTCCTGCTCCTCCTTGTCTCAGGTACTCCTCAGCATCCTCTCGAGTGATGTTGCCGAAGAAGTACGGCAGCACCTGCACCTTGTCTACCATATCTGCTCAGTCTTTCTTCTTGGAAAGCTTAGAGGATCGTTAATGACCTGAAAAGGAGAACGTGTAGATCATTTCTCAGATTTTTTTGTGAAAAATCTGTGATTTGTTAATTCTCTTGAACCTTTATTTAACTGACGAAAGTACAAATAAAAGATTTCCAATGTTTTCACTTACCAAATTAATTGTATTTTGTAAATGTATACAAATTTTGATTTTGATGGCTGCAACACACTCCAAAAAAGTTGGGACAAAGGCAAAATAAAAGTGAAAGGGTTATAGAATATCCAAGTTAAACGACTTTGAAACAGTCCACAATAAGCAGGTAAATTGGTAATAGATCTTGATTGAGTGTAAAAGGAGCATCTCAGTCTTTGCAAGCAAAGATGGGTCATGGCTCACTACTTTGTGCCAAATTTCATGAGAGAATAGTCAGACAAAACAAAAATCACATTTCTTAATGCAAGATTGCAAAGTATTTAGGTGTTTCACCATCTACCATACATAATTATGTGAAAAGATTCAAGGAATCTCAGTACATGTAGGGCCAGGCAGGAAACCTCTGCTGAATGTGCGTGACCTTTGAGCCCTCAGATTGCATTGCATGAAAAACCTTTGTGCTACTGTGTTAAATATAGCCACATAGACTCGGGAGTTCTTTGGAAAACCGTTGTCACTTAACACAGTCTGCCACTGCATCAAGAAATGCAACTCAAGTCCATGTTACGCAAGGAGAAAGACATGCTGCCGAGTTCTCTGGGGGCCCAAGCTCATCTCAGATGGTCCAAAAGACAGTGTAAATCTGTGTTGTGGTCAGATGAGTCCACCTTTCAGCATGTTTTGAAAAAGAAAAAAAAGGCCATTGAGTTCTCAGTCCCAAAGACGAAAGCAACCATCCAGACTTTCAACAGCGACAGGTGCAAAAGCAAACATCGGTCATGGTATGGGGGTGCATCAATGCAAACAGCATGGGCGACTTGCATATGTGTGAAGGAATCATTGACACGGAGGCGTATATTGGGATTGTACAGAGACTTATAATGCCATCAAGATGACATCTTTCATGGGAAACAAGACAAGATCCAGATCTGTCTCCTACTGAAAATGTATGGCCCATCATGAAAAGGAGAATCAAACAACGATGACCACAGTTCAAGCGAGATTGGGCAAAATTTTACTTGCAAAACTTCAAATATTTGTATCCTCAGCTTACAAACAATTAAAAAGAAGGAAAGGTGATGTGACACAGTGGTAAACATGCCTCTGTCCCAACTTTTTTGGAGAGTGTTGCAGCCATCAAAATCAAAATTTATTTATATTTAGAAAATACACTTAAGTTGGTCAGTGAAAACATTAAAAATCTTTTCTTTTTACTTTTGTAAGAGAATTTAAAAAAACACTTATTCTTGATTTTATTGCATTTAACAAAATGTCCTAACTTTTCTGGAAATGGGGTTATATATATTAGTAATGCACACATTTAAATAAAATCTAGAGATTTGAACCCTGTGATGATAATGCCAAATAATAACTGTATACAGGATGCCATTTAATGAATTTGCTTAATAAAGTAATGTTTTGAAGAAAATGTATGCCCTAAATAATAAAATAAGTAGGCTATAATGTAATAGACATGGTGTTAAGGCAATAAGGCATTCAAGACTGAATGTACTACACTGAATGTTATGCCTAAGAACAGCAGTTAGCCATGAGCATAATACATTTTTAAAGAAATAAAATGTTGGACCAATGCAGGAATTTTTTGTGTGTGTGTGTGTTTTACTTTACTTTATTACACATTTGTCTTTTTGATGCTTGTTGCATTCTGTTGACTCACAATCTCTCACACTGTTTACTAATGTGTGGTAATTTTGTTATCTTTAACACTGTCTTTAGTGTTTCATTTTAATCTGTCAGTTTTTTTCTCATTTTGTGATATGTTTATTAAATGTATTTCTTTTTATATTAAACTGAGACATATGTTTCTATTGAAAAAGGCCCCTAAAATATCAAATACTGTAATAAATATACATCCATATCAATATGAATTGTGTTTATTTCTTTGTTTGTTTATTTATTTACACTACAAGTAAAGGAATGGGCATAATCTGTAAAACATTTCCAGGTGGAAAAATGTAAGCAAATGGAGCTAAACGTGAGTTAACTCAACTTAAAGATAACCTTTGTTTCAGCTCACAAATAGTCAAGACAATGGATTACTTCAAGTTAATTTTTTGAAAACTTGAGTTCAAAATCCAAAACTTAAGAAGAAATAAGTTCAATTAACTTAATGTGGCTATCTTTTATTACTGTTTTCCACATTTTCTACAATAGTAAACTATGAAATAACAAAAGGGAGCATGAGAATCATAAAGTGACGAATACAATAAAACGGATCTTATATTACAGCTCATCCAAACTCTCAAACAGGAGTTCCCAAGATTACAAGACACTTTTTGGCTGTTTCACTTTCATTCCCAGGTCAAAATCATTAAAAAATATATTTTTAAATGCACACATAGCCACATTTTATACATATACCAAATGAATTTATACCATTTAAGATCAAAAAGGTTTTAAGATAATGAGAGTCTTTCCAAACTTTTGACTGGCAGTGTATTTTATTTGTATTTTTTTAGCAAATGTTTTCTTAAAAAAGAAAATTGCATGAAAGCATATTTGTGTATAAATATATATATGTATATTTGAAACTCTAACTTGTGTAAGAAGTTAAAAGACAAAAGACATGTGCCTCTGAGAAACTAGTTCACGCAGAAAGAGGAAGCGGTCAAGTCTTTTGCAATAACATTCAGACTCTACTACTTGTGCCCACTCCCACGATGCGTTTATACTTAAAGATGACTACTCCAACTACACGTAACCATTCAAGTCGAAGACAGACAATTAAACACTTTACAAGAAAATGACAGATTTCATGCTTCAAGAGAGAAATTGCTAAATGCTCTTATGTGGAATTGTTGCTGTACATCGAAGGAAAAAAACACTTAGTGTTATAGTAGTGTGGCATTATAGTCATTATATATAAAAATTAATCATGTCCGTACAAACTCATAACTAACAATTTATCTCTGCAATTTAACTCCAGTTTAAACTCCTTGCATGATATGCAGTATCTTGATATGATTGTTTTGACTTCTGTTTACCTGTTATTTAGTGGTCAAAACAAGCCAGATTACAGTCTGATCAAATGGCCTGACTCAAATAAGTAGTACGCTGTATCAGATTTACATTTTGCTTCATTTATTTTCTTTTAATTTTCCCATTGCTACCAATAATGCGAAATTAATGTGACTGAAGTACAAAATGACAAATGAAGCAAACAGAAAATGCATCCTCTAGCCCTTTTACTTACTAAAAAGCAACCTCAAACTCAAACGCTAATAGAAAACCTCAGAATCTCATGATAGTGCATGAAAGAGAAGCAAGTCAGAGAAGATGCATCAAATTCAACCACAAAAGATTCCATAAAGAAGAAGAAGAGGCAAGAAATGGTCAGTGTTATTGTAACCTAACAGCAAAATGATTTTTCNAGCATTCTAAAAAAAAAAAAAAAGCATCAGAAATCAGTAAAAGCAACAAAGCAGTAATAAAGCATTAATAGCCACTGGTCAGATGTGTCAGTTTAATTTACGCGATTTGGGGATTTTAGTTCTATTTAGGTCTAAGGCATTTTGGTGAGATATCATTAAATGTTTTATTAAGGTGTTTTATTATGCCAAAATTATATCATAATATTATTGTGTCCTATATTAAGATAGTATAATGTCTTGCTTTGTGTTAGATAGCAGAACCTTTATTTATACAATAGATTAATAATAGACTTATTAATACAAATATTATACAATTGTACATAAATATACATACATATATATATATATATATATATATATCCCTANCCCTAACTAAGCTGTGGACTATACATTTATATATTAACAGTATTCAACAATATTATATAGTTGAATATATATTAATTTTGTAAAATGTGGCTATGTGTAAATTTTAAAATATATATTTTTTAATGATTTGGCCGTGAGAGTGAAGGTGAAACAGCCAGAAAGTGTCTTGTATACATGGGAACTCCTGTTTGAGAGTGCGCATGCATGAGCTGTAATATAAGATCCATCTATTGTATTCATCACTTTATGATTCTCACGCTTCCATTTGTGTTATTTCATAGTTAGTTAATCTGGATGGATATCTGAATTGTTTTAAAACGGTTTTAAATGATTCAATTCTTTCATTATAAATGATAATATATAATACCAATTTGTATTACATAATATAATACAATATAAGTGAAGTGTTAAAAAATTAAACATTTCTTAGTATTTGTTAGTATAAGTTTGTCATAACATCTTTGTTTTAAAAGTTTCAAAACCCTATAAATTCTAGTTATTTCCAGGTTAAAAATCTATTTTAAATAGTGACATTTACATTTTAGTCTCCCCTTTAGACATTTGGACCTTACTGTATGAATTTTTTTGCCAACATGCATTGCATGTGAAAAACATAAATCCAAATGTTCCAGATTTTTATAAGTATATAAGATTAATAAATTATTGCTGAATTATTAACACATACATAAAATACATTTGTAACTTAATACATCATTAAAAAACAAATAATTGTCTTCTTTAAAAGAACTGTGAGTCCACAATTAGACAGAGAAATATCTGACATTTCTGAACAGCTTTGCTTTTGCATTTACTTCAAAGTAACTAAATTATGACAGATCAGTTAATGCCACAACAAAGTGCTGTCACAGATATTATACAGATAATTTGAAACGTTTTAAATTTACCTTTTCCTTTTATTTTCATGGTACCATAAATATATGAAGATTTAAAAAAATTATAATATTTAATAGGATGTATATGATGACCATTTACAATTGTATAATATGACATTGCATTGGAAATATCTGAAGAGAAATCATGTAAAAATGTAATAGAAAATATTTCCGTTTTTTTTCTCACACCAATAATTTAGGCCGCTTAATTCACTTAGCCTTGTGAATTCATCCAATTTAACATCATACTTGAGCACAAAATCTTTCATTTACATAAAACATACATGTAGAGAATTAGACATATTCTTACCTTACGAAGTGTTCAACTCCCCTCACTTTGGACAAGGACTACATACCATGTTCAAATTGCTGTCTAACTGAACAGGATGTGGTATGACCAAAAACTCAGTGGATAGTTCAAAAGAAGCTACCAATTCAGGAACACTAGTTCTAAGAGAAACTGTGAGCGTACACTTATGTACTGAAATGTACTAAAGTTTTTTGTCACCTTTGTGTTGCTGTTATTGAACTGACACAAACCTTTTTGCTTCAGTAAGTAAATGGAACTATTTGTAAACTTCCTCATTTTGAGAAACTTCTGCCTACTTCCTTCGCTATTTTTTTTTTGTCCTATCTTTAACTTCCTCCTATATCTCAGAATGAGAAAAAGACATAATAGATATTTAGTCAAGGAGTGGCCATAAGCCTTGCTCAAATTTCTTAGGTCTAGTTTGCAGTGAACAATCACATTATACAGTTTGTAAAATTCCAAATATACTGATATAAACAACAAAAAAAGCTATTTCAAATCATCAAGTTGTTTGTCTGGTCCCACTTTAGGTGTCTTTATGTACTTACATTTAAATGAATCATTTGATACAATGCACTTATTGTGTTCATACATGTTTTTACGTTACTTCAAAAAGTACCTGCGTGTAATGACATTTGTAATTAATTAATTTCTGTAATGACATCTATAATTACACTGTTGACCCTTCCTTAACCCACCCTTAAACCTATCCGTACCACCAAACCTAGGAATTACTTTATTTTGATGGTCCCTTTTGAACATTCTGTTGACTATAAGAAACTTTGCAACTGCATGTCAACTAACTCTCATTAGAGTATTAGTAGACTGACTGCTTAATATCTGCTAACTCTTTATTGTGATGGTTCCCCAACAGACATTCTACTGACTATAAGTGACTTTGCAACTACATGTCAACTTATTCTAACCCTAACCCTACCAGTCTACTAATACTCTAACACTCTAATGAGAGTTACTAGACATAGGTGCAACGTTACTTATAGTCAACAGAATGTGTTAAAGGGACCATCAAAATAAAGTGAAACCCAAACCTGTCTTAACTTTACCCGTATCCCACCTCAATAGCAGCACAAGTGTTTTGCAATACAACATCAACATGATAAGTACTTATTTTTTAATGTAATACATAGTTAAGGTCGCCTAACATAAAGTGTGACCGTTTGTATTAATCAGAACCAAATAGACCTTCTAATATGTACGTATCCATTGAGGTAAAACCTTAATATGATAACAACTGCTTAGCTTAACAATTAATAACACTGAAATTAATAACCGATGGAACATGCATGCCAAAATTGTTGCACAAACAATTAAAACCTGTAAAATATTGCATGAAGCAGACTGTATATTAACACGGTACTATGCACAAGGTCTATATACAGTACAGTACCGGTAAGAGCAGATGTGGTTCATTGAGCTGAACCCAGCTGTGATGACAGGTGTACAAATTTACATCTCCACCTCCTCTGTTTACTTTTGTTCAGAGTGTTCTGCATTACATCTGTTTGCCTGTCAGTCTGTGATTATATAAAAAAAATCTCATATATTTTGTAATTGTGATAAATATAATAAACATAATAAAAGCTAAAATCATATCTTATGTTACGAATGCCAACAAAGAGGGTTGTTTCATTCTAGCAACAGAGAGAAATGCACAATTGTTCCACACAGCTGCAAGAACAATCATCTGAGAATTTCGCAAGTGAATGACATTTAAACTCTGAACCCTGAATTGCATTTTAAAGCAAGGCTTGAAGCTCAGTGCTCTTGAGAGTGAAATTATTTGTGGTGAGTAATTTGGAGTGAAATTATTTCTTCAAAATGTATTGCATTATATAAAAATATATTTCAGGCATAAGAGTAGGCTATTACATAGCATGATTATGGGGACCCTGCATATGGTGGCAGCTATTTACTTGGGATTCTGGACATGCACTTGAGGTGAAAATATATTCATTTTTCTTTTGTCAGTTAAGACTGCACATGTAGTACTCTTGTGCCTGAAATATATATTTTAGAGAATGCAGTGAGTTTTAAAGAAATCATTTCACTCCAAGTGCACAGAGCCTTGGTTTCTGAAGTTTCATCTGCTCTCAGCAGGGGGCAGCACAATGCTTGAGATCAACTGAAACTTGTTCATAGCAACCACATCTATTGTACCAATAGACGTTGTGGTTAGCAGTCGTTTATTTTCCTAAACTGATCAAAGTTGATCTTATCAAACCCACATGTAGCCTACTGTATCTAGGGCTTCTGTTATCATTTTACTGTTTGAAATCTGTAATGCAAATATAATTATGTGCAATATTATATACAAGCTAATTGAGCTGGTTGATGACACTGTTGTCTTTGTAGAGCTGCTTTACAGCTGAATCAAATTTGTTTCATAATTAACGAATTTTACAACATCGACACTGGGTGTCGATACTGGGTATGATGGTCCACTTTAGACATTCTACTAACTATAAGTAAAATACAGCAACACTACAACTACATGTCAACTAGCAGTTGTTAGAGTATTAATATACTATCTGCTTAATGTCTGCTAACACATTTTGATGCTCCCCAACAGACATTGTACTTACTATAAATAACCTAACCCTAACTTAACAGTAATTACTCTAATGAGAGTTAAGGCAGGAACACACCAAGCCGACGCCGACGAACTAGTGGCGACGAAAGCAGACTGCGGGGTTGGCTCACGTCGGCAGCGTCTGTTTCCAAAGTTGTCCTGACACACCAAACCAACGCTCGACAGCCGACGGCCAAGTAACACGTCTGTTCTGCGCCTGCGTAAGATGAAATGCTTTTCCAGCAGACCAGTAGCTGAGCAGCCAATCAGAATGGTCAGATGGCCCGACGGACCGACGAGTTTAGACGCCAATTCAAATGTCGAATCGGCCGAAAAAAAGCCACCGAGAAAACTTAAGGCCGGAACACACCAAGCCGACGGTCGGCCGTCTGGCAGTTTTTACTTGTCGGCCGACAAAGTTTTCTCCGTGTGTTCCGCACCATCGGCTGAAGTTGGTCCTCGTTGGCTTTTTTTCGGCCGATTCCCAATGTTGAATCGGCGTCGGAGAGCTCGTCGGTCCGTCGGGCCATCTGATCATTCTGATTGGCCGTTCAGTTACTGCCACCTGCTGGTACGGAAAGGCATTTCATCTTGCGCAGGCGCAGAATGACGTGCTACTTGGCCGTCGGGTGTCGAGCGTCGGTTTGGTGCAGGGGTAGGCAAGTTCGGTCCTTGAGAGCCGCTGTTCTGCTGAGTTTAGCTCCAACCTTAATCAAACACACCTGAACAAGCTAATCAAGCTCTTCAGGATTAGGCTACTAACCCTGTGTCCCAATGTCCATACTATCCATCCTAAATAGTATGTGAGATTAAAATAAGTGTGTCCCAAAGCATAGTATGTTGAAAAGAGTATGCCAAAAGTCCCCGGATGGTCTACTATTTCCGGTGGATTTTCGAAGTGTTGATCCGTGCACACTATAAAGGCTAATATTGCCCACAACACATTGGGCTTTGGACGAGGATTTAGTTCAGAACAACAAACGCGAGTAAAAAGTGTTAAAAAACTACAAAACATGGCGGATATGCGCGATCGATGCTGAGAGGTTTGAGTGACTAATAATCAGTTTAACCTGATAGAAAATATTTATTTAATGTTATCCATGTTATATCTCATCTTCAAATACCAATGTGGACTTTTATAAATATCATATTGGCCATTAACTTTTAAATGCATCATTATGCATTAATATGAAGAGAGTTCTCCACATGAAAGACCCGCGACTGCAGATCATATGTGCTGCATTTCTCTCCGATACGGTAGGAAATTAACTAAATGAAATGTGGAGGATGGAAGATGATTGACAGGCCATTTTACGGTGACAGGATGCGACAGAGAGCAAAAACGCGATTGTATGACGTGATAGTATGTCCCAAAGCTTGTCTACTATTTTGCTACACACTCAAAAGTAAGTACTTTTTGTGCACAGAAAGAGTACATACTTTTAGGGCGTAGTATAAGTAGGCGAATTGGGACGCAGCATCAGGCTATAGGCAGCTGAAGGTTTTTTTTCAGGGATGGAGCTAAACTCTGCAGGACAGCAACTCTCTAGGACCGAACTTGCCTACCCCTGGTTTGGTGTGTCAGGGCAACTTTGGACCAAGACGCTGCCGACGTGAACCAACCCCGCAGTCTGCTTTCATCACTAGTTCGTCGGTGTCGGCTTGGTGTGTTCTGGCCTTTAGTCGGCTGACGAACAAAAACTGCCCGACGGCCGACCGTCGGCTTGGTGTGTTCCTGCCTTTAGTTGACATGTAATTGCAAATTTACTAATAGTTAGTAGAGTGTCTAAAGTGGGCCATCAAAATTTTGTGAACCCCGACACAACTGGATTGAATCAGCACTGAACTGACTTGATCTGAATAATGACAATATTTGAAGGCCCCCTCACTAACAATTTGCACCGATAAAATATAAAGATGTATTCATTATAAAAATAATCAAATAATAATGATAATTATTTTTTTAGTTGTTTTTGTTTATTTTCATGCTTGTTTTGTCTTTTAAGTCATCTTAAGGCCCACTTGGAAGTTTGTTGAGGCCCCCTAGTGGGCCCCAGTCCCTGGGTTGAGAACCGTTTGTTTAGATTTTTGCTTAAAAGCTCATAAAATTTGGCACAGTCCTAGTCCTCAGCCATTAGGCATCGGCAAAAGTTAGAACAAGGGTACTGTGGGAATAAATATTATGCAGATAATTAGCATATCTGCATAAAACATGTGCTAAAAACTTGGTTCATATATTGTACATAAATATTCTACGTATACTGCCGAGCTGGACAACTTAAAATGGCACTCTGTCCAACATGAAGTTGTCCATTAAGGATTTTGTGAAAATCACATCAATTCATCACACTGTTTCCCACACTGCTTACTTTGTGGTATAAATAAATAAAAGGGTCATGACATACTTTATTTTCCCTGACGTCTCTGTAAAATGTCAGTAAACATTAGGTTACTCACATAACCCCAGTTCTCTGTAAACAGAGTGAGATATGAGAAACTATGGAAGCACCAATTACACCATGTCTGAAGAGTAGACTGTTCGCAGCCCATCATAAGGAGCCAAATCCTTTCCTTTACAGTTTCTGCAGTTCAAACAGCAAAGAATGACATTAGCCATACCCAGATCATGCGTTTAATTCCCATGGAAAGCGTGAACTGATGAAATGTAAACCTTCAATGCCAGGTGGATGTGAAGTTTGCTTATATGCAACAGACAGACATCATATCACTTCTCTCTATCCTGAGGTTTGAGAGGTTGAGCCAGAGAACCCACCCACAACTGCTAGTGCTGTTGTCCAGCTGCTATTTTGGGCTGCTCCACACAAGGTGTGCAGATTTGGGTGCTTCCACAGCTTGCTTTGTCCTCCCACTGTCTTTCACACTGGAGGCATTTCCCATAGCAAGATACCAAGCGAATGTTTGACTCCAAGAAGTCATAATTTAGTAATACATGAGCATTTTCCTCAACAGTGTCTGAATGCAGTGCTTGATTTTGTTGTTGCTTCACCTTTAAGACTTCAATGTAAACGCCTACTGTTCTGGGCTGCGTTTCTCAAAAGCATCATGAGCTATGTTTATCGTAATAACCATTGGTGCCAATGGTTCAGCGATCTACCTAGCTTATGATGCTTTTGAGAAACACAGCTCTGATTGGCTAACATCTGCAAAACAAATAAAGTATGCTTCAAAACTGTCAATGGACAGAGGTGAGGGACGGCTATACAGGTTTCTTCTTGCGCTGATTGGTTGGATTACCTGAACGTGTTCCTCCCTAACTTTGTTAAATAAACTGTCTACAGCTTCTTTTAGAACCACACCAGTGAGGGACCATCACATGCAGAACCGATATGTTTGAAATAATTCATTTAAAAGTGTGGATAAAGCTTTTCAAACACATATTATCCATTTAACTATTTCACAGATATTGTTGTTACACCTTCTTTGACTTTACATATAGACTGATGCCACTATTAAAGCCAGTCCTTCAGGCTTCAAAGGATGTGCTTATATATTTTGAGAATGTGTTTTGTAACAAACATTACGTTATGAGGAGTACATTATGATTTACAGAAAATAGAGTATGTTTTTTTCTTCTTGAGGGAAAAGTTACACAGTCATAGACACTGCAGTGCAAAGGTGACTATAAATGATTAAATATGTGCAGGGAAGAATAAGCCAATCACAGTTCAGTATGAAGGTCTACAATAATGTTTACATTTTGAATGGCAAACATTTAGTGAGAATGTTTAAATTTCTTAACTTTACAAAAGCCTAACACAGATGGCACGGCTAAAAGCAGAATTATATATACTATAAAAACTATAGTTATATAAGTACTGTAACGAGGCAGGGCTGTTGATATGGCTGCATGTGTTTTGCAGCAGCAGGGGGAGAAACACTGAAATCCCTCATGACGTCACGGGGAGAGAACGGGAGAGAGCCAGCAGCTCAGGAAACAGCGCTCCCCCTTTAAATATCACAGTCATGCCTCAGATGGATCTTTAGAGGAATCGCAGAGCTCCAGAAAAACAACCCCTATCACATCATTTCCATCGTCTACCACGACATGACAACGGGAATTTAAAATTACGTCAATTACGTATCAGAATTTAGGTGAGTTTCTGAATTGCATCCTTTCAAACCAGCGAATTTAAATCTGTTTTGATCTGTTTTGCCATTATTGTTTTTATTACATTCTTTATAATTTAAAATACACCGTATTTATCATAAATAATTTACTATATAACAAGGAATTTCAAAGATATAGTATAGGCGGTACTCACAGTTAACGGCTGTTTTCTCTTTGTCTTTTATCTTGCCTGTATTTTTTGCGCATTGTGCCTGCACCATCAAACAGCGCTGCATCACATCCTGACCAGTTTACTGTCAAATAAAATACGTACTAACGTGTTAAAAAATATTTCCAGTAGCCGTTTTTGTTTGTATCCATGTGCTCACTGTGCAGGTGCTGCTCCAGTATTGAGGCTTTGATATTTGTCCTGGTGGTTGAACTAATCAGGGAAACGTACATGTCAGACTGGCAGAGGTCTCATTGGCCAGTAGTATCTACTGACTGTGCTTATACGGTGTCCAAAACATTTGATATGAAAGCCGAGTTTACTTCGATTTGAATTGGATGAATTTTAAATGTTTTATATGATTTGATATGCTTGTATATATAGTAATATAGGCTACATGTGTCTATTTAAAGAATCGTTGTAGAAAAGGTCTCTATAGGCTACTGAACAATTCATGGCTAAGATATATATTTCAAAACAGCAACAATCAGAAAGTGTACCACTTTACAGAATTAAAGTAGGCCTATAATGTAATATCATAATAATATTATACTATAATGTTTGGCTTATTCCGTGATTTGTAATGCGAATGCTGTGTTTTAAATTGTCAATGGGATATACAGTTTTGGTACTTGTATTTCATAACCATGTTCCGTTTAATTTGCCTCCATCCAGGTCTTTCTGAGTGGCATTATGCCAGAACAAAGCAATGATTACCGAGTGGTTGTATTTGGAGCCGGTGGAGTGGGCAAAAGCTCTCTGGTCTTGCGCTTTGTGAAGGGAACCTTTCGCGAGAGCTACGTCCCCACTATTGAGGACACCTACAGGCAGGTGATCAGCTGTGACAAGAGCATCTGCACGCTACAGATCACAGACACCACGGGCAGCCATCAGTTTCCCGCCATGCAGCGTCTATCCATCACTAAAGGCCACGCCTTCATCTTAGTGTACTCCATCACCAGCAAACAGTCTCTGGAGGAGCTGAAGCCTATCTTTGAGCAAATCTGCCTTATTAAGGGGGACATAGAGAACATCCCAATCATGCTAGTGGGCAACAAGAATGATGAGATGAACAGTCGTGAAGTGGAGAGCAGTGACGGAGAGGCCATGGCCAAGAGGTGGAAATGTGCCTTCATGGAGACGTCAGCGAAGACAAATCACAACGTTAAGGAGCTGTTTCAAGAGCTTCTTAACTTGGAGAAACGCAGGACTGTTAGCCTTCAGATCGACGGCAAGAAGAGCAAGCAGCAAAAACGGGCAGAGAAGCTTAAGGGCAAATGTGTGGTCATGTGAGAAACCAAAATGTGTTTGGAAAACGAAAACGTTTTCACGTTAATGACGTTAATGCTCTGGCTAACACTGTTTACATCTAAAGACAAGACAAGAATGTTGGAAAAACACTTAACCATTGTAGATTTCCAGGAGCAAGGATTCAGTGAGACAACTGTTGTTTACTCAGATATCTTAAAGAAAGAGTTAATCCAAAAATGAAAATGTGGTAAAACGTTAAGGCAAACGTTACATTTTTGAAGAATGGCCGCTCTTTTCCATATTATACAAGTGAATGGGGTAATGTTCAAAATGACAAAAAGCATCATAAGGGTAAGAAAAACAGTTTATATTATGCAATATTCCTGAAGTGATTTGATTACTGGAGGGGAATATCTTTTGTCAATTTATGATACTTTTATGATGCTTTTTCATTTAGAAGCCTGACTGCACTAGTCCCATCCACCATTAATATATGCAAAAGAGTGAGCAAAATATACTTTCTTCTTTACTTATCCTTTGACTTAATTTCCTGTGGATAAATGCCTAGAGAACCAATGTTCATGAAGTTTTAATTTTACATTTTGTAATGACATAAATTCGCTAGCTTGCCACAGATGTGATTGTGGTGTAATTGAACCTGCTGCAGGTTTACAGCAGACCTCAGCAGCAACAGCAGTGCCTGGCAACCTATTGTGCTCTCAGTTTTACTCCGTTCTAGACCACAAACTCAAAGGGAAAATCACAGGTTAACCCAATGATACTAAATTGTTTTAATCAATAAGCATATCAAAAAGCAGTAAAATCAGGACAAGGGTTTTAAAACCTCTAGCTATTCCTGAGATCGATCGAAATAGTCACATTAGCTTTATAGCTGTTATGTGGAGAACAGCTGCCTCTTACGGCACAGGTTGGGCTAAATGAATGCATGGATAACAAATAGGTCATATATTGCAGTTCATGATCACGTACATCAACTGAATGGTAACATAGCCAGTAGTAATCAAGTAAAATAAGCTAAATGGTTGTTACTGTGTTAGTTGTACAATTCACTACCAAGGTTTTAAGCAAGGCTGTCGTAGTTTTATTATACTTTTATATACACATGCCTTCGATTGGATTGTATCAAAGCTATAGATTTATTTTCAGGGTTTTTCGGTTTTCTTTCTGAAATTATAAATGTGCTCTTCCAAAAACTGATTTGACTATTTTCCCAGTAATATTCAGTATTTGTATGAAGGGATATTGTAGTATGAAAGGAAAGATCAGCTTAATTTATATCAATACAGTCACAGTAATTAACTGTAGACCTTGGCCAAGTAATATTATGTTTACCTTATTCATTTGAATATGGTAAACATAATAATATTAATTACAGTTGACACTGGTTTTTAGAGCAAACTTACATGATCTATCATCTACATGTGTTTACACATATTTAGTGAAATATCAACATGTGCTTTTGAGAGGGACAGCTTTTATAATTATGTATTTTAGCATGACAGGTCTTGTACAGTGAACTATTAATCAAGTTCAAGTGCTATACTATATTTGTTACAAGAAAAAACTCACTTGTCAAGTAAACAGCTGCATATTATCTGTAGTAGAGTACTGGAGACTTTTATCAAATGTGATATTTAACTTGAATAGCAGAATATGTGCAAATGTAGCTAATGAGAATATGTATCATGGGTACAGGAATTGCTTAGACCCAAAGCTTTCTGTGGGTTTCTGTTATACAGCAGGAGTTCTGATATAAAAATTGATATATTGTTTTGATGAAATGCCTGTATAGACATCATGTGTGCCTACAAGTTTATATGATTGTATTTTAGGTCACAAGAATAAATAATATTATGCATTTATCCAGAATCACAATATTATGTCATCATATTATACTGAGAGGCTAGTGACAGGTGTCAGTATGTCTTGATTAATCCATTCATAAAGTTATTTAAGAATTTAACTAGAAAATTAATCCAACATTTTCACATGGAAGAACATTTTAAGGGTTGTAATAGAAAATTCTGCTCCCTTTATATTCATACAATTGCATTAAGATCATTCTAGCAGCTGCCCCGTTTATACATGTACTATTCAAACATATGATGAATGGTTTGACTCTGGACAGAAATTATGCTTGTGTGTGGGGGAAGGTGCATGGGGGAAAGAATTTCTGTGCTATTTAGACATGTCAGAGTAATAAAGCCCGCGAGGCTCATTATCGGCAAGTCAAGTGGCCTCCATATAATAGAGCACCTGCCAGCACTTAACGAGCATCAAGCCAGTAACACAAGCTCTCTCATGACGAACACCATCAGCACAATCCACCATTAATCTGTCCACACGAAGCCAGATCTTTCCCTATCCGATCTTTTTTTTTTCCTCGTCTCAAGAAATATATGCGTACACACGAAACCGCTGAAACCGGCTCAAAACGATGTAGTATACATGCCGGACCAGTATGTGGTGCTGTAATTCTGCCACAGAGATACACTTAAAACAGAGAATAAGACTTGGAGCATGCGCATAAACCTTGCGCGCTGTATACAAATTTAGTAAAGCTTAGAAATAAAGCTTTATTTTGGCTCAGCTTCTGCAGCACGAAGACAAACGTATAGAGTCTGCTATTGTTGTTGCTGTTTTGTGCTGTTGGCGGTGTCTGACTAGGGTCGACATGTGGGGTGATGACATCATCGTTTCACAAAATATACGGATAGGCTGTACACACGAAAACGCAAGGGCGTCGTTTTCAGATTTATCCACTCTGGGACCCGGTTTCAAAAAATATCGGATTCACCTTCTGAAAACGCCGGATTCGTCTTTTGTGTATACTAAATGCGTCTCCGTGTGAACGGGGCCTAAAATATTCTGTTATTTATAACAACAAAAACTAGCAGCAACGATATCGGACAACTTTGACATCAAATCTGGCAGGAAACATCTATTGACTCCTTAAGTCAATAGATGACCTTAAACACCTCTCAATGGGACATGCATACACTTCCGAAACTAGGTAACACTTCATTTTGATGGTCCAGTTTAGATATTCTACTAACTATAAGTAACTTTGCAACTACATGTCAACTATCAGTCATTCGAGTATTAGTAGACTGTCTGTTTAATAGCTGCTAACACTTTTATTTTGATGCTCCCCAACAGATATTCTACTAACTATAAGTAAATTTGCAACTACATGTCTACATATTCTACTAACCCTAAACCTAACCTAACAGTCTACTAATACTCTAAGGGCTGGTTTCACAGACAGGGCTTAGGCTAAGCCAGTATTAGGCTTTATTTCAATTAGGGTATTTAAGTAGCTTTTATAAACATACCCTAGAAAAAAACATTACTGGTGTGCATCTTGAGACAAAACAATGGCAGTGACATATTTTAAGATATGTCAGTGCAAGTTGCTTTCAGTTAAAACAGCTCAAACATGCATTTTAGTCTAGGACTAACTTAAGCCATGTCTGTGAAACCAGGGGTGAGAGTTAGTTGACATGTAGTTGCAAATTAATGGAGACAGGGATAGCTAGGTCGGAGACGTGTGTCAAAAGGTAGGGGAGTGCCAAAAGTTACACAATGCTACAACAGAATCTAGCCCCTAACCATACCCCACACCCTAACAGGCAGCTTTTGTAACCAATTGTAAAGACATTTCGGCATGCCCATTACTCTGACACTGCAGATACCCAACCTTGAATTGATAGAAGAGTTAGTTGACATGTATTTGTCAAGTTTAGGTAGGAAAATGGGAATAATGTCATTGATTCCTATTTTTTAGCTCTGTCTTTGGGGTTTCTCTTAGCCAATCCAGATTGTAATTAATACACTGGAGGCAGGTTGAACTGAACCCATGTGCAGATTTATTCAACAAAACTTGATCAAAAATAAATGCATGAAATAACCTTGAACAAACATAAACTCAGCAGTTACACAAAACTAGACAATGGGAACATAGGGCTATATAAACACAAAAGGCTTGTTCGAGATGAACTACACTAGCCTGCCACTGGCTGGCGAGATCTGCCGGTTGTAGGCAAGGGAGGAGTACAGAGATGGCCATCAGGTCTGACACTTCGTGCTTTCCGTAGTGTGCTGAACCAACGTCATAGAGTACCCCAGGGATGACGTGTTTTTGTAGGCCAACCAGGAAGTTAGCGGCGCACGGGTTCCCTCGATTGAAAGCCTATATGCATTTTTCCCATAGACTTTTGGAAAATCGTAGAAAATAAGCTCTGTGTTTAACAAAGGTTTATGACACTTACACATTTTGTCTATCAAGATAATCTTTACAAGTTAGCACAACATTTATAGATTTTGAAGCCTAAATAAAGTCATCAGATATAAACCAAGCTTCTTCAAACTGTATTTAAAAAACAACGTTATATAAAAACATGCTCGCTGATTATGATCTGCGCTGTGTATGAATTATTATCCACTTTTTCATGAGAAATGCTGTCCAAATGTCCCGTTTTTAATGATGACATCTAAAGTCCCCGCCAAAGGAAGTAGTCCCTTTTAGCAATTTGTTAGCAACCGCCGATTTTAAGACACAGTAAAGGTTTAAAAAACCACAAGGTTTTATTACTGGTGTGTTTTACGTCATAGATCAAAACATGAAAGTATTTAGAGGCTTTGTTAACCACAGACCTTATTTCAGGCGATTTAGCAAAAACCCATTCAAAAAACCCATAGACTTTACGGCGTTGGAACCGGAAGTCCTAAAATGCTAATTCGCTTCCGGGTTTTGCCCTAAAAAATGCGTCATCCCTGAGGCACTCTATTCATGGTAGACCCATAGGCGTAATTTGCGGGTGGGGCGGGTGGGACATGTCCCCACCACTTTTTGAAAAGGTCGATATTGTCCCCACCACTTTTTGAAACATCTCGTGGCATCTCGCGGATATCTAATACAAAAGAAACACCTCTAGTTGATTATCAATTTGTGTTAATAATAGGCGATCTGGCGCTGGGATGTGTTATTTTTGAAATCATGTTGAGTGCTCGTTGTCGCTGTTATCAGAGGCGCAACAGTGTTCTCTCGGCGCTCGTGCACACTGCGCAGTCCTCACACGGACGAGCGCTTCAATCTATTGCTGTTGCGGAGACTCTCTATTCGTTACGTTGAAATCACAAAACAAAATACCCATAAACGTGTCCCTGCTCTTGATATACAATCACTGATAACCATCTTTGGTTTTAATGAGAAAAAAAAAAATCATACATGGTTGGATTAGAACCCCGAAGCTCCTCCCCGCCTGCACACGGATACTCTCGCCGATCGGTTACATCCGGCCGCAGCCGATGTCGAACACACTTAAAAGTGTGTTGTCATCAAGGCTTTCGTAGCCAGTTTTGAGGAACTGCTTTTCCGCGTTTTGCTCTCGCGGTACTTTGATGGCACATGTGATCGTAAGGCGGCTGCAGCGTGATCAGTAGGTAGGTGTGTTCGAGCTCATGCAGCGCTGCACAGACCGATCGGCGGCTGACTTGAAGCAGTGCATGCCGGTAAGAAATTTTGTCCGACTTGAGACAGCGCTGACGCCATGTGACTGTGACGTATGGCTTCAAAGTCCCACGAGAGCGATTCGAGATCAGCCGCCTGAGTCAGCCAGCGCAGTTTCTCAAGAGGAGCTGCACGAGCGCTGATGACGACACAGCTGTTTCATGATTGGCCGGATTCACAGCATGACAACGATCACGTGTGTTTCGTGTTTATTGTCACGCCTTCAGCTCCACTAATGCTCAAAAATCTGTGTTTTTATAATAGTTAAAGCTCTTTTCATGTAGTCGCGATGTTGTATTGTGTCATGTTTATCAAAATAAAACTGATAAAAACAAAGACCCCACTACACTGGCATTTAAATAATATATGCTTATGTTGAACTTTATTCTTGTAAAAACAGACGCTGTAAACAGTACATAAAGTTTTGAATGAAAATGTCTCTGAAACATCAGTGTATTAGTCAAATATTTCATTTATTTCACTTCAGCTGTGATAAAGTATGCACACCTGGTGTGTTCGACATCGGCTGCGGCTGGATGTAACCGATCGGCAAGAGTATCCGTGTGCAGGCGGGGAGGAGCTGAAAACGGAGACGTGAAGTCGGACACTTTCTGCTTCCCGTAGTGACGCTCGCGCTGCGTTTGCATACTTTATCACAGCTGAAGTTAAATAAATGCAATATTTGACTAATACACTGATGTTTCAGAGACATTTTCATTCTAAACTTTATGTACTGCTTACAGCGTCTGTTTTTACAAGAATAAAGTTCAACATAAGCATATGTTATTTAAATAACAGTGGGGTCTTTGTTTTTTATCCATTTTATTTTGATAAACATGACACAATACAACATCGCGACTACATGAAAGGAGCTTTAACTGTTATAAAAACAGATTTTTGAGCATTAGTGGAGCTGAAGGCGTGACAATAAACACGAAACACACGTGATCGTTGTCATGCGGTGAATCCGGCCAATCATGAAACAGCTGTGTCGTCATCAGCGCTCGTGCAGCTCCTCTTGAGAAACTGCGCTGGCTGACTCAGGCGGCTGATCTCGAATCGCTCTCGCGGTACTTTGAAGCCATACGTCACAGTCACATGGCGTCGGCGCTGTCTCAAGTCGGACAAAATTTCTTACCGGCATGCACTGCTTCAAGTCAGCCGCCGATCGGTCTGTGCGGCGCTGCATGAGCTCCAACACACCTAAAGACTAATGACTTAACAAGACACACCTCAAAGCAATAAACAATGAACCAATGACAATACAGAACAGAGGACCACATGACTAGAACAACCAATGAACACATAACACATAAAGCAAGGAAAGCACATGACATGATCACATGAGGAGCAAGGGAAACACATGACATGAACAGAAAACATAACTGGCTGCATCCGAAATCAAATACTCTCTTGAGTAGGTACTTATTTTAACCCTTTGATGCACAAGCTATGAAAACCCCTTCTAATGCACAACATGGGTCAAAAATGACCGGTATTCATTTCCTATGTTATTTCAATCATGGCTGAGTGTTTCTTTGCTGAATCTTTGAAAGAAATGTATTTTATCATTTATTTATTCCAGGTATTCCTTAAATATCTTGTTTTTGATTTTCANCATGGGTCAAAAATGACCCGTATTCATTTCCTATGTTATTTCAATCATGGCTGAGTGTTTCTTTGCTGAATCTTTGAACGAAATGTATTTTATCATTTATTTATTCCAGGTATTCCTTAAATATCTTGTTTTTGATTTTCACAAATCATTGTTTAATTTTTCTTTCGTACTTTATAAACAAAAACAGTTTTTGTATTTCAACATCAATTTTACACACATGGGTCAAAAATGACCCATATAGAAACCTTTGCAAATTTTTGCAAGTAGAAACATATTTACTGCAGAAAACTATTCATCCGCCACACATTTCACATTTCAACATGACTGCTTTTTTATATTTGATGGATGTACTGTAAGTCTTCATATAATAGTCTATATATTATATTTCATCTTTTCTATTTTTAGTCATAAATCAATGCTACTGGCCAACCTTTACGACTATCAGTGTTCCTGAAAAGTAACAGTTTTGAACAAGGTTTTCATCCAACAGTTAAAATGTATAAGTGTATCGATCAACGGTTTGATGTGTATTTGAAAATATTCTTGTGCTTTTGATTTTCTTTATCAGAGTGTTAGTATGGCTGGTCCATACTAAAATGGACTTCTTAGTCCTGATTCGGTTGTAAAATCAATAATTAGTTAATTTATCTATATATCAGCACTGGAGAAAACAGTGATGTCATCGTCCAGCTCAGTTCCGTTCGCACACAATGGTGTCAATGCAGGCAGATCAAAAAGACACCATTGTATGCCAACAGAAGTGAGCTGCATGACATCACTGTAAAAAAGGCTGAAAGTATACTTTGCACACAGTCGAATGCAATTTAACCTGCACATACAAAGTTACAGAAATCTGGCGGAAATTATAAAAAAGTTATAAAAAGTCTGTATGCTGACCCTCGTGTACGCGAAAAAAGTGAAGTATTGTATACTTTGGCCTTTAGGAAGGTAATGACACACAAAAAAAAATTCAATCAAAAAGTAAGAAAGGAAAAATTTAAATCAAAAACAAGATATTTAAGGAATACCTGGAATAATGAATGATGAAATTAATTTCTTGTAATATATGCATTATAGAAAATAATAACTCATTCAGGTCATTTTAGAGCCACGTTGTATATGTCCAAAACTGCTACTTTTCAGGAACAGACATAAAGGATGACCAATAGCATTGATTTATGACAAAAAATTAAAATTATGAAATATAATATATAGCCTAATAAATGAAATATAATAAGACTTACGTACATCCATCAAATATACAAAAGCAGCCATGTTGAGATGTGAAATGTGTGGCAGATGAACAGTTGTCTGCAGTATGTTCCTACTTGCAAAAATTTGCAAATACAAAAAATTTCTATATGGGTCATTTCTATATGGTCATCAGAATTTTCTATATGGGTCATTTCTATATGGTCATTATGGGTCATCAGAAATTTTGACCCATGTGTGTAAAATTGATGTAGAAATACAAAAACTGTGTTTGTTTATAAAGTAAGAAAGAAAAATAAACAATGATTTGTAGAAAATCAAAAACAAGATATTTAATGAATACCTGAAATAAATAAATTATAAAATACATTTCTTTCAAATATTCAGCAAAGAATCACTCAGCCATGATTGAAATAACATAGGAAATGAATACGTGTTGTGTATTAGAAGGGTAGTGATACAAAAATTATTTTTATTCAAAAAGTAAGAAAGAAAAAATGAAAATGAGGATTTGTGAAGATCAAAAACAAGTTAATTTAGGAATACCTGGAATACTGAATGATGAAATTAATTTCTTGCAAAGATATAGAAAATAAAAACTCAGTCGGGTCATTTTTGACCCATGTTGTGCATCAAAGGGTTAAATTATTTTGCACCTGCTAAAAAGTATGTTCTATATAGTATAAATGTTTGTAGTATGAATGTAATCTGGACGTACTACTGTACATCCACCATGTTGTCATTATCACGTGAACTACTAGTGTAAATTGTGTTGCCTAAACGCCATTCACAAACCCTCTCCCGCGGCCTCACGGGATAGTAAAGTGCCCAAGGACACTTCAGAATCTCGCCAGAAGTAGTTGGTCATCAGTAGTTGGTTATAGAGTTGTCAAAAGTACCGACTTTGGTAGCCATTACTGAAATGTTAAAAATGTGACGTTTGTTGAGCGGATTCGTAAACATCTCTGATTGGCCATTGTGTTGACACGCTCATCGGATATGTCTGTGATTGGCTTTAGTGATCAACACTTCAAAAACGTTGTAAATAGTCATCAATGACGCTCTTCACCGAGCGCTTACACAGATACACACAGGAGCTTTTGAAAGCAGACGTCTATCGTGGACCGGTCCGCTGATAGATGCCTACTTTCGAAAACACTCCTGCTTTCAAATTGTTTTCAAATTGAAACACTTCTGTGTGCTTTCAAATGCTCCCATGCGTTGATCATTGTAGCCAATCACAGACATATCTGATGAGCACATGAACACAATGGCCAATCAGAGGTATTTACGAATCCGCTCAACAGCGCTCAAAGCGTCACATTTTTAAAATTTCAGTACCAACTGGTTCCGAAGTCGGTACTTTTGACAACTCTAGTTGGGTGCTTTTTGCTACTTTTTCATGAGTACTGTGTGTAATTTTGGCATACTTCTTTTGTCACATACTGTTTTTTGCCTACTATATATTAGCGAATTATGCGATTTCGGATGCAGCCTAAGAGAAATTCAAAATAAAAGGTCTGGAGGGCCTGGATCCTGGCCTTGGCCGTGGAGCAGTTGTGGGCCTGGGCCGTGGAGCAATGGTCTAAGCAAGCCAAGGTCTTTAGACTCACTAGAAATTTCCAGGCAAATGTGTTGTAACTGGATGAAGAAGTATTGTTCAGGACATTGGCCCGATTGTAGTTGTCTTGGGCAATGAAAATGCGTTGAACCCAATGAAGTCTTCAAACTTCCTAACCTACCTGACTATTAAATTGTGTTTCCTGGTCAGAATCAATCCTGATTACCCTTACATTTAAAAAGAGTCAAATAATTGCATTGTAATTCACAAACAGCCTCAAAGGTGCAGTTGTTTTCAACTGAATGGTATGAAGGTGCTGAGATTTGAATGGATGTCAATGGATGAAAGGCTTCAGTACACTGGTTAAAATATGTTTTATTAACAAATTGTTAGGAACACATTCAAATGATCTACCCAATCAGCATGAGAGGAGACAGACAACTCACCTATGTTTCTCAACAGTTTTTCTGCATCCCTCCATTACCCAGACTCCTCACTATTGGCTGGTTCCTATTCAAGCCAGGATTACAGGGGGAGTACTCTGGGTTGGGGCCAGTTTCCGAGCTTGGAGCCTCCCCTGGAACAGCACGTCTGCTACGCCTACTCTTTTAATCTATCTGATTCTTTGTAAGTGTGAACTCGTGAAACAGCTTATAAACAGCTTATCACTTAATGAATTGACAGCCTGTCCACTAATCTTCAACGTGTTTGCCATTATATAGATATCCTGGGGTGAGCTATATCTGGAGTTTACAAAAATATTTTATTAAAGAAGTCAGACAATTTTGCAACAGTAGTATTTAGTTTACAGCACTAATCCTTCAATTCTATAGTATCTGCATTTCTATTATAGTTTCGAGTCGAGAAAAAACAATCCAATCATCATTTATTTTGTAGTCAATGCAGACTGAATGCATGGTGTAATCATGTTTCGTATTGTGACTTTAGAATTATTTGCATTTTAATATATTCATAATATCTTATTCTGTGTCTTAATCTATGCGGTGTCTTGGGGAATATGGGGGTTGTGAATGTGGGAGGGAGAATGTGATATTTTGTTAAATAAAGAAATTGAAAAAGAAAGAAAAGTGTTGTAGACTTGGGATACCAATTAAATAATAAAAAAATGATTGGTAACACTTTACAGTAAGGTTCATTAGTTAACTACATTAGTTAACATGAACTAATAATGAACTGCACTTCTACAGCATTTATTAATCTTTGTTAATGTTAATTTCAATATTTATTAATACATTATTAAAATCTTGTTAACATTAGTTAATGCACTGTGAACTAACATAAACAATGAACTGCTGTATTTTCATTAACTAACATTAACGAATATTAGTAAATACAGTAATAAATTATTTCTAATGGTTAGTTCATAGTTAATACATTAACTAATGTTTAACTAATGAACCTTATTGTAAAGTGTTACCAAATAATTTTAATGAATAAATTATATTTCAACAAATAAATAATGTATTGAATGTTTATGTCCAATATTTAAAATGTTGTTAAATATAACAAATATAAATATTGTCATAACACATGCACTTCTCACAGCAACAATTAAATGATTACAAAGTTGCTGTGGTCTAGAGACAACATTGACACATCATATGGCCACAATTCATTTATATAGTTTAATTTAGGTGAATTGTGCAGTGCCATTTTATCCATTTGTCAACTTAATTGGATTAAGAAAAAAAAATACAAAAATATAAAGAAATGTGCAAATGCTTTAAAAAGCAATCGATTTGACCCCATTTGAGATTTCCTTTAATAAAAAACATAGTTCCCTTCATCATGTGTGACATGAGATTTGTGATATTATCTATCTATACACACACACAAAAAACCTGGGTTGCTTATGGAATAAAAAGGAGGGTGTTCAGGGCCAAAATGACCCCACATTGAAAATGAATGGGAAAATCAATTAAAAATTTGTTCAAAATTGTTATTTTGTCAAAAAAAAAATCTAAAGCATAAATCCAGCATAAATCTGAAAATTTCCACAGATAAATGAAGGCCCTGTACTACAACACAAATGCAATGTGGAACAAACATGATCACTCTCATACATGGAAACAAACACACAGAGGTGTGACTGCAATAGAGGGCATTTTCATAGAAACTGGCAAATAAAACAACTGGCAATTGTGTTTGCTAGGGCAGTTTTGGCCTAATGGTTAGAGAGTCTGACTGGTTCGAGTCTCAGTACCGAAATGTAGGTGGGGGAAGTGAATGAACCTATGACTGAGGTGCCCTTGAGCAAGGCACCTATTTCCCACAAAAATGGCTGCACACTGCTCCAGGTGTGTGTTCAATACTCACTGCTGTGTGTGGGCACTTGGATGGGTGAAACATAGAGCACAAATTCTATGTATGTGACACCATACTTGGCACTTTACCTCACTTTTAAATAAAATCAATAATTCCAGCATAAATCTGAAAATTTCCACACACAAATGAAGTTCATATAATCAAGTCTTGTCTTTTAGTAGCAACTTATATGGCATTTCTGCAAATTTATGTGGCATTATTGCAAAAACAGACACTTAAAAAGACCTCAAACAACAACAACAAATTCTAAGCTAATTCTAAAATGAAAGGATCTCTAAGGCCCTTTGCTGGATATATATATATATATATATATACAGTGCCCTCCACAATTATTGGCACCCTTAGTAATTATGAGCAAAGGCAGCTGTGAAAATAAATCTGCATTGTTTATCCTTTTGATCTTTCTTTCAAAAAATTTACAAAATTATAACCTTTTATCGAAGGAAAAGAATTGAAAGTGGGGGGAAAATCACATTATGAAATAAATGTTTTTCTCCAAAACACGTTGGCCACAATTATTGGCACCCTTTTATTCTAAATTTTTTGCAACCTTTGCCAAGATAGCAGCTCTGAGTCTTCACCTATAATGCCTGATGAGATCAGAGATCATTCCTTCATGCAGAATCTCTCCAGATCCTTCAGATTCCCAGCTCCATGCTGGTGCTTCTTCTCTTTAGTTTACTCCACTAATTTTCTTTAGGGTTCAGGTCAAGAAACTGGGATGACCATGGCAGAAGCTTCATTTTGTGCTCACTGACACATTTTTGTGGTGGTTTTGATGTTTGTTTTGGATCATTGTCCTGATGGAAGATCCAACCATGGCCCATTATTGGATTTCTAGCAGAAGGTCAGGTTTTGATTTTTTATCTGTTGGTATTTGCTAGAATCCAAAATACCATGTATCTGAACAAGATGTCCAGGACCTCCAGCAGAAAAATAGGCCCACAACATTAAAGATCCAGCAGTATATTTAACTGTGGGCATGGGGTACTTTTTATCCATGTGTGCACCAAACCCATTTGGTGGGTTTGCTGCCAAAAAAAGTTTTTTTTTGTTTCATCTGACCATAGAAGCCGGTCCCGTTTGGAGTTCCAGTCTTGTCTGACAACTGAATATGCTGGAGATTGTTTCTGGATGAGAGCAGAGTATTTTTCTTGAAACCCACTGGAACAACTTGTAGGGATGTAGGTTCTGTTTGATAATTTTTTTTAGGCTTTCTGAAACTCAAGACTCAACTAATCTCTGCAATTCTCCAGCTGTAATCCTTGGCGAATCTTTGGACAATCAAACTTTCTTCCTCTTCGTGCATTACGACGATTTAGACACAAGTCCTCTTCCAGGCAGATTTGTAACATCTTTAGTTGATTGGAAGTTCTTAATTATTGCCCTGGTGGTGGAAATGGGGATTTTCAATGCATTAGCTTTTTTCTTATAGCCATTTTCTATTTTGTGAAGCTCAACAATCTTTTGCTCCACATCAGAAATATATTCTTTGGTTTTTCTCATTGTGATGAATGATTAAGGGAATTTGGCCTTTGTGTTTACACATATTTGTACTCCTGTGGAAAAGGAAGTCATGACTGGACAATTTCATTCTCCTAGTCACCCTGGTGTGTATTATATTTTAAGATATTAAAATGTGTGTAAGATATTTTACTCATAAGAATTTCTAGGGGTGCCAATAATTGTGGCCAACATGTATTGGAGAAAAACATTTATTTCATAATGTGAGTTTCCCCCCAATTTCAATTGTTTTACTTCGATGAAAGGTTAGAATTTT
>RJVU01029436.1:8078615-8091369 GCA_003731715.1 Anabarilius grahami
TTTGATTGATTTAATGCATCCTTGCTGAATAAAAGTATTCATTTCTTTAATTTCTTTTCAAAAAAATAAAAATAAAAATTCTTACTGACCCCAAACTTTTGAACGGTAGTGTATAATGCTACAGAAGCTTTATATTTCAGATAAATGCGGTTCTTTTGAACTTTCTATTCATCAAGGAATCCTGAAAAAAAAAGTACACAACTGTTTTCAACATCGAAAATAATCATAAATGTTTATTGAGCAGCAAATCAGCATATTAGAATGATTTCTGAAGGATCATGTGACACTGAAGACTGGAGTAACGATGCTGAAAATTCAGCTTTGCATCACAGGAATAAATTACTTTGTCAAATATATTTAAATAGTACACAGTTATTTTAAATTGTAATAATATTTCACAATATTACTGTTTTTTACTGTATTTTTAATTAAATAAATGTAGCCTTGGTGAGCAGACGAAACTTCTTTTAAAAACATTAAAAATCTTAGTGGTTCCAAACTTTTGGACTGTACTGTATATAGATAGATATATAGATAGATAGATAGATAGATAGATAGATAGATAGATAGATAGATAGATAGATAGATAGATAGATAGATAGATAGATAGATAGATAGATAGATAAGGTAATTATTATTTTTTTTCTAAAACTATAATCCCTACATGTTTTTCTCTAACCAGCAGATGAGCAGATGGCAGAATGCTGCCCCTAACACCTATATCCAGAAACAACTCATATTTAATTGATCATCATTAGTTTTTTTTTTTTTTCATAAAATTGGTAAATAGAAAAAACATATATCACCAAAACACAGCGTAAATGTATAGTTGAGAAGTAAATGATATTATTTTATTATTAAAAATATATATTTTTATACAATTGTTCTGTAAAAATGTGTAACCCCAAACACCCAGGTTTAACTGTATATGAGGAGAGTATGAGAGTTAAATGAACAGTTTTTGATATGTCTATTCATTCGCCTATTTGATAAGTTCATTATTTCCATTATTTATTTACTTATAAAGAAATAAATAACTAAATAAAGAAATAAATAAATGTTTCCTTGAAAAAACAAAGCTATTGGCTATCTTTCTAAAGGGTGTTTCATATACTGACACAGGGTTGAGTCTGAAGAGCTTCTTGGGATTAGTTCAATTAAGCTCCTTCTGGGCTTTATGTCAAGAATAGAACAATAAGAAGTGGAGCAGTGCTTTGATATCAGCTAATGCTGCTGTTTGTGCAAATACCGCCTTTTCATCATTACTTCTCTAAAGACACCACTGTGGAAACATACCTTTCTGCTGTAAGGTAAGAATATATATTTGTTTGGATGTATCTCTTTGCATGTAGCGTTTGTCATGGCAAGGTTAGGACTTTGCTGACTCTTGCGAAATTTGGTGAGACAGGTACATACACTCTTCATTGTATTTCCTGTCTTCCATAAAGAACAAATTCAGAACATGAAACCAATAAAATGAGAAAGTACCTGAATTAACTAATGCTGCGTTTATGGAGTGATTTCTGTTCCAACAGGGAAATGTCTGTTTATTGACTGACTTTAATGCATACAGCTTTTATGATTATATTAATTAAGAGAGAGCACATGGAATATTTAGACTTTTAAAAATGAAGTAACAGGATCATTTAATATAAACTACTGGATGCAAAATGTATTCAAACAAATTGTTAACATAATTTAATGTATGAGGTAATAACTTTTATGGCAAATGCTTTTAAATCATTCATTAATCTAGGTTAATGTTGATTTCTACATATAATAATACATTTTTATAATTTCCGGTTGTATACATTACCATTGGTTTGGATTAATTCATTAGTGTAATCATTAGTTTATGAATGAACAAAAATTCACAATGAACAGTAGTATATTTATAAATGAACAATAACATAAATGATGAAATTGCATCATGTTTTTTATATGTTTTAGCTGAAAGGATTGTAGATGTCACGTCATTCAGCAGAATGAGTAGGCGGAAGAGGAGAAACAGTCGCAGGAGGAAGAGCTCCAGCTGCAGTAAACGTGAGTGTTGATCTATATGTGGCTCCTGGGCCATGTGTGGAGAATAATCCTCTAAAGACTGTCTGAGTCACGCTTAACCCATGCCTGCAGCACAGCCTACAAACAGGTGACGGATTAGGCCTGGTTGATTGGGACACGTTTTCCAATTCATCTCAATGGCAAAAAGTGTTCCATCACCCTGAATTCACCCTAGCACTTAGGATCACACAAAAATGTGCTTTGGAATAGTGTATATTGTGAAAAAACCCTATATACAAATAAATAATAATCATTATTTAGGCTGGGTGATTAGTACGATTTTGGGTCAGTATGCCTGCATGAAACAAATGTTGTGATAGTCTTTTTCCTCTTTTGTTACATATATCTGAGTGAAATGGCTTCTGGAACAAGAACAAATGTAGGGCTTGATTTTGTACATGGGGAATTTGATTGGATGGTTGTGGTTTGCTACCATTGGATCTCATGTGAGTGACAGGTTGCCCCGCCCTTGCGCTAGTAAACACAACATCAGAGAAGAGAGGAGATGTGCATGGATAAATCATTTATAATAAAAAACTGCAATATTCCATAAAAATAAGAATTGACAATTTTGATTTCATAGTGACTTAAGCACATACTGACATAAGCAACTTTATGATTACTAAAAATGAATGTGGCTTTTTATTCAAAAACAAGCAAGGATTGTGTAACAGTTAAGATATAACTGTAAGATTGCAGTTAAGATTTTGTTAAGATATCAAGAAAGGTTGTGCAATTTGATGCATCTAAACGTATTTTCTTTTTTTGTACAGAATGCCTCTCTCCATTTAACTTTCAAGGACACACTATGGTGGACACTGAGGCTCAGGGGGAAGAAACTGCTGAGAAAGGAGAAACTGACTCTTTCTGTAAAGAGCATATACAGTCAGAGTCTGAAGATGAGAAAGAGACCGAGACTTCAGCCACAGAGAAAGAAAACAGACCAGCGAGTTGTGAAGATTTTTTCCAGGAAAATAAGAAAAAAGACAGACAAACGTCAAACTCAGAACCAGTGGACAGAGATTCAGGATTAAAAATAACACATTCGGTGACCTTTGATAATTTTGGACTGTCTTCTCCCAGATTTGTTTTTGAACGATGCCATGAGGCTTCTGTAAGCGGATCAGTAAGTAGTGTGATAGCAGTCACAACCACTGAGATCAAGGGCATGACCCCAAATATGAGGCTTGAGATCAATGAAGTAGTGACATCAGACGATTCAAATATCAAGACAACTATTGTTCTTCACAAAGATAAAAGAGAAGAGACTCATTTTATAAGCCAAACTGAGAAAAATCAAAATTCAAAAAATCCCAGAGTCTATTCATGGAACCAACACAGGGCAAATTACAGACAAAATGTCCGTGAGAATGTTAGCTATAAGATTAGCATTGCAGAGCTAAATGCTGAGTCAACACACACTTCCAAGAGTCGGAGCTCATGGGACGAGCCCGAAGAAGTGGCTTGCCGTAAAAGCTGTTGTAAAAATAATTTTGATTGGGGAAATGCAGGTGGCCAGACTGACACTGATTTCACACTGGTTGATGGATCTTCCTGTTGTTCATCACCCTCTGATTTCTGGCAATGTCAGAAACAGCTACCACTGCCTACCAGTCTCAGTAACGAGGCATTATGGGATATACCTCCCCCTGATGAATTTGCTGATAAGAAGGTCAGCGCACTTGATTTTCTTGCCGAAAATGTTGCATCATGTCAAATCAGTCCCAGAGAAAAATACTTTGACCACGACAACACTAATTTCACACAGACAGCACCCGATGTTACCTTGTGCAAAGAGTTTATATGCCAGAATACACTGGATGCGGACAACAGGTGCTGTGAACGACTATCCGACTTGAGTCCTCAGGAACATTTATTCATGAATCCCAGAGTTTCAATGAATAGATCTTCTTTCACTAAAAACTTCATCGACAATCATGAAAGGAAGACTCGTTTGCGCAACAACAGCATTGCCATCCTAGAAACCAAAACGCATCCTCCAGGCTATATGGACATACCACCCAAAAGACGAAAAACTTACCCAGGAGTGGCATATCATATGAGTCAGGCCAGAGAGAGCATTCCCTCATACAGAGAGTCATTTTCCTCTGGAACACTGTCTTCGTTTTTCATGCAGTCATTTCCCTCTCAAGCAGAGAGGAGGGGTAGATTCTATGTGGAAGATGAAAGACTTCATCCACTTGGGAGCCGCAAATCTTCCAGTAGCAGCAGCTATAGACCAAGCTCAAGCTCTACAACTGGTCCTGACTCATTTAATTCGAAATGTAAGGCTTATAGCACAATCAAAAACCCATTCTATCCATTCAGGTCAGATGAGAGTCCAGAAGAAGTCTTCTTTAGAGGTGATCAGTATCATGGGCCAGCACTGCTAGATGAGGAGGTACAACCTGGTTCAGATGTTCCTGCTGCTGGTTTGATGTTTGTTGATCAAGACAGTGAAAATCAAGTCAATGAAAGTGGCTTTGACGAGGAAATGGTGGAGCTAGATGAGTCGATTTCTGCAGGTGACAACATGGACAGCCATCAAAGGGAACTTCTTATCCATGTCATCCCACCTTCACTGAGCAACTCTGAAGAAAAAATCAATGAAGGAACACCCAACAGTGTCAGTCATAACATGTTTGACGAGGCTGAGCCACCAAAGAAACGAAGAGGTTCAGTAATGACAATAATCACTGGGGACTGTGAGCAGAGATTTCTACATGGCAACTATGTCTTCTCACTTGATGAGGACATTTCAGAGGAACATCCAATAGATGCTTTGAGTCCTGTGAGTGAGTCACCTACTGGGTCTCCAATAGAGGATCTGAGCAGCATCAGAGAAGCTGTGGAAGGGCTCCTGGAAACCACAACCTCTGCAAACTCTGAGTTGACCTTACAGATAGAAACGTCCTGTCAGCAGCCTGTAGAAGTGCAAACAAATGAATCCTTGGATAAAATAAGTGCAGATGTCTGTATGACACCCAAACTTTATAAAAATGATTTGTCTGAACGGCAAAGTGCCTCAAAAAGTGAGCACTGAAATATTTTATGCTTTCTTAACAGTGGTTTTCACCGGTGGGTCACCACCTAATAAGGCCTGTCCTAATAGAGTTGCGGAATGTCGTAAAAATAATATAAATAATAAAAAATAATTATAATTCTGAATGCTAGAGAGATTGAAAGCTGCTGTAACTTGTTTACTCTCTGACGGACAAAGGTTTTGAAATATCATGTCCGTCTACTGCCGCACCCTTGAGCCAGAAGCAAATTTATACTCCTTTTAAGATAATCACTATTTTATTCTTCATCCAGTTATATAATAATAAATAGATCAATTAAAAATATGCTATGCCTAAGTTAACATTAAATTACATACATTGTAGACACAATATTTTTGCTCTGTTTCGCCAATGAAAATAGTTACAGCAGAACCGCTGTCTCCAATCAACAGTGGTATTTTTTTCCTGAATGATTCAGCATTTTTGAACGAATCGGGTGAGTTAATGATTCAATGACCCGCCGTGAATGAATTGGTTTAATGAATGAATCAATGACTCACTCATAAAGACAGTGACTTGCCGCCACCTACTAGTGGTTTAGTTTCTTACTTAATAAATTATTTATTCCACCCCCCAACATTTCATATCTCTATATATTTTATATTTAAAACAATCTCATTACATTATTTTTGCAATTGTAACTGCAGTGTATTCATTCATTTTATTTCTGAGCAGCATTAAACAGTCTTTGTTAATAGTGTCATTTAAATGTCAACTCTTAACTAATTTTAATTTCCCTTTTGAAGTGGCGCGTTGACACGGCATCATGGAGTTGAAGCTATGGGGACTGCCCTCAGTGTGACCGGTGTCTGAACACGTGTACCAAAAACACCAATCATTGGCTTACGGCAATCTATGACGTTACGCGCGGAGTGCCCATTTTCCTAGATCTCCACCTTGAGGTGTCAGAATCATGGAGGAATCATTATGCAGCTTGTATAGTATCCCCATCGTAGCAAATTACCTTCATTACACACTTCATTATGCCCTGCTTTCAATTTTTTTTGGCACCTTGCTGGCTCCCTGTGATAAGCTGCTCGAGTACCCTTTAGGGTAGAGCAGGGTGAATGGAACTATGTTGGGCAACCCATAACTCCCTCTGTTTCATTTATCTCCCTCCCCAATTATTGTTGGGTCTTGAAGCAGGGATATCACTACCCTTTTCGAATGGGTGCTCGACTGTGACCCTCGACTGTGACTTTGTCATGTAATGCCTTTCAAGGCAGGATTCAGCTGTTCTCCCTCAGTTATATTGGGGTCTACAAATAGAATCTAAGCTCTCCTGTGGTTCCCTGGGGGTTTAGAGTCTGGTTGATAAGACAGGTGGGCACAATGTATTAAGCCCTGCTCTCATTCTCCCCTCTTTCCTAAGCAGAAGTAAGGATTAGGCTCCCCATTGGAAGGGCAGCAATGGTGAAGGTTGTAGTCTGAAGGACTAATTACTAAGGTTTTAGCACTTTGCAGGCTCCCTTTCTTAATCTGCTCTTAAGGAACAGGCCAGACAGAACTATGATGGATAACTCACAAGACTAACTTAAGTACAGTGTTTTGCTCGAAACAGTGTGTGTGCTGCTCTCTCCCAGTTACTGGGGCCTTTAAGTAGGGCCTAGCTTCCCTGCGGCATCCTTGGAGTCTAGAGTCCGGGTAATGAGAATTACTGGGCGCAATGCTTTATACCTTGCTCTCATTTCCCACCAACCATGAGTAGGAGTAAGGATTAGGGTCCCCCTTGGAGGGGCAGCAATAAGATAGAGTCGGAAGGACTAAATACTAAGGTTTTGAGTACTTGGCATGCTCCCTGACTTTCTCCCTTGTTATTATGGCAGCACTCTAATCAGATGAGTACATAAAAATCTCCAAGTGGGTCCTGGAGAAGACTTTATAAAGAGGGTTGAACGCTTTCCCCTTTGACCTAAGGGTAAATAAAGTAGACCTTAAGCTCCCCTGTGGTTTCCCTAGGGGGTTGAGTGGAGATAGCAAGAGCCTTTGCTCTACGCTCCTCGCATATTTGCATCCCTTCTGATGAAGCGAGGGTTATGTTCTCCCCCTTGAAAGTAGTGGTAGATCGAGGTCATAGTTGAATTACTCCCTTTGATAAGCTACTCCCTGAGGGCTCTGTGAAGGCATTGACAATGCTAGCATGTTATTAAAGCTTTGTTTGCTTTTGGGCATTGGAGGTTTTTTTTACCTGCCCTGCAAGGGAGGGGGAAAGGATGTAAAGATTGGTACTTTCCTTGCAATAGAGCTTAGAAGCTGAGACTCCTCTTGTTATTAGAGAAATCTGAGCTAAGGGAGCAGCTCAACTAAGCAATCTATGAGCTGCAATTTGCACCCTAGGGTTTGACGTGCTTTGACTCCACCCGGATTATCTGTAGAGTTAATTCATTCTATGCCCACTGTGGTTTGCATACCATAGCCTAGTGAGGCAGGCACCTCCTCAGCATACCGGAGTGGGTATTGATTCCCCATAGCGTTAACTCGTTATGAAAGCGTCAAAGTTCCACTTCGAAAGGGAACATCTCATGTTACGTCTGTAGCCCTGGTTCCCTAAGAAGGGGAACAAGACATGGCGCCACGTCTCGTTCCCATTCTCATGGAACCAGGGTCACAGTCGTAACCTGAGACATTGTTATTCTAGCTTCACTGAATCCTGCAGAGTGTCCTCCTTATTGGTGTTATAGAAATGTCCACCATAATCACAATGTTCATTAGAGCCATTTTTAATTAATTCAAGACTTCATGAAAATCATTCCATGTCCAGCACTGAAAATAAGCAACACTGGATCAGTCCCTGTCAAATAAAAAATAATAAAAAATGTGTTCTGCACAGTTAGGATTAAATTATCTTATCAAATTGAAAGAGAAAATGCTTCCCATAATGTTAACATCAAATGCCATGTATAGTCAAATAAATTGGCAGCTTGATTGACACCCTCTCATCCTCAACAAACATTAACAAAACTATGCAAGGCACACAAAATATGACCCATACTAATAAAAGTGCAAGTTCAATTGCAACAAGGACAATTATGGTTGGTGCTGACCCCAAATTTGCTCAAACAAAATTATAGAGACATTTAGAATCTGTCATTTGCATATTGTTGCACCAATGCAGCTCACTGAAAAACAAAATCATGATTATATTCATGATTGTCAAATTTGGCGCTGTGTTGGGTCATCACTGAATGTCCAATGTAAAATCTGAGTTCGGAAGATGACAACCGGATGAAAACCACAAAAACTTTGTTTTGTTGGCTTTGGCTTTACACTGTTGCTGTAATCAAGCCTATTAATTTGTTTATCATTTATAGATTCATTAGAGGTCAAAGAGCACCTCAGGCCTCCAACAGACTCCATTCATAAAGATTCAGAGGAATATTCAGACCACTGGGCTAAAAGACGTAAGCTCTTCAAGGAGAGCAAACAACGCAGTTCTGCAGGAGGAAGTTCTATAACTAGCAATATCACAGAGGAATCAGGTAACCACTTATATATATATGTATATATAGATTATCACTTATATATATATTCATTTAATTTGCCTTAGGTGAATTGTTTGATTGATTTCTAAGGACGTTTCTGTACACACTGCAATACTCTGCAGGATACTGAATTATATAAAATGCATTTCATTCTACTTATGGCAGGAACATCAAACTAATTTTAAGTTTACTAAGCTTTACTGGACTAAATATCTCCTGTTGATTGGTGTTGATTATTTTATTTGTTAAACCTTAGTGTAACCATGAAGTTCACATTCACAACTTGCACATGCTCTTCTGCAGTTAATAAGCTCCAAAAATTTTAAAAAATTTTTTAAAATATATCATACCAATATAATGAACATGATATTTTTTTTTTATATTTTTTTTTCCTCAAATCGTCCTACAAACTGGATTGAACTCAGCTCACAACCAGTGTTTGATACCTCTGATTTCTGGTATATATTTGGTAGTTTGGCTTGTGAATTGAGAAATGTATTGTGACAACTATTGACTATCAAAATGTTGACAAAAATGTTGATCAAAAATCTGTTTTGTTTTTTCTCCTGTCATTAAGACACAATGAACTCTGAGGACACTCGTTCAGTGGACATGTCAATGCGAGATATTGAGGACAGAGGATTTTACACAGAAACGTTTCACTCTGTATCATGGATATACCATGGAGATGATGTTAACCAGAATGACAGTCCACACTGTCTCAGCAACTGTACTCGACCAGCAGCAAGTGAGTTCTTAGTATTCTAAGATGAATATATGCTAGAACTGGCTTTTTATGATTTACAGTACAGTGTTTAAAGATACATTATATATTTCAGTTCGTGAGAGGACAGTAAAAATCGGTAAAGGCATGGGCGAGTATCCCTGGGGGTTCCGAATTCAATTCTCTAAACCCATTGTGGTTACTGAGGTGGACACAAGTAAGTTATCAAGATTACAGAACTGATTAGCACAACAGCAAATGTATGTGTATATAAAAGCAAAAAAGTGAGAAACTCACTAGTTTTATAAAATAGATTTTATAAAAAGCAATAGTTTGAAGGAACCATAAGTCACTGTGTATTAACATATCAGCCAAATGCAAAGATTTTCTCAATTTTTTAGATTACTTTGCTAAAAGAGCTCTTCTGTTTATTTCTAAAATCATGGCAAATTAGCCTTCCGAGATGACAAAAAAAATCAGGACTGAGCAGCCAACACTCTGTCATGATGAAACAATTTTTTTTTAAGATCTGCTCCTTCCCCACTGAGGGTTAGATTTAGGGGTTAAGCTTCATTCTTGCTTTTTTATACAAATTGTATGTTTCAAGTACAATTAAAAGGTTGATGTCATTGTAATATTCTAATATACCTACTCGACTGCGACGTGGATTGGCAATAGCAGGAAGGCTTTGGATAGTTTTTGTGTCATTTAGAGTCATAAGGATACAGATGCTGTCCTGGGTTTAGAAACATCATTTAGCATTTAAATTTAGTATTAAAAAGTCCTGAAATTAGGAGTGACACATGGCTAAATTTTAGTCTTAACCCAGCTGACAAAAATATGTTCAATTTTTTGCTAATGTTCCAATATTAAGTTATGAAAATGTTATTTCTGAATGTTCTCTGAATGTTTGAAACTTCCAGTTTTTAAAATGTTTTAAAAACATTTTCTGTTCTTGTTTATGCAAACATTACAGGGAAAATTAGGGCAATGTTCCATTTCATCATTTTGGGAATGTAACTTTTGAATGTTCTACTGAAACAAGTAGTAAGTAATAACATTTAAAAAATGTTAAACGAATGTCCAATTAAAATGTTTCAGAGAAAAATGTCATTAAAGACCAGGTGACTTTGAACAAACATTCTATTAATTTTACTGGATGAACGTTTGTTCATAACTTTGAGAGAACCTTGCCAGAACAAAGTCCTGAGAACATTCCCTGGGCAGATTTTTGGGGAAAACATCCTCAGGTTGTAACAGCTCTATGATGGTGCCCTCTGTAATCAGATTACTCATACTTATGAACCAAAAACCATATCAACCTTGAGCAGATGGGCAATGCAGGAATTCATACAGTTCAAATCTGAGTAGCTTAGAGTGCACTGTATATGAGCCATTTTCTTCAAAATGTTGAGACCTCAAATGAAGTAAGATGAAGATGTTGGTGTACTCTGCTTTAGATGGAGCAGCGGAGGAGGCAGGGCTGCAGGTTGGAGACTATGTGCTGGCAGTAAACGGCACTGATGTCACTAGTATACCACACTCAGAAGCAGCTGACCTCGCACGACAAGGTAGGCTGGACTAGATTAGTATTCATTTTTAAAATCCTAGTGGTATATCTGGAGGCACACTCATGCACTGTTAAAAATCTGTTAAATCATGGGTTTGTAAAGCAGAGCTATCTTAAGGCTAGAATATACCGCATTCCTTTTGCCCAGATTCTGTCTTAGTTTGCAGTCTGGAGAAGTCAACGCTAGTTTACAAAAGTCAGCCAGGCTGCATAAATTTGGGCAGTCGGAGTTGACACATTTAACATAAAATCATGTGATGTATGATGGGCTTCAGACTATCATTCTGTAATGAATGTGCATTCGGGCAGGCAAAAGAGCAGGCTGAGAAGCATATCCATGTGCAGTTAGAGATTTAATAAAATAATCCACAAGGTTGAAAACACAGTGAGCAGGAGGAAACACAAGATGACCCAGGATACATGCAAACATTTAACTGACAAACACAAGTAAAACACAAGGGCTATTTATATACAGGGCAAGACAAGCTTAACAAGGTAACGAGAGGACGTGGTTAATTGTCATAGGAACACAGGGTAGCTATGGTAACTAACAAGGGAATGGCAGCAGGGAAATATGAAGTGAGCAGTGCAGCAAAGGACACACAGAACTTCAAAATAAGAGCCCAAGACAGACACAGGGAACACAGACAGGGATTGTGACATAGCCCCCCTCCTAAGGAGCGGCTTCCAGATGCTCCTAAAAACAAGTAGTCCAGGAGGGCGGGTGGAGCAGAGGTGAAACTGGGGGTGGCAAGGAGGGCCAGGTCCATGGAGTGGTCCACTGGAAACTAATGGGAAGCAAGAAACCCAGGCAGAGCAGGTGGCGCAGGCAGGAAAGGTGGAGACCACCATGGCTGGGCTGATGGGACTGAAGACCCCCATGGCGAAGCAGGTGGGGCTGAAGTCCACCAAGGCGTAGTTGAGGACCACCAAGTTGGAGCAGGCAGAGCTGATGACAACCATGGCAGAGCCGTGGATATCAGACATGTGGATATTCAGATTGTTTTCATTTGTTTCATTCCCAATTATTCTCTGTAACCATTAACAAAGTCAGTAAGTGTATGATGTATCAATATCTGTTCAGATTTTAAACGTTGTGTAGTGTATCCCAGTCTTTGAGTGAAATCATGCTCAACATAACTGAGCAAAATGGCAGATGCTATTGTATAACTTCATTTTGTGTTGATTTTATTTTTTTAATGTGATTTCTGATTAAAGGCCCAGACATTTTAACTCTGACCATTGGCTCGGATATTGGTCGTATGCCTAACACTCCACGGCCAACATGCAGAGGTTACTTACATAAGCGAACTCAATCCAGTTTGCTGAAGGGCTGGAGAAAGAGGTGGTTTGTGCTCAGACATGACTGCTGCCTCTATTACTACAGAAACAAGCGTGTAAGTTTAGTTTTCTGTTTTCAAAAAAAGAAGGGTTTAACCTGGAAAATGTGAATTGACATGTGCAGTGAATAATGCTTTTGCTTCTTCTTGGCAGGATGAAGGGAAGAGCCGAGCTCTGTCTGTGATAAGTCTGGAAGGGGCACTGGTGGAGGCCGACACCAGTTTAGGAAAGCCATTTGTGTTCAGATTCTGCCCTGTCTCTGGGAGCCGAGTTTACTACTTGTGTGCTACATCAAACCAAGAGATGAAAAGGTAGTTTATATATATATGAAATATATATATGAAATATTTAGTTACATGCTACTGTTAATTATATTTTGGGTACATAAATTTGTTTTCTAGTTTTAACTGTTGTATTTAGTTAAAATTGATCTGATTCTGTGTATGTATTGCCTGTCATCCTTGCTTTCATTCATTCAAAACCCCTTTTTTTTTTTTTTTTTTTTTTTTTTTTT
>RJVU01029436.1:8091396-8151240 GCA_003731715.1 Anabarilius grahami
TGATAGTTAAAGATATTGCCTCCTTAAAGGGATAGTTCCCCCAAAAATGAAAATTATCCCATAATTTACTCACCCTCAAGCCATCCTAGGTGTATATGACTTTCTTCTTTCAGTCAAACACAATCTGAGTTATATTAAATATATCCTGGCTCTTTCAAGCTTTATAATGGGAGTAAATGGTGACATTTTTTTTTTTTTTGAAGCCCAACAAAAGCGCATCAATCCATCATAAAAGAAATCCATACTGCTCCAAGGGGTTAATAAAGGCCTTCTGAAGCGAAGCAATGCATTTTTGTAAGAAAAATATCCATAATTATAACTTTATAAACTGTAATCACTAGCTTCCGTTCATGAGAGAGTCGAGTTCCAGCATATGACGTAGGATGTAGGCTAAGCTTAGGTGAGAGCAGATGCCTCTCTCAGTTCAAACAATTAGGGCTGGGCAACAAACTCAAGCTCTTCCGACATTCTAGTTTTAGACTTCTAATTTGTGACTGGTGTTTTGTTTTGCTCTATCGTTGGGTTATGCGTTAATGCGTTGGGTTAGAGGTCACTCTTCGACCAGAACTAGACTAGCGTTCGGCCATTACCAGATATTATAGTTATTATATTTTATAACATTATAAATATTGATATTTTTCTTACAAAAACACATTGCTTCACTTCAGAAGGCCTTTATTAACCCCCTGAAGCCATATTGATTACTTTTATAATGCATGGATGCCCTTTTTTGGGCTTCAAAAAAAAAAATGGTTCCATTCACTCCCATTATAAAGCTTAGAAGAGCCAGGATATTTTTTAATATAACTCTGATTGTGTTTGGCTGAAAAAAGAAAGACATATACACATAGGATGGTGTAACACAGTTCGTATATACGAGAAGAAGGAGGCGGGAACCGGCGAACGTTCCACATAAGTTTAATATAAAAAACAGAACAAAACGAAAGTAATGCCGGCAGACCCTCGCGGACGTCTGCCGGCCACACAATCATAATAAAACATAAAATAATATCCAGGCCTGGTCCTCTCTCGTCCTTCACTGTCGTCGCTCCTCCTTTTATGCTCCCGGAGCTCCTCCGTGAGGGACTCGAGGCCAGTGCGCCTCCCAGGTGGAGCTCATTAACCCTCGCGCCACCGGCCTCGCGCCGTTCTCTCACGGCTCTCGCCCGCCCTGCTCGTCACAGATGGCTTGAGGGTTAGTAAATTATGGAATAGTTTTCATATTTGGATGAAGTATTCCTTTAAATATACACTATGTAATTTTTTGGTTCTCTAGCAGTTAAAAAACTAAACTGCATGCATTTTGCTTTGGTTGTGCTTTGGCCTTACAATGAACTCTGATAGAGATCTATGTTTTTATATATATATATATATTACTCACCTGTTGAATAATAAAAACATTTCAAATCCCTCAGTTCTCGCCATCTCTGAAAAGCCAATGTTGATTCTGGTTTTATTACAAGCTCTGTCGCATTCTCCTTTTGCCAGCAGACTCTCCTCTGTTCGGTGTTTGTTTAAAACAGGTGATGGAGGTTGGAGATTTAGCTGCTCCATGTCAATCTTTCTCGCTTGTTGTCAGTGTTGCCAGTTTAGCGATTTTGTCACTAGATTTAGTGACTTCCACCCCTTTTTGAGACTTTTTTCAAAAGTTTAGGGAGAAATCTAGCAACTTCCTGGACAAGCCTTATCTAGATTCTTGTTTTGCCCACTGATCTCTATTTATATTTATATAGATCAATGAATTTGCCATTATGATGTCATCTAGTGGCATTTAGCTACCAGTTTTAGCTACTTTTAATTGAAAGCAGTTGGCAACACTGCTTGTTGTGACAACATATGCCACTCCCACACCTGACACACGTCAACTTTTCTCTGTTCTACGGATATGACGAAACACACACGGGCGAGTGACGTATGTACAGAATTTCCCACGAAAACCATCCCGTCAGGTCTAAAATATAAGCCCTCACAATAGGTTTAACATTGTGAATCTGGGTGAGACAAAAACTCATTTTGGAAGAAGGATTGATGATGATGATGATGATGATCACTACAGCTGGTGTGTGGTGAGCGCACTGGCGCCGTTGTACTGTGGCTGCCGTCGCATCATCCAAGTGGATGCTGCACACTGGTGGTGGATGAGGAGAGACCCCTGATATGATTGTAAAGCGCTTTGGGTGTACAGTTGTACATAGGAAAGCGCTATATAAATGCCTCATTCATTCATTCATTCATTCATTCATTCATTCATGATGTATTGACTCATTATTTAAATTTTGCAAATTTTGAACAATAAAAAGTTACATAGTGTACCTTTAAATAGCAAATAGCTTTAACTGTGGCTACTTTTTGTTAGTGGCTTGTAATGCAGTGAACTACTTTTTCAATCAAATTGATATTTTTGACTTTTCCCAGTAAACATAGCCTATGTGTATACAAGTTGAGAGGCAACACTGCATAAGATACTAAGGCTTTGTTTAAAAGACATATACCTGGTTTCACAGACTAAACCCTGTCTGTGAAACAAGGCCATACTGTAATATATGTGTATTATGTGTCATTGCACTAGCAGACTTTCACTTAATTGTTTTTAACTTGTTTTTAAATCTGCCAGTGCAGGAAAACAAAATTACCCTATATCAAGATACATTTTCTGAAAAAAAAAAAAAAGGAAAAAGTTTTAATATCTTTGCAGTGAGTGTTGCATCAAAGTACATTTATTTATGAATATTCCCATTTATTTATATTCTCATTTATGTCTCAATTCAAGTCATTTTTATTTGTATAGTGGTTGTCACAATTAGTGTTGCCAAGTCTGCAGTTTTAACATGGTATTGGGCTACTTGTTGCTGCAGATAATTTTTTTTTCCAAAGGTTGATTTCCCCTTTACGTATGATTTTCGCGCTCCAATACCCCAAAACACCCCCCAGACGTACAAATTCAGTGTTAAGAATTCGGCCGCTCAATGGAGAAAATTTTATTTTTGGGCTACTTTTGACTGGCTATTGGGCTACTTTTTGTTGCACAGACCTGGCAACCCTGTTCACAATACTCATTTCTAATAAAAAGCTGTATGCCTCAATGTTATTTATGTGATAAATCGTCCGTGAACAGCCTTATGTGTAATATATGTTGTGTTCAATGCACTCCTACAAAGCATTATTGAGGCAGTGATTAATATTATTGAGCTTATTAGTTAAAATGCATGTATTTTTTCTAATATAGGTTTTATTTTTGTAATTTGAATGTTAATTCAAATTGTAAAATTAAACTAATTTAAATGCTGTGATGTCCAATGGATTAAGGTGATTAACGTAAAGCGATTAATAACGTATGTACTAAAAACCATCCGCTAAATAACAAATAAGTTGAAATAAGTGGTTTGCACTTGTTTGTTTCTCAGGTGGCTGGAGGCTGTGGGTCGAGCAGTTCATCCCATTACTCAGGTAACTTCCTACTCATTTGCACATAGTATTTGTTGTGGCATCATTACACATACCTAGAATGTGGCATTTCATTCTTCATGACAGATCTGTTAATGTGAATACACATGAACAATTAATAAATCAGTGTCTTGCTAAACAGAATTCCATTGGCTGATTGATGTTGTTATGGTAATGCTCATAATGCTAATGATTGTGATTGCTGAAGCAGAATCACGTGTGGGTGGACGTCACTCGACACAACTCAAATCTTCCCCCACTGGCAGTCAAGAACCCAGAATGCCTTGGGTTGCTCCACCAGTTGGACAGGAACAAGGACTCATGGGTGCAGCACTACTGTGTGCTGAAAGATGGATGCCTCTATTTCTATGTGAGCATTCGGTCAACCTGCGCCATTGGTAAGTTTGAGAACTGTCACAGTGTAACTGTCTGAATAGTTTATAATTACAATACTGCTGTATTGTTGTTAAACTGCTAATGAAACAAATGTAAATGTGAATTATTTCTTCATAAATCAGGACTCTAGATAAAATATAATGACTAGGGAGCCAATAGATCCTGAAATTAAACATTTAACAGTTTAAATTACGTTGTCAAATTAGAGAATTGTTCAAGAACCATTTTTATAAATGCTCACATTCTGTTTTGAGACCTATTGCAGAGGCTGAAGACCTCTTGAGAGCTGTGAGAGCTACAGAGACCTGTAAATGATTCTCTTTTGATTATATTATGTAAACAAATAGTTTTATTTATGTTCTTCAAACATACATATTATTTTGTGTAAATAGTATGCAAATGTTTTTTTTATTTATTAAAATTTTATTTTCATTTTACTACCTCTATAGCTTGGCATGCTATGACTAATAACTCCCATTTGTCTTATTGCAGGAGGAATCTACCTGCATGGTTACACAGTGAAGGATCAGCCGCAGGGATCCAAAAGATCTACGATTGAACTCAGACCTCCATCTGAAGAGTTTAAAGTGTTCTACCTCTGTGCAGAGAACGCAAATGAGAACAAACGGTAATGAACTAGATTTTAAATATTGTTCAGTAGCGCCAATATTCTTAGACAAAAGAAATAGTTCAAAAGAAGAAGTTTGAACACTTTGAAGTGGCCATATTCTAAACTTTTAAAGCATTTTTTTTTGTGAAGTCCACTTTATAATGCTTGTAAAGATTTCTTGCACCAAAAACAATAAAAAAAAATTAGACAATAATATTTCAGGTTTTTATAATTTATCCTTTCTAACAAATAGGGCTGTAAATATATATATATATTTTTAAATTAACAATCCACAAGAAGACACAAAGATTGTATATTAACCAAAGAGTACAATGTCATATTGTGTATTACAAAGAACTAGCATGGCTGTTAGCAAAAGGTGAATTCCTTTTTAACTAAAGTTCATAAAATTATAAAATCAAAAGATTTTACCTAAACTCACAGGCCAGCTTCAGTGTTAAATGTCACACAGTTTTGTGTTTTGACAAAGTTTTGTCATGTCCTACTCATTCGTTTTAGTCAATTCTAATCTTTGACTAATTGTGGTTTGCAAAAATAACAGTTTAGCTGAGAATTAAATCAAATATTCATTATATTGTCTCAGTCAGCAGCTTTCAGGAGATCCCTCTCTGAGGGTCTGTGAGCCCTTAGGGTTGATGCAGGGTAAATGCAATTAGTGGGCAGGAAGCTCCCCTCTACTTCGTTTACCTCCCTCCCCAACTATTGTTGGGTCTTGAAGTATGGATATCACTCCCCTTTGGATGTGTGCTCTACTGATGGTGTTCCCCATAGCATCAATACCAAGACACAGCGTCTCAATCCCCTTCTCAGGGAACCAGGGTTACAGTCGTAACCTAGATGTTTTCAGCCCTACTAACGAGTAGGTGCATCAATAGACCCCAGTAAGTTATTACTGAAAAATTACCTTGTCCGATGATGGAGATTACCATATACCAACCTGAGAATCATGAGAGTCCTTCTCCTTGACAATATTTCAGCAATCATATTGTAAGTTTGCTATCAGCTATTTAGAATTTGAACTACTTCAAACTAGAATCATTTGAAGTAGTTTCTCACACTGAAATAGTAACAGGTGTAACCAATACTTTATTAGACAGAAAACAAAAACTACACTAGATGAGGTGGATATTAAGGCTACATACAGTACATGATGTATTTCCCTGCAGTCCACTGAAGGAAACAAAACATGCAAATGTCTCCTTACGTTTTTTAGTGATGAAGCAGCTCTTTATTGCCTGCAGATTGTAAAGGACTCTCTATTTCAGGGAAAGACAATTTATGTCCATATAATCATAAAAGTATCAAAATATGGGGAGACTTAATTTTATTTTTATGGAGGTCTGATCCCCAGAACTGATAAAAAGCTGGAAAGGCTCTGGTAACATGTGGTATGGAAGTAAATTAATGCCAAAAGTTTTTGAAATAAAAAGCTTGTTGAATTGCACTAATTGAAAAAAATATGCATTACATTAGCTGTGCTTGCATTTAGATGCATTGTATTTTTAAGGCTTGCATTTTTATGGGCTGAAATTCAACATGGTCATATATTTAAGCTGTGAATATTTCAATTAAAAATATTTCACACACATTTTCATTATTAAAAATTCAATAATTTATTTTTACCTTTCAGATTTCACTTCCAAAATATTCATTCTGTTTAAAAATACAACCTATAAAATTCGACTAGTAATTTTCAGTCCATTTTATTTCGCTTTACAAATTCGCTTCCACAAATTCAGTGCTTCAAATTCGGCAGAAAATTCAACATTTCACATCCGGGAACTGCAGGAAAAGCAGTAGAGTACCGATGCATGATCTCCATCTGCTGTTAGTCGACTTTACCAGCAGGTGCCGCTAGCGGCTGTTTAAGACCTGGCTGTTCGACCTGACACCTAGATAAATACTTCAGAGTTGGTTTTGTGATTAAGTTAACGCTATTGAAGGTAGGAATGTGAATACCAAATGTCGTAACTTTAGAGACGGTCCCTAAATTTGCGAATATCAAACGTTCAGCGTCAAATCAACTTTATACCAGTATCTGTTTTCTTGGAGCCTATATAGTATAACCTACATCTCAAATGAGGTGTGAGTTTGGTCTTTTATATCACTGTACGAGTCCATTAAGCCGTGTTAAGAGTTTTATATGTCCTGATGGCAGGGGAATCCTATGACGAATGAGGGAAACCCTAGTATTACAACACAGGGCTGCAATATAAAGTTAAGGAAACTAAACAACAGAGAGAAATATTTGTCTACCTCAGATTTAACGTTTGATCTGTCGGGCAATAACATTATAATGTCGTTCACTGGAGAGAAAGCTGTAGTCTACACAGGCAAAGTAACCGTAAAGACACTGAATTAAACATAAATGCAGCTTTTGTGTCTTTATCAGCTTTTCTGCATGTATACTGGCCCTGATAATCATCACACATCCACTTACCGCTTGCTCCATTTCTGTAAATCCGTTTTTATGAATGAATGATGACTTACTAGCCGTTGCTCTGGTCTTAAACAGCCGCTAGCGGCACCTGCTGGTGAAGTCGACTAACAGCAGATGGAGATCATGCATCGGTACTCTACTGCTTTTCCTGCAGTTCCCGGATGTGAAATGTTGAATTTTCTGCCGAATTTGAACCACTGAATTTGTGGAAGCGAATTTGTAAAGCGAAATAAAATGGACTGTAAATTGCTAGTCGAATTTTATAGGTTGTATTTTTAAACAGAATGAATATTTTGGAAGTGAAATCTGAAAGGTGAATGTAAATTATTGAATTTTTAATAATGAAAATGTGTGTGAAATATTTTTAATTGAAATATTCACAGCTTAAATATATGACCATGTTGAATTTCAGCCCATAAAAATGCAAGTCTTAAAAATACAATGCATCTAAATGCAAGAACAGCTAATGTAATGCATATTTTTTTCAATTAGTGCAATTCAACAAGGTTTTTATTTCAAAAACATTTGGCATTAATTTACTTCCATACCATGTGTATTTTGCATACTTTAATATGTAAATTACAGACACTGTCTTTATCAAGGTGGGCCAAGTTACTGAATACTTAATTGGTGTTGAAATATCAGTGTGGGTGATGCTATATTAATGTGCTTATGGTTGAAACTATGATGATTTATGATTGACCCATTATTGTAGCTTCAGAAAATCATGTTTTCCATATGAAATAATTGTGTTTAACAAGCAATATTTTGTGAAATTTGTATGTATGACTGGAAGGCTTTAGATAGTGATGAAATGGCGGAATTGAAGAAATCATACTGTTGAATTAACATTATCCTTTTCTCTACTGTTTCCCTAGATGGATTAGTGCAATAAAATCTTCTACAGGAAAATGGCTGCCATTGCATAAGGCAATTCAAGACTACATGAGTCGTCCACCGGAGGAAACGAGAATGTGAACAAGACAGGTCTTGTCACAAGAGGCGTTTCGCAAGTTTTGTGGTGGAGGAGAGGTATCGTGATGGTGAAGATCCTATGCCTTGTATACCTTTACAGATACTGTCTCACACCAAATTGGCATTGAGACACAAAAATCTTTACCGTTTTGATAAAAAGTCAGTGTTGAATTGTTCTGGAGATTGGTTTTGAAGTGCTGCATTTGCTTGTTTAACAAAACTATACAATTTGATAACATTAAAAACTAATAATAGAACAATACAAATGCAGATGAAATTATAGTCATCTGCTGTAAATATTCATGATAAAACCTAAAATAATTGTAACTCCATATATAATATTCAAGTGCTTTTATGACAACAGAGCAGCGAGCACATGAAGTTGTCATGGCAACCAGATACATTGCATGCTGCGCTGTGACGATAACTAGAAGCAGAGAAATAGAAGTAGAAGCCTAATACATACTAAGATGTACATACACTATTAGGGCATCATCATCAGACCTAAGCATCACTTCTCAGCCATTTAACAGATTGCATATAAAAAAAAACCTGAGCTTATGTTGGTCTATTGTTGGTTCAAGATGAATTATTTGTTTTCTATTTCATATATACACATATTGTAATTTATTATGATCTTGTTTTAGGTCCATTTAACCGTTAATTTGTTACATGTTTCTTTGCATTCAATTTAAAGATTAAGGGAAAATGATGGCCTGTATTCCTGTAAACCTTTTTGTCACATAATTTGAATTTTTATGATGTTTTCCATTTTCAGGATTTGCTAACTATGTAAAGACACTACCACTGCTATTGTACATAATACACATTTTCTTTGTTTTTTGCTGTCTAGGCCAGTTCCATAAAACGTTTAGTCATTTTTATATAGCCTGCAGTAAAATATCTTACTGATGGTTTTAGCTCATTTATACCATTTTTATAGCAATATTATGAATTTGCCTATTCTTTGTATAAATAAGGATATATTTCTGGCTTTTTGTATTAATATTTTTATTAGCACTGGGTGATCTTCCAGTTTACAGTTTGATAAGAATTACTACAAACTAAGGAAGTATTTACACCTGGTGACTTCATGCATGAAATGAATCTCGGATTGTTGACCATCTCAAAAGCAGGGCATTTACACTTAATGATTGGATAGATTGGATATCTGATCAGTGAAACATTTGAAGTGACAAAGTGTAAATCGTTCCTAATGATTAGTTTAGAATTTGATGTAGTCTGTTCATTGAAGTGCTTGTATTGCATGTTAATAGCCTATGCTACAAAGAAAGCTTGCCAAAATACAGACTTGCATTATGTTCTACCTCACATAAGTTGTTCTTGTACTAAGTTTCATTATTACACAGTTCTCTGGAATATTCTGACTGGTCAATGGTGTCAATGAGGCGTGAAATATTTTGTATGAATTTATGCAAAGTTCTGTCATGAAACACTAGATAGCGCAGACTCATAAGTCCTTAACCCAATCTGCTTGCAATCACATGATTCTCTATTGGGCACAGCTGATTGGTTCCCTCCCACTGTACTGGTAGCCAATGAGCTTGCTGCTAAACATTCAAATTCTTGCCTATTGTTTGCTGCAGTAGTTTGCAGCACGCTTTCAGAAACCCGCCACCTTCCCCAGCTACCTGTGTAGATTCTTGTGTGCTTGTACAGTAGTGTGTCTTGCTTGCTCACAGCATGTCGGGTGTATTGGCAGTGGCAAGTCCTGTACTTGCTCTGCAGCAGCAGCAGGAAAAGATGTTATAATAAACAGCAGCAATAAGAGCAGCGGATCTATTCCGCCAATACCAAACACATTAACATTGACTTACTCATTACCATGCCAAACTCTCTGAGAGTTGTCATGATATATTTACACTGATCAGCCACAAGATTAAAACCACCTGTTAATATTGTGCAGGTCCTCCTCGTGGTGCCAAAACAGCTCTGAAGGTGTCCTGTGGTATCTGTCACCAAAACATTAGCAGCAGAGCCTTCAAGTCCTGTAGGTTCTGAGGTGGATCCTCCATGGATCTGATTTATTGATTCAGAACATCCCATAGATACTCAATCGGATTGAGATCTGAGGAATTTGGAGGCCAAGGCAACACCTTGAAATCTTTGTCATGTTCCTAAAACCATTCCTGAACAATGTGTGCAGTGTGGTGGGGTGCATTATCCTGCAGAAAGAGGCCACTGTCATCAGGGAACACCATTGCCATGAAGGGGGGTATTTGATCTGCAACAATCTTTAGGTGGATGGTACATGTCAAAGTAACATCCACATGAATGCCAGGACCCAAGGTTTTCCTGCAGAACATAATGCACCATGGTCCTGTTCTGACACTCACATGCCCATTCTAGGTGCTTTCGGTAGTGGACAGGGGTCAACATGAGCACTCTGACCAGTCTGCAACTATGCAGAAAACTGTGACGCACTCTGTGTTCTACACCTTTCTGGCATCATTACGTTTTTCAGCAATTTAAGCTACAGTACTTCTTCTGTGTAACAAGACCAGATGGGCTAACCTTCGCTCCCCATATGCATCAATAAGCCTCATGCCGGTTCAACCTTCTTTGCACCATATTTGCACCACTTTTTTGGTAGGTACTAAACGTTGCATGCTGGAAACAGCCCACAAGACTTTCAGTTTTGGAGATGCTCTGTCATCCAGTCATCTAGCCATCTTGGCCCTTGTCAAGGCCACACAGATCTTTCTACATAGGACAGTGAATTCATAAATAATGAGTACATATATGTACACAAATGTTTGTCAATTTGAGCTTCAGTTATCATCAAATAACAGTGCAAACTACTATGAGATTTTATGGAATATAATTATTTTGAGATTTTATAATCTTTTATCAGTTTTATTATTAGTCATTTGTAATGTTTCATGCAGTTGCTAATTTAAAATAGCTGCAAAATGTGGCCTATATTTATGATTTAATTTTTATACTTAGGCTTTTTTCTTTTACAACCCGAATTCTGAAAAGGTTGGGACGTTTTTTAAATTTGAAATGAAAACTAAAAGACTTTCAGATCACATGAGCCAAAATTTTATTCACAATAGAACATAGATAACATAAATGTTTAAACTAAGAAATTTTACACTTTTATCCACTAAATGAGCTCATTTCAAATTTGATGCCTGCTACAGGTCTCAAAAAAGTTGGCACGGGGGCAACAAATGGCTGAAAAAGCAAGACATTTTGAAAAGATTTAGCTGGGAGAACATCTAGCAACTAATTAAGTTAATTAATATCAGGTCTGTAACATGTCTTAGAGAGGCAGAGTCTCTCAGAAGTAAAGATGGGCAATCTGTGAAAGAGTGCATAAAAAGATTGTGGAATACTTTAAAAACAATGTTCCTCAATGTCAAATTGCAAAGGCTTTGCAAATCTCATCATCTACAGTGCATAACATCATTAAAAGATTCAGAGAAACTGGAGAAATCTCTGTGCGTAAGGGACAAGGCCGAAGACCTTTATTGGATGCCCGTGGTCTTTGGGCCCTCAGACGACACTGCAGCACTCATCGGCATGATTGTGTCAATGACATTACTAAATGGGCCCAGGAATACTTCCAGAAACCACTGTCGGTAAACACAATCCGCCGTGCCATCTGCAGATACCAACTAAAGCTAGAAGCCATATGTGAACATGGCCCAGAAGCGCCGTCATGTCCTGTGGGCCAAGGCTCATTTAAAATGCACTGTTTCGAAGTGGAAAAGTGTTCTATGGTCAGACGAGTCCAAATTTGACATTCTTGTTGGAAATCACGGACGCCATGTACTCTGGGCTAAAGAGGAGGGAGACCTTCCAGCGTGATATCAGCGTTCAGTTCAAAAGCAAGGATCTCTGATGGTATGGGGGTGCATAAGTGCATACAGTATGGGCAGCTTGCATGTTTTGGAAGGCACTATGAATGCTGAAAGGTATATAAAGGTTTTAGAGCAACATTAAACAAAAAATACGTCAAAGACAACCATGAACTCTTCAGCAGCTGGAAACCTATATCAGGCAAGAATGAGACCAAATTCCAAAACCAAAACTCCAGAAACCCATAACCTTGATGCCCAGACGTCTTCAAACTTTCAGTTTGAAAAGGAGATGCTACACCATGGTAAACATGCCCCCGTTACAACTATTTTGAGACCTGTAGCAGGCATCAAATTTGAAATGAGCTCATTTAGTGGATAAAAGTGTAAAATTTCTCAGTTTAAACATTTGTTATGTTATCTATGTTCTATTGTGAATAAAATATTGGCTCATGTGATTTGAAAGTCTTTTAGTTTTCATTTTATTCAAATTTAAAAAACATCCCAACTTTTCCGGAATTCGGGTTGTAGAAGATTTGCCCTGCCACCACAACCCAAAGTGAAAAAAAAAATCCTGTTAACAAAGAAAACAAGAATAACCAGAGTTCCATTTATTCATCCAATTTCCAACCACTTGTAGAGTGGGAAACACCACTTGTAGGGATGCTGGAGTCTATCCTAGTCTCAGGTCACAGGCCTGGAAACACCATGGATGGATAGCCAGACCATCACAGGGCTATTTATATTAGATGCTGAAAACATTTTTCATTATTATGACATTTTACTCAACTGTGGTGGAAACAGGCTTCCATGTTAGATTATATTGCAATATTCCAAAATAATTATATGTATTATATGTAATATGTAGGCCAATCAGAAATCAAGTAATCAGAAATGTCAACAAATTCAGGAAATCAAGTAGATTTTTTGCTTTTGTATAAAATGTATTTCCACATAAATAAACTTTAAAGCTGTCAAAAAATTACAGTAATACAAACAGTATAAACCACTTAGAAATGCATTTAGAAAAAATACAAAATACATTACAACATAAATAAAAGATAAAAAACCACTGAAGTATAAACAAATGCTGTTTCAGGCATGCCAACACATTCTGACATACAATACATTCAATTACGAAAGATTGGTTTAAATAACTAGAACTGGTTTAAATCACTGACAACGTACATGTAACAAGTTTAGTCAATTTTACAAAGAGTAAATCTGAGATTGATATATACCTGTTTTCTTTTTGTTTTTTTTCTCTCGGTGTAAACATAAGGTTCATTGACAACAAACCAGAAATGTGTTCCTTTTAACATAATTAACAGTATAATTTATAAAAGAGTATAATTTACAATTATCATTACAATTATAGGTCACTTAAAAAATTGATACAGTGGGTAAAAAAAGACTCACCAAGTTTCCCATAGGCTATATTTTCTCCTATGATTGTAATCCACAAAATGTTATTTTATACACATTGTTTTGTTTTTTGGACATGTGTTCCTGATTGAGAATCTTGGAACTGTAGAAAGTAAAACATCAATAGATAATAAAATGTTGGCTTGAGAAAGCCTGAACATAAAGTTTGAAGTAGCTTTACAGTTTGAAGGTTTTGAAGGCCATTAAGTCTATCATACAGACAGAATCTCTGTATGAATTAAAATATAATTTTGTTTCTACATACTTAAAAAGCACAGTATAGGCAAACAAACAACAATCCCTCAAACAGTATGTATGGCATTTTCAGACGAGATACAGTAACTTACCAAGACTGTAATATTTCAAAGCATTAAGCAGGACTGTTTCATCTGTCATTTTGAAACGAGTAGATTATTCAGTGTCTAAAACATTGCACATTTTCTATAGTAAACTTATGAAGTGAAGTGACATGTGGCCAAGTATGGTGACCCATACTCGGAATTTGTGCTCTGCATTTAACCCATCCAAGTGCACACACACAGCAGTGAACACACACCCGGAGCAGTGGGCAGCCATTGCTGCGGCGCCCGGGGAGCAGTTGGGGGTACGGTGCCTTGCTCAAGGGTCTCACCTCAGTCATGGTATTGAGGGTGGGGAGAGCGCTGGACATTCACTCCCCTCACCGACAATCCCTGCCGGACCTGAGATTCGAATTCATGACCCTTGGGTTACAAGTACGACTCTCTATCCATTAGGCCACGACTGCCCCAAGATGGGGCATCTCACAAGATGAACAGGTCACAGTTTTCAGTTGAAGGCACACTCATTGTCCAAAGCTCTGGCTTCTTATCACAAGAAAAGGTGCTCATGAATACCAAGTGTCTGTCCATGAGCTGTATGTTAAGTATAGGTGCATTTAGATGTTGTAAGTTTCAATGCACCCTTGTTGTGTAGTCTTTTCAGTGTATTAAACTCCAATGGCATGCGGTGGGGACCCGCACTGGAAAAATAGCGATATTTCAGTGTGTCATAGTAATGATATTTAACAGGATTTCCGTTGGCATCTTTTGGAAAAGGCCAGAATCCATACAGGTAGATTTCATCACAGAAGCGTGTAGCCATTGTGTACATCAATAATCCAGTAGTGGGTCGTTTGATATTTATCTTATTTGCAAGCCAATACCTAAGAAATAAAAAATACATTAAGTATTTAGTGTAATAATTTAGTGTACATTATAATTATTAGGATGGTGGCTTCAATATTTTTGGTTGAAATGAAAAATATTTAAAATGCGTGATAGACCTGCAGTACATTCGGTTTGTACATTTTTTAAATCTCTTAACCAAACGCGTATATTATGAAAAGTCATAGAAGGTACTGCAAAGGAACATACAGTAACAACAAAGTGGATACAGTTAACTTTTGTTTTTTAAAAACTTGTTTTTATGCAAAACTCTAAAGCATTTAATGTAAAAATATGTTTTTTTTTTTCTTTTTCTTTCATGCAATTGCCCAGGCAGAGTAGGGTCATGAAATGGAGAATCAAATTTTTCCTTGATATTTTGACATATAGAGGTCATCAGGTCTCTAAAACTATACAAACTATAAAACATAGTACTATAAAACATAACTCTTGTTTATAATCAGTGAAGATGTCTATATACCAATTTAAAGGGCTAAAATGATTGGTTATTGGTATCGGACACAACAAGCTATGAATTATTAGTTATTGTATTGTATCAGCCCTGAAATTTCGAGACTGTCCTCCAAAAAAAAAAAAACGACCCTATAGGTCGTTTTTCAACCACCTTATTACGACCTATATTTAAATGTTAAAGTCATGCGCCCTCTAGCGAGCGTAAAAATAATGACAGTGTCGTGTTATGTCTGTCGTCATGAACTGACGTATGACTGTCGTTACTAATCAAAATGCGTGTTCATTTAAATGCAATGTATGGACTTTTTACACCATTTGTCCTATTTCCATTTAGCAAAAATCTTTTTTTTATTAAAACTATACCAACCCCATCCCTAAACCTACCCTTAGTGATTTATAGTACATATACACTTTATGAGCACATGCGTTCCCTGGGATCAAACCCACGATCACAAGATCACGATTGCATATTGTTATATATATTGCAATGCTCTGCCAATTGAGCTACGCGAAACCCGAAATATGACGCAGATAAAAGGGAACAATGCATTAAAATGAAAGTGTCCTGTTGTCGATAGGGGCGCAACTTTAGCAAACGCTCCTATGGGTCGTATTTCAGGGAAATGACAAACGACCTATATAGGCGTATTGGTTGGAGAACATGTTGGAAATTTCATATCGGTGTATCCCTCATCAAAATAATTCTCAGAAGTATTTTTGAAATCCTAAAAATTAAGTTTTAATGAAGAAAGAATTGTATCTGTATTTTTTATACACATTATTATTAAAGGGTTAGTTCACCCAAAAATGAAATTTCTGTCATTAATTACTCACTCTCATGTCGTTCCACACCTGCAAGACCTTCGTTCATCTTCAGAACACAAATTAAGATATTTTTATTTTTATCTCCCATAGAAAGCAACAAAATTACCATATTCAAGATCCAGAGAAGTAGTAAAGACATCATTAAAACAGTCGATGTGACTACGGTGGTTCAACCTTAATGTTATGAAGCGACGAGAATACTTTTTGTGGGCAAAAACAAAACACAAATAATGACTTTATTCAACAATTTCTTCCCTCCCCTTTCAGTCTCCTGAGCAGTTGATGCAGTTATTCTCGTCGCTTCATAACATTGAGGTTAAACCACTGTAGTCATGTTGACTATTTTAACAATGTTTTAACTACTTCTCTGGACCTTGAATGTGGTTATTTCATTATTATTTCATTGCTTTCTATGGGAGATAAAAACAAACTCTTGGATTTCATCAAAAAATATCTTAATTTGTGTTCCGAAGATGAACGAAGGTCTAGTAGTTGTGGAACGACATGATGGTGAGTAATAAATGACAGAAATTTAATTTTTGGGTGAACTAATCCTTTAATAATAATAAAAAAATAATAGTAAACTAAATTCATATTAAACAGCCTAAATGTATTAAAATACAGTGGACTGAATATGTATTAAAAGGAAAATACTTGTATTTGAGCATATTTAAATCAAATTTAAAAGTAGGCTACGTGCACATGATATCTGGAGTTCTCGACATGTTTTGCAGTGTTTCACTAATGTTTCACTGATTAATTGCTTTATTATTTTAAAGACAGTCAATTATTAATAATATTCCTGAAAATGTACATTCTTAGTATAAATTCAAGATAACGGCCATATCGACCAGTGCAATATAAACAGAAAACTGCTGAGTGCACATTAAGGATGTTAGCATCTTACTTGGATGAAAGCTAAAATGTAGTAATTACTCTGAAAAATGTTTGACCCTAATAATCTCATGAAAAAAAAAAAGTACAGAATGTGACCACACATGATATTTGAGAGCAATGAAATTGGGAGGAAATGGAATTTACAGAATTGCAATACCAAAAATGTAAATATAGCTAATGCATTCTGGGAAGTGTTCTTCCACCAAAATGAATTTATTAAATATTATGAAATTTTAATTACAACTACAACAAAGGGATTAAAATCTTCAAACATTAAGGCTTTTTAAACTTTTATGTTTGTCGAGACAACTTTTAAAGTATTTCTCTGAATTTCAATTTTAAGTTTTACTTAATTACATATACATTTTAATTACAGTTCTGCACTTCAATTCAAACTGAGTACATGAGTTTGAAATATTATAACTCACCTTCGTACAGCGTGGATAAACCGGAGTGAAGGATAGGCCATGCGCACTTTCAGTTTGTGTTTAAGAATTAGCTCGTTCACAATTTCCACATGCCTCTCGCTACCCTTCACCATGAAGGCAGGAATCCAGAGCACGCTGTTGTTCAGCTGCTGTAAACGCAGTATGAAGTTCTCCTGCTCCGTTTCATCCCGCAGACTTTTGTACACCCGCTGGATCACAGAGGGGTTCATAGTGGTGAAGTCTGACCTTAAACCCACATCATCTGCAAAATCGTTTAGGGGAGCGAGGTTACATCTGCTCAAGAACAAAAAAAGGGGGTTCTTGTCTTAGTGAAAATAGATGGAAAATAAGACACATAAATTAGAGTTTAAGGAATAAACTTCCACATACATATGCCTTACTTTCATCTACAGATGTCACTGTTTTTTAATAATATGGACTGAGGCTACTCAGCATAAAAAAGCATCATAAAAATCCCATTCAACCAATGTGAATAGTATTAAATGGTTAGTGAGCCCCAAAATGAAAATCATGCCATTAATTACTCACCCTCATGTCGTTCCACACCTGTTAGACTTTCGTTCATCTTCAGAACACAAATGAAGATCTTTTTGATGACAATGAGGTTCATCCTCACGTGTTACGCAGCACTTTTGAGCTTCCAGAAGAGGTTTGTTCTCGCATGGGAAGCAGGTTTGGTTGAGCTTCTGTTTATGTTCGCTGATCAATGTTTACATGCGAGTAAAAGCCTAAATTAAATTTTTCATCATAACAAGCGATCGATTCTCTTCAGAAAATCTGGACTAAACCGCTCGATTCATATGGATTAGTTTTCCAATCTTTTTATGAAGTTTTTCAAGCGTCAAAGTGGTAGTTGCAAAGGCTGTCTATGGAAGGACATCTGACAGCATTCTGTCATCAAAAAGATTTTCTTTTGTGTTTTGAACGAAATGAGGGTGAGTAATTAATGACAGAATTTTCATTTTGGGGTAAACTAACACTTTTTGCATTTTTGAGAACTGGAAAAGCGAGTGCGATGAGATTTGAAGGAAAGATTATCTGTGAATAATACTTCAAATTCAAGTTTGATCCTCACACAAAGCTACTGTATAGTTTGACTAGAGAAGACTTGAATTAGAGCACAAGTTGTACATATTACTTTTATGGTTATTGTTTTTTGTTGTTGTAAACTAAAACTTAAATAATAATTTTTTAAAAATCATTAACTGAAATAAGACAAACTGGAATTAAATAAAACACAAAAATGTATGCAACATTTAGTTTAAGTTGAAGTACTAAAATAACTAGAACTAAATAAACTAAAAAACTAAATAAACTTATATACACATAAAAAACTAATAAAAATTTACTAAACCTTTGTTGAAAACAAAAAATATAAAAATAAAATCTAATTATTCTAATTATAAATTATATAAAAATATTAAAACTCTACAATATTATATCAATGATACTAAAATAACAATGACATGAGAGTGAGAATTTTCATTTTGGGGTGAAAACAGTGAAAATATTACAGTACTACAGAATGTACAAGGCATGTGAAGTTTCTAAATTACGATGAGCTTTTGTCCCTGGTTCAGTTTTCCAAAAATGGGATCAGATAGTATTCAAGCTAAGTTACCAGGGTGAAAACACTGATACAATGAGCGATAAATGACCATTTAGACCTTAATAGACTCTGCCTTGCCATAAGACGGTAATGATTAGATCACTGCAAAGAAGGAAATACATTACCGTATAACAAAATCATGGTTGTTTATTTCCTTTCCACATCCGCTCTTTAGGAGAATGCCAGAGTTTCCCACCACAGCACATGTTTTGAACATCTTGTTCTTTAGAGGAGAGACTTCAGGAAGTAAACTGTGTAGAGTATGAGAAACATTGAACGTCCTGCGTCTGTCCAGAACGTAGCGGATGGTATCGCCCGGTTTAAAACTGCTCTTGATAATAGACACATCTCTCTCCGCGTCCAAGAAGCGAAGTATGTCCTTCCTTTCCACATGATGAAACAAATAAAAAGAAGAAATAGATTACAGTTTAATACTGACATTTCTCATTATTTCATAACCATACCAGCTTGCAAAGCATACACTCAAAAGGAACCTATAATATCATACTCTGAGAAAATGATAGGATTGACTATCTGAAGTGTGATGCAGCCTGAATCATAAACACACCATGCTGCTTCATTTGGCCAGAGGAGAAGGTGACTTGACTTGACTATTAAGCATTCTAAAAAATAACTGAAAGAATATCACAAAAACAAATATTTCTCTCTATTACAGAATCCAACTTTGGTCCAGTCAGATGTTCTACTCCCTGCGCGATATCACTGTTCCTAAACTTACACCATAAAGCCTTGTGTAAATCCGGGATGAACATCAAGAATGCTTTGTTTTGATGTAATAGAAACTTTATTCCTAGTTTATTGATCAAAAAAGTACAGACATCAATAAAACTTCATTGGGAGGGACTCATCCCTCTCAAATCTATGCCTATATGATTTACGTACAAGTTTCACATGAAACACATTTTTGATTACCTAACAAAAACTTTTTTATATATTGTAGGTTCCTCACCTTATCATGGTCACAAGGGTGGCATTAGCCTTCCATTCCCCTCCCAGGTCAGTCAGATCACTTAAACCATTGCCGAAAGGTGTATCTGAGCCGTTGGCCATCAGTCTCGTACTTCTTGCCCTAGAGTTCCTGTTTAAATAGAAGTAAAATGAGTGTGGTATAGTAACTACAGCATATGCACCAGTACTGACACTTGTATTAGGTTCAATACTGTGTTCATGTAGTCAAACTCATCAATATACTCAAAAAAAAAAAGGCCAGCACAACCAGTTTATGATGTCACTGCCATCAGACATCAAATGACTTAAACATAAATATCACTCAACCAAACCTCTTTCCAGAGACCTTGGCATTTGTCACAGGTTTTCTGTTCATTTTTGTCCAGGTACTCTTATTTTGATGTAGTAATACTAATAATGCATTTTATTTATGTGCCTTTCATGACATCCAAGGTCACCTTACAAGCAAAAATAATACAAAAGTAAATAACTCTAAACAATAAACAAGGCAACACCACAGAATACAACCACACACTGAGGTTACAAATACATTAAAATATAAGCTCAATAAAGAACATGTCATAAAAAGGCCTGAAAAAAAAGGTCTTGAGACGAGATTTCAAAGTATGGAGACTTTCACTATTGTGAATATCAATGAGGGGCAGCATAACTAAAAGTTCTAACTCCCATGGTGGTCAGGTGTGGTAACACAAAAGAAATTGAGAGTGAAGATCTGAGAGAGTGCGAAGGGGTGTAGATGTGAAGAAAATCAATAAGATACGGAGGAGCGAGATTATTAAGAGCTTTGTACTGTATGTAAGAAGCAGAATTTTAAAATCGAAACGATACTTTACCAGAAGCCAGTGTAATAGCTGTAGAACTGGAGAAATGTGCTTGGTAGAAGGAAATATAGAAAAAAAACAGGAGCTGCAGAGTTCTGAACCAAGTAAAGTTTATAGAGGCGCATAGAAACCTGGACATGAATAAGGATTGCAGTGCTATTCATTGTGAGAGAGGGACGAAGATGATTAATATTACATAGATGAAAGTATGCAGTGTGCGTGATGTTATTTATATGAGCTTCGAAGGACACAGTGGTATTGGGGATGACAGCTGCGAGGAAGGAAAAATTGTAGAGTTATCAATAGCCACAGAAAAGAAATCAGATTTTGTCAGAATAGTGCCTACAAGGAGAACTTCAGTTTTACCACAACTGAGTTTTAGAAAATTAGCTGAAAACCAATCTTTAATTTGAGCTAAACAGCTGGACAGAGAAGGTTGAGGAAAGGAACCCAAAGGCTTGGAAGACAGATAGAGCTGGGTGTCTTCAGTGTAGAAATGAAAATAGACACCATATTTCCTAAAAATAACACCAGGAGGAATTTAGTAACTGATGAATAGAAGAGGGCCCAAGACAGGACCCGGAGGAACACCAGTAGTTACCAGTGGAAATTTTTAAGTTGAATTAACTGAGTGCGACCAGAGAGATATTATCTTAACTAAGACAGGGGGTGCCAGTAATCCCAACGGAAGCTAACCTGTCAGGGGTATATTATGCGAGATGGTATCGAAGGCCGCACTCAGATCAAGAAGAACGTGTATGGTTAAGAAACCAGAGTCAGCTGCCAGCAACAGGTCGTTGGTAATTTTAACAAGAGCAGTCTCTGTGCTATGGTGGAGACGAAAGCCAGATTGAAATTGTTCGAACAATTTATTGTCTAAGAGATGATCATGGACCTGAGCTACAATACACTTTTCCAAAATTTTAGAAATAAATGGCAAATTAGAAAGTTATGCAAAAAATGTTAAAAAGAGGTGCTCTACCAACAAAAGAAGAGGTGCAACCAAAAAATCTAAATGCATATAAACTGGAAAAAGTTGCAACATTCACTCTTACAGAGATCCAACTATATTAATTAATTATTTTTAGAAATTAGAAAATTATCAAAATTAGATGGATCAGCCCTTGGTTTCTGAAGTATATGGGAGTAATAATGGCAGATTTAAAGATGAATGAACATGGCCAGAAAGTGAGGCATGAACAATTTTAATAGGAAGGCAAAAGTGGTAGACAGGCTTTAACTAAGTGAGATGGTAAAAGATAGTAGATTTGGATTTCCCGATAAGACAAAGTATCTCCTCAACAGTTGGTAGAGTTTTCTATATTTTGCAGTTATTTTAGCAGTTCAACAAAACAAAAATGAGAAATGTTGCCATGGCTACAGGCTGAAACTTAAAATAAGTATTGCAGTTAATGTTTATTTTATTTCACGTAATGAAAATGTTTTTTTTTTAATTGTTTCAGTTTCGGATTTAGTTAACAATAACCCTGAACATGTGTTTAAAGCCTTCCGTTTCAGTTGTCTTGTAGAAAGCACATGGAGGCACAAGAGAAATTGGATATAGGGAATCACAACCTGAATTATTTACGTAATTTAAGTAATTGTTGATGAATATTTTCAATATTAGACTAAAAAAGTCCTAAAAGTATCGTATAGTATGGTGGAATACATGTATGGTGGCAGAATCAGGTGGTCGTAAAATATGTTTTACCACATTTTAATATATTTTGTTTTTTTTTCAAGTTTTTAGTTGTAGTTATTTTAGCAGTTCAACAAAACAAAAATGAGAAATGTTGCCATGGCTACAGGCTGAAACTTAAAATAAGTATTGCAGTTAATGTTTATTTTATTTCACGTAATGAAAATGTTTTTTTTTTTAATTGTTTCAGTTTCGGATTTAGTTAACAATAACCCTGAACATGTGTTTTTTGTTCTTAATATGCAGCATATTTAAAGCCTTCCGTTTCAGTTGTCTTGTCTAGTCCTGTTTTGCTTTGTCTATGTTTTTGTAAGATACTGTGGTGAATTTTTTGGATTCCCATGTTCTGGAGTTTTGTTTTAGTAAATAATTTCAGCTTGTGTTTAAATCCACACCCCTTATTCTGCTTCAACCACCATGGCGTTACAGCATAACACTGCAAAGTGTGATTTTTTGACTCAGTATTTTTGTCATNAATTAATTATTTTTAGAAATTAGAAAATTATCAAAATTAGATGGATCAGCCCTTGGTTTCTGAAGTATATGGGAGTAATAATGGCAGATTTAAAGATGAATGAACATGGCCAGAAAGTGAGGCATGAACAATTTTAATAGGAAGGCAAAAGTGGTAGACAGGCTTTAACTAAGTGAGATGGTAAAAGATAGTAGATTTGGATTTCCCGATAAGACAAAGTATCTCCTCAACAGTTGGTAGAGTGAAAGTAGAAAGCACATGGAGGCACAAGAGAAATTGGATATAGGGAATCACAACCTGAATTATTTACGTAATTTAAGTAATTGTTGATGAATATTTTCAATATTAGACTAAAAAAAGTCCTAAAAGTATCGTATAGTATGGAGGAATACATGTATGGTGGCAGAATCAGGTGGTCGTAAAATATGTTTTACCACATTTTAATAAATTTTGGGTTTTTTTCAAGTTTTTAGTTGTAGTTATTTTTTAACTAAACAAAAATGAGAAATGTTGCCATGGCTACAGGCTGAAACTGAAAATAAGTATTGCAGTTAATGTTTATTTTATTTCACTTAATGAAAATGTTTTTTTTTTAATTGTTTCAGTTTCGGATTTAGTTAACAATAACCCTGAACATGTGTTTTTTGTTCTTATTATGCAGCATATTTAAAGCCTTCCGTTTCAGTTGTCTTGTCTAGTCCTGTTTTGCTTTGTCTATGTTTTTGTAAGATACTGTGGTGAATTTTTTGGATTCCCATGTTCTGGAGTTTTGTTTTAGTAAATAATTTCAGCTTGTGTTTAAATCCACACCCCTTATTCTGCTTCAACCACCATGGCGTTACAGCATAACACTGCAAAGTGTGATTTTTTGACTCAGTATTTTTGTCATTTTTGTATTTTTGTGTATGTTTTTCAGTACAAATGTCAAAACATTTTTGAATCAAGATACATTTACTTGAGAAACAATGGGGTAACAAATGATTTTGTTTTTTGGGGTGGATTTTTCTTATCCCATTGGCAGATTTTTTTTCTTGTTGTAAGCAGTAAGAAAACAGCCTTTTCTATGTCATCAAATCATTACTCTTTGAATCATAAATTAATCAAACCTTGAGTCCAGTGAAAATTAACATCTCTAAACATCATATGCAAATAGAAAAATGAATTTTGAACAGAAACAACATATTCTTTGGGAACTCTACACTTAAGGGAACAACAATTATAATTTTTTGTGAGGGACAAGTTACTGTAAACACAATTTTGGTTGTGTGTACAAATCTGCAAATTGCAAATGAGCAAACTGCACACATGCCAAAAGATTTGTATCTCATAAAATCAAATTGAAACCTAACAGCAGACTCAACTTCAGATGCAGTTGACATTTACAGTGGGGGTTTTTTTCCACTTCTGTTTTTAAATCATTTGCAACAACTTCTGCATGAGACAAAAGGAAACCACATCTGATGAGCAAATGCTGTCTGCTGTCCTCTCACTTACCTGACAACACACAAATCTCATGTACACACACTCATGAACACACACAGACACACAAGTCAGAGCCAAATCACAAACAAAGTATCCTCTATTTCGAAATGTTTAAGTTCTTTTGGCACTGAACTAAAATCCATCAACTCGTGATCTGTTGTGAAAAACAAAAATTACCCCAATGCATTGTGCGTAAAAGGAAGCAAATCAACAAGTATGAACTTGACCACATTTTTTTCAGTTCCGGGAACAAAACAAGTGCAAGTTCTTCAGTGAGTAAGCTAAATTTACCTTGCGTTTCAAACTTAAAACAACTAGCTAACGCATAACATCATTTCAAAAGCCACACACTTGACACACACTTATGTTTGAACATTATAATACTTGATTTACTTAAGCAAGGATTTAAATAAATACATTATATTAAACTTAATGAAAGGAAAGTGTATCAAAAAATAAATAAATAAATAAATAAAAAGTGAAAGAAATTATGTTGATACGTACTGTAGGCCCTTGTGAAAAATTACACTTTAGCATATGCTTTTAAAAAGAGTACTTTTTACTTAAATAGGCTAATATACATTAAATGAGGGATGTCCAATCCTGTTCCTGGAGGGCCATCTTCAAGCAAAGTTTAGTTTTAGCCCCAAATAAACACAACTGAACCAGCGCATCAAGGTCTTCAGAATCACTAGAAACTTCCAAGCAAATGTACTGGAGCTAAACTGTGCTGGAAAGTGGCAGAAGCAGGATTGGACACTCATCCATTCATTCATCCATCTATTATCCAAAACTCTTTATCCTTAACCTCTTAACTGTCAGTCCTATTTTTTACTTGACACCCCTACTTTAAATAAATAAATTTAAGTTGAATGTAATGTTTAATGTTTTCAGACACATAATTGCATGTTATTTACAATTAAATGAAAATGCATTATATTTTACATTTATATTAAAAGCACCTACTTTCTTTATATGTAATTTCACAATTACTTCTATTGTTTTTGAAATATGGTTAAAGTATCCTGCTGAAGCATTTATGATCAACTAAAAGTAGGCTATACTTTAATGTAATTTCTATTGAAACTTATATGTAATTGTATTAAAACATAATGATTTAAAAAGTAGGGCTACTTTATGGTATAGCTAATTTAACATTATTACAAGTGCACTTTTTAATAGTATATAGGCTTAAGAAACAGTCATTAAAATGTACTCCGTTAAGTGGCCTTGTATTTCATTAATACTATATTATCTTTTCAGAAAAGTGCACATTCAATACAGTTAAGTACACTTCTTCTTTCAGAAGGGTGTGTAAGAATAAAAGGACAATTCCAACTCAAACAAAGGACAGTGTGAACCGATCTTAATTCAATGGAAGGGAACAACAGTAGGACACATAAACTTCAGTTTACGATACAAATGACTAAATAGATAAACATAAATGAATGCCTAGTTTAAAGAGATACACGTACAGATATTGATCAGACTTCGATGCTCAGTAAACAGGCAGTAACAGCAGAGGAGCCCTTACCCTGTCAGTCCAGTTTTCTGATGCGCTTCGCTTCTGCCAATATCTGTCGTTTTGTAGAATATCAGCAGAACGCTTATGGTGCATATAGTCCACCGTTTCCATGTAAACCGCATTTCGCACATAAAATTTTTGGAGATGACAAGAAAACGTGCTCTCCTCTAGCGCACATTCCCCATCTCAGCAGAACAACAGCGGCTAAACGCCTCTCTTTCTCACTGTGAGTGACGCGTACAGGAGCCAATAACTTCACCAATATGCTAATAATCTGTTTACCAAATCAAGCGCGATAAAGCTGAAAATTTTCAGGGGCGGAGCCAGACATTGTAAACATTCGGGGCTTAGCCCAAATATATTTTGACCAATGACAATTTAATTTTCCGTTAACAGCTTTACTGTCATGAAAGGAACTTTGTAGTAGTATGCTTGAGTAAAGTTCATAAAATGTACATTGTTTCCCACAGGAATTTACAAAACTTTGTTGGTTGTACCTCCTCTGGTCCGGGGGTATCCCCCCCCCATTTAACCATTTTAAGGTTAAATGCATCAATCTGGTGCACTTTGAGAGCTCAAAACTGAGAGCTTAAGCCCATTTGCAGTGTGCAAATAGACCAAAGAAACAGTATTGACTTTTACCTGGACATTAAAGAGGGCTCAAACATCTTTTTAGTTGTGATATAGAGTCTCAGTCTATACATTGACACTGGTGTTTTAGGATGCCAAACAATCATTAGGCCTGCCTACAATAATATTATAATATGATTTAGGCCTTTATAATTATTCATCTGACAGTATATCCATATTGTAAAAATGCACTGTAAAATAAATTAAAATTTTATAAGTAGTTACTTTACAATATAGTATAGGGAAATTACAATACTTTTGTACTACTTATTTCACTTGCAAGATATAAACCTTATTAAGCTATAATTTTGATCACCAGCTGATCACCTGAGCAAATGTGCGCACTTCTCTTTAAAACACGCAGCACAAACACACTTTATATATACTTAATCGCTGTCTTGTGCTGTTTTATAAAGGCACAAAGCCATATCACGGTTTCGATTTTAGTTCGCTCACAGCAAAAAGCGATGTGTTAAAAATGACGCATGTTGTGCAGAATTTTAACACGTGCTGAGTGTGCTCAGGGGCAACACATGTTGTGTCAAATTTAACACAGTAGATGTGCGATCCATCTTAACACACAAATTGTGTAAGGTAATTTTAACACACAATCGTGTCATTTAAACACAATAAGTGTAACTGAAAATTATCATTGCTAATTAATGTTCATACAACAATTTTAAGCATTACCATCCATTTGTAATTCTACAAAATTGAAATAAAACAGACAAGATGTAAAAATGTTATTAATTTAATTTATAGTCAAATTTTTTCAGGGTAGAGAATAATGCATTCACAGAGGCACAACAAAATGCTCTAAATCTCAATTTCATAAACTTAATTTAGATGATTAGATGACAAAAATGCTTTGTAATGCTATTATCTACAATACAGTATACAATTAAAGTGTTACCAACAACTACACCTTGATTGATTGAAACAATCATACACAGTCAAGACTAACACATTCCTCATAACAAGATTAACTTATAAAATGTTAGATACAAGATAAAACTTTCCAAATCAGACAAATAAACAATTTTAAACCTGTCATAAGTCAATTTTCAAAATCTATAGAATGTTGGTCAATTTTCTTCATGAGACAAATGCGTTTGTAATGCACTAGCCATTAACGACAGTATTCATTCAAAGTGTTGCCAACATCAACTACACTTACAAGTAACAAGACTTAAAAGAAAGACTTACTATAAAACAAAACTTTATGAAGTGGTCAAACTCATGTCTGACCCGCTGCATGTCTCCCGACATTGCGCATCCATCGTGCTATTCACTTTTCATAACCAACATAGGTGACATTTAAAAAAAAAATTATATTAGGCTATAGCCCAATATTTAAATTTAAATATGAAACTAAATTGGCTACATTTTTATCCCTCTGGCCGATGAATGCGCCGGCGCGTTCTGATGGATTTTTCCTCATGGCAGCTGAAACAACTTCGTCATTTTTATATATTTAATAATACAGATTAGTGCAAGACTACAAATGGCCTACTTTTTTAAAATTTTATTTTATATTTACACTCACAATAACAACACCTTGTAGGCAGAGGTGGGTAGTAACGAAGTAGGCCTACATTTACTTCATTACATGTACTTGAGTAGTTTTTGGGAAAATTTGTACTTTTTAGAGTAGATTTAAATGTGGGTAGGCCTACTTTTACTTTAACTTGAGTAAATTTGTAATGAAAAATCTGTACTTTTACTTCGCTACGTTGGGCGACGTTCCTCTCGTTAATTTATTTTAATTCAATACTGTAAATGTTAAGAAATGCGTGTTTATTCCAAGCGCGCTGTCTCTTTATTTATGAACGATGCCCGATTCACAAATTAATCACTCTTTTGAGTCGATTCTTTTCAAAGACTTGATCAAACAAGTTGGTAAAACTGTCTAAATTGATTCGTGAATCAGTTTGAATGATTTGTTCAGTTCCTGCACGCGCTGAATCTTTTGAATTGGTTTCTCACTCGGACTGAGCGTTGGATAAAGTGGCAGTGGACCAACAGTCAATTAAAAGCAAATCTGCAAATGCATCCAATTGTTTGCCAGCGCTGAAGATCTTTATTAGTTGAGCTGCGTATGCTGTCTGTGAACAATTCCACAGGTAGGCCTATCGATTTCATTTGATTTCAATTAATGATACAGCCAATAGCTGACATTTACCAAACCGATTATTACGTCACTATAACAAGAGTATGTAGTATTTCTTTACCGTTTTTATGGACATATATCTTAATTTATACTTTAAATAAGCTACCATTGTTCAGAGAGTACGAAATAAACATCCGCCGTCCCGCGGTAGTTTGTGGTAGCCTAGTGCGCAGTGGCAGCGCCAGTTCGTCTTGAAAATGAACGCCTTTACATTGACACTTTAACCAGTTTACACGCGCCTGCTGAAATATACATTTGATTACATTTTGGAGAACAGACCAAAGAAGATCCAATCAATGTCTATTTGATCATTGTTTGTGTGATGTTCAGATATGAGCGCGAGCNAGAGAGTACGAAATAAACCTCCGCCGTCCCGCGGTAGTTTGTAGTAGCCTATTGCGCAGTGGCAGCGCCAGTTCGTCTTGAAAATGAACGCCTTTACATTGACACTTTAACCAGTTTACACGCGCCTGCTGAAATATACATTTGATTACATTTTGGAGAACAGACCAAAGAAGATCCAATCAATGTCTATTTGATCATTGTTTGTGTGCTGTTCAGATATGAGCGCGAGCACATGTGAAGAGTTTTCTCTCTTCTTTCAAGCTGTAGGCTATACGTTATTAATATAGTAACGATATATTCGGGTTACAGATGCCAGAAATAATGCATGTCTCTTCTGTGTTTGTTGCAAAGATATCTAATTATGATAATAATTTAAATGTGCTATTGTGTGTGTGTGTGTGTGTGTGTGTATATATATATATATATATAAATAAAAGCAACTAGTAACGAGCTACTTGAGTAGATTTTCATTGGATACTTTTTTACTCTTACTCAAGTAACTATTAGGATTATTACTTTCACTTTTACTTTGAGTAAATATTTCTATAAGTACTTGTACTTTTACTTGAGTACAGTTTTTGGATACTCTACCCACCTCTGCTTGTAGGCTACTTTTGTAAAATAGAATAAATAAAAAACAGGGTGCGCTTTCAGCTGTCTCTCTGCGAGATTCTTTCTGAAACGTCTCAAAAATGTATTTAAACTCGGCTACCTAAAAGAAAGAAACATCTCCATTTGATAAGAAATGTGTAGGTCTGTGTTAAATAAGAGGCGATCTATCCGCTGGAATGTGTTGTTTCTGAAATCATGGCCAGTGCTCATTGCGGCTCGTTGCGGCTGTTATCCGTTCTCTTGGCGCTCCTTTGGTTTTAATGAGTAAATTAGCCTAAATATTTATTCCTGCCGGTATTTTAGTCTGCGATATCAAAATCACTAAACATTATATAGGCCTATCATATAGGCTAGGCTATAATATTATTCGATAATAACATCAAATAAATCAATGCAATGATAATTCACCACATGATTCACTGTTAAATCAGTTTTTGTAAACTGTGGGGCAGATGGACTCAGGTGCACAACACATTTTAACACATGACATCACTGCTTGTGGGAGGGGCCCCATCTAATTCTTTGCGGGGGGGCCTCACAGATTTGCGGTACGCCACTGGGCCTAAGATAGACAGACAGCACATGGATTGCAAATTATATTGCCCAAAAAAGTCACCTAAAATGACAGGAGGCGTGTCTGTGTTCAACTGTGGTGTGCGTGAACGCGCTGTCGGAGAGAAGAGAGAAAGCGCTGCTAGTATCGATAGGCCTACTGCAGAAAAGCGATATTTAACTGCTTAATAATATTTAAATAGAGAGATTAGAAAAATTATATTTTGACAGCACTGTTAAGAAACCTAAAAACCTGAAAGATTTGGGGCTTTTGGAAAAACATTCGGGGCTCCTCCAGCCCCCTTAGCCCACCCCTAGCGCCGGCTCTTATACTGTATATGTATTCATTTAAAATGTAAAAGAATAAAGGTTATATATAGTCACACTAACCATCATCGATGGTTAGAGAAATTTACCTGCACAGCTTAAAGCTTTATTAAACGTTAGGCACTTGCTGTTAAACACTTCTGTAAAGCGAGGATGTGCCATAAATAGCCTCATTTTATTTATCAATTAGATTTTATTAACTAAATCAAATTAGTATTTAGTATGACCACCATTTGCCTTCAAATAGGGTTTCTTAAACTTTTTTAAACAAAAAACCCTTTCCGCATGCCTAAAGCATTTGGGGACTCCGGACTCCCGGCGCTCCTCGTGGGCAGTGGCTGTGACGTATGGCTTGTTGTGGCTCTGCAGTCGGAAACTAATAGAGCGCTGAAGGGATGATGTGTTTTTGTAGACCAACCCATAAGTTAGAATCAACCTGGTTCCCTCGACAAAAAAATAAATAAATAAATAAAATCCACTGGCTTTTGGTTTATTGTTGAAAATAAGATCTGTGACCAACAAAAGCTTGTGATTTTTACATGTTTTGTTCAGTCTTCACAAATGAACAACTTTTAATGAATTGACCTGAATTGTATATGGTGTAGATCTATTAAAACTATCTTAAATATCTTAAGCTTGTGTTCAATACATTATTTCAGCCACTTTACAAAAAAAAAAACATTAAAAAACATTGACTACCGGATGATGGAACCAGAAGTGCTAAAATTCTAACTTATTTGTTTTTGGCTAACAAAAATATGTAATCCCTGCATTACTCTTATTAGGAAACCATAAGATGTGACATCAGAAGAGGCTTGAGATGAGCTAAATTTGCTCAGAACCATGGTAATTTGAAATGTGTCCATCTTAGTCCAAAATTGCATACTAAGTAGGGACTACATTTGATGGGGAACTTTGCAACTGTTAAAAATAGTTTAAATTCATCTATATGAATTTGTGTATGAAACTAATCCAGACATACTACATCCACCATGCTGTTGTTGTCATGTGAATTACATTGTCAGTAATGTCACTTCACTGACACTCACAATTTCTGTCCCATGGCCTCATGGGATAGGTCACTCTTGTCATACAGTGAGTCACTGTTGTCATGGGATAGATCACTGTTGTCGGCATTAAACAGAAGTTGTGATAGTATTTACTTCCATATCGTGGCGTACAATATGCTCGAGTGAAACGGCTTCTTAAGCAAGAAAAAATGTAGGGCGGGAGATGATTTTATCCATGCTAGAGTGCAACAGTTGGATTCTGTTAAGAAACTCCATTCATTTTCTCTATAGGGAAATTTATTTTTTTAACAAAAACTTATAATACATACTTTGAGCTACAAGGTTGTTAGTCAATGGTATATGCTTCTGTTGAAGTCATCAGCCCACATTATTTCAACTTATTTTTAAAAATTATAAAAAATTAATATGATGATGTGCACGTATAAATCATTTATAACAAATACTGTACTGCAATATTCCTTAAAAACAAGAATTGTTTTATGTGCTGGTGAGCCAAAGACAATTTTCCACCTTGGTGGAAGACAAACAATACAATACAATTTTCAACTGAAATGAATGGAAAACACTTCTTTAGGGGGAATTAAATAACAGGTTTGGATCTTGTTCATCGTATTTATTTTCCTATAAAAGCAACACATTTTAATTAGGCCATCCAATTTATTTGCAACTAAACACTTGAGAGTGAATCACAAAATATCTTGATAGCACTTTCACTTTTCACTGACTGCAGACTCCTAGGCCCTGTCCCAAATGGCACCCTAAGCCCTTGCGATCTTCCTCCGTATCATGATGTAATGCTGCTTTGACTGTCGGGTAGAAGTCTGCTGTGGAGCTCGCTTCAGTGTGCGATCAGCAAAAGTGTGCATCGAGGGTGCAAATGACAAAGGCCCTGTCCCAAATGGCACACTTCATGTGCACTTACGGTCTTGAGGACTTACAATGGCTGCCGTGTGCATGTGTCTGTTAAGTCCACGAGACCGTAGGGTGTCCCATTCGTTGTTTAGCTTTCATAAGGGTGCTTTGCAGCAGACTTCTACCCGACAGTCAAAGCGGCATTTGGCTACGTCACAAAAGTGTGGACTCGTGGAGGAAGACCGCAAGGGTTTAGGTTGCCATTTGGAACAGGGCTAAATGGGACACCCTGTAGTCTTGTGGACTTAACGGACACGTGCACGTGGTGTGCCATTTTGGAGAGGGCCTTACTCTCGTCTATTTTCAAAGCGAGGCGTTTGGCTTCTTAAACAAACCTATAATTCATCCCAGTGAATCGAGTCTTTTGAAAAAAAGATTAATTTAGATTTGTTCACTGATTCATTCAGTGATCTTCATATTCATGCCAGTAGGTAGCGACAAAATAGCGTTATGAGACTTTATTAAAATCTGTGCGTCTACAAATCTGTACTAAAGATTTTCGTCACAAAGATCACTGATTGTTTAAATACATTTATCTTTTAATTTAAAAAGATTTTTTTTTCTCATTTATTTACATTTAAATGAGTCTATTTGTCAATTTAATACGTGAAAATGGAGGGGGGGTTCTATTTTTAAGTTTGAATTATTAAATGTATAACTTTACTCCCCATACACTATCACGTGGTTTTTTCACTCATGAGCTCATGTATCGATTACACTGGTCTGTCTGAACACACTGAACGTGACAAAACAAGAACAGAAAAGGTAAATAACCGCCATTTCTCTGAACAGAGTATATAAACATCTTATGTTCCCTTTTAATTTTTACATAAGCCTGTTGTTTGATCATATGAGTGTTTTCTGAGCTTTTGAACAGTATCAGTGAAGTTCCCTGAACTTCACACGACGTCATCGGTTAGCAAAGCAACCTAACGTTAGCCATTTACAACATACTTTCGGGTTTTATACTTAATATGTAAGATTTAAGAACTTACTTATTACTGCTGTTACGAAATTGTATTTTATAGCAACTGTGAAGACTTTACTTTTATTATAAAACCTATCGTTCATTAAAAGACGTCTATAGATGTGGCTATAGATAAGATACATCTGTTGCTTTAAATGTTTATTAAGGTTTTAATTAGTTGTTTTTTAATTATCGTGATTAGATTTAAAAATAATAATAATTGTTTTTACATCGTCCACGTTGACGTTGATAGTTTTTTTTTTATATATCTTTTATACATGATAATGCGTTATGATATATTGTCATTTATTATGCTTTAATTACTGTTTGTTTAATTTATTTTAATGGATTTAAGAGGTCATATTTTGTTCTTCGTCTGTTGTTAATCTTTCATCTTTCAACTTTCTTTTTATTTAACTGTCCACGTCAGTTCATCTTTAACTTTATTCATTATAAACACTGGCTGTCAATTGATTACATTTGTTTTTAAATAACTTTAATCGCATATATATTGTATAGCTTCCAAATGAAATTGATTCATTACATTATTGTGGCAAACGAAAGCACTGAATAAGCATTGTAACATATATACACACACACACACACACACACACACACACACACACATACATACATACACTGTGTTCCAAATTATTATGCAAGTGACATATCAGTAGAATTTCAGTGCAATAAACATTCAGATTTAAGTTTTTCATAGAAAGTGTTTGTTTGTTTTGAAAATGTATTTCTAAACCCACTGTAAAAGTTTCTCTTTGTGAGCTTTGGTTCGGGGGGCTGAAACTCAACTTTATGCACAACTGCCAGCTTGCATTGAGAGGTTCTTGAGACTCCAGTGGCTTCAAATACCTGTTTGCTGCTCAACAGTGGCTTTTTTTATAGCTGCCCTGTTAATACAATTCATTTGTTTGACAGAAACTCACAAATCACCCACAAATCTTTTGACAGTTTGATGATCTCTATTCAGTTTTCATAAAATATTGGTTATTTTTCTGCCTTTTGCAAGACATTGCACCATTTAAAGGTTTTCAGAAAGATCTTTCTTCCTCCCCATATTGCATGAGAACTGTGACTTGCTTAATAATGTGGAACAACCTCTTTAAGTAAGTTTTCCATTTACCTAAGAAGACCTGGGAAACTATTTAACAGACCTGTCTGAGATTGATACCAGTTATCTAAAAAGAGATGAGAAATAAAACAAACACTTTCTTTAAAAAACTAAAATCTAAGTGTTTATTGAAATGCTACTGATATGTCACTTGCATAATTATTTAGAACACAGTGTACAGTCGTGGTCAGAATTTTTGTCACCCTTTGTAAATATGAACAAAGCCTGTTTGCCGCACATGTCACACTTTCAGGTCCACGCGCTTCAGAGTTAATCGCAAACTCTGGATTAAACCTGAGTTGACCGAGAATGTTTATACCCGTTGTGAGCCCATTGAACCTGATCTTAAACTCGGAGTTTGTTCATCTAGCTTCATTCAACAGGCCTCAGAGGAACATGGTTGGCAAACACTGCTCTAAAGTGAGAAGCGGTTATATACACCTCGCACAAAAATGTGTCACTGCTTGTAGCTGTTATGATTCTTGTATTAATTTCAACTTGTGTACTGCCACTTTGTGTTCTCTTTGGAAAACAAACCAACATGTAAATTTGGGCTGGGCGATATGGCCAAAAAATCATATCTCAGTATTTTTTGGTTGGATGGCGATATACGGTATATATCTACATTTTTCTATTTTCTAAAAAAATCTGTATTTAAAAAAAGTATTTAATATCCTGCCCAATGTTGTCCTACAAACAATGTTCATATTGAAGGCTATGAAAACAAATATAGTGAATATAATGCAAGCTATACTTTATAATGGGCCTTATTCATGAAACTTTAGTAAACAAATGAGTAAATTCCAGAAAACTGTGCTCCAGAGTCACAAATGCTTCGTAAACAGATTTGAAACGTTTGTTTAACTAATCATTCGTAAATAGGGTGCTCGTAAACTCTCATTCACAATTAGCATAATCTCCGCCTATGAGTTACTGCTGCTCAAATTACGTACCCAGAACGCTGTGCAATCTTCCGAACTCTCTTCTCAGGTTTGGCTCCAGTAAATTGCGTAAATGCAAAAGAGACTAATAGGCCATATGGCTACACATTAATATTCAATTAATGTGTGTCCACCGAAGCGTTTTTAGCCAGCTGAAAAATGCCTGGTGCTCTTCTGAAAACGGCAAGCTAGTGGCGCTTTGGAGGCGCACCGTTTTTCCAGCTGAGACGCTTTTTGGTTGTTATGATTTGGAATATCCACGGTACGTGTTACTAGTATCTAATTTTGAAGAATATTACTGAGTGTAAAAATGCAGTAACCTGCAATATTACCTTCTCCATTGTTGTGCAGTCATTGTTGTATAGGTTGAATGGTTGGTCGGTGTAGTATTTGTCCTGCCCCTCCTCCACTGTGATTGGATGGCTTGGTAAAAAGTGACAGTGACGAGCGCTGCATTTTGGTTTTACCCAAAGTTGAACAGTAAAAAAAAAACAAAAAAAAAAAACAGGGCAAATTAAATATTATTATGGTACATAATTCAGTTTCATCAGATCGCCTAAAAGAACACAAAATGTTTGGATGTTTTATGCACCATTTAAAGGTTTTAAAATCACATTACATTCTAACATCTCAATCTAAAATAATTTTATTTTTAAATTCACTAAACTAAAAATTAAAATAAATAAAAACAAATGCACAGATTAATTATATTGGCCAACATTTGAGTACACCATTACAATAGTCTCTCACAGTTACTGCTATCATAAAAATACACTTACTTGTAGGTTTAAATTATACATAGCACATTTATTGTCTAACAACAAATAAATGCCAAACAAAACAAAACAAAAAACTTAAATTTATCATGGGGCTGTACAAATACTGCATTAACAGTGGCATCTGTAATTCTTTATCTTTGCATGCATGCCGCCGGTAGCTGTCAGTGTGAGTTAGTCCAACATTGACCAGCACGAGATAAACTAAATAAGGACAGTTCGGTAGCAAGTGCATTTTGTTATTTGTTAGTGGGTTAGATGGAAGCACATCCACAAAAACAAGTAATCAGAGTCTGGCTGAAATAAACAAAATAAATAAACAATTAGGTTGTTTATGCAAAACAAATTATAAGCATATATTTTGTATTGGATTACATTGTAACACATGGTAAAACAAAAGAAACTTATAATACTAATATAAACATATTACAGTATGTACATACAAGTCTCTCTGTAATAGGCTAATAAATACAACACACTTTGGTCTTTTTGCAGACCTTTGACATTCACAAACAGCTATATTACACCCTGCATGAAAGGTAATATTTGAAAAGCATAATAGGGGCGCTTTAATACTGCTACTGAAACAGTGACTGCAGAGAAAGCCTTGCAACACTCTCAAAGTCACGTCTCTCAACTATAGACCCTTTTCACATTTCCGGGTTTCTCAGAAGCGGAAGTCGTTGTAAGATCAACAGATCCTCAGATACTTTGATCTCCTGAGATATGGACAGCACAAACACATACAGCCATTTGTCTTCACACCCCACAGAGTTGCGGGAAAGCTTCTTTCCATCCTGTCCTTCCTTCACATTTGCTCCTTCTCCCCCACTTCCTTCCCTTTACACATTCTTCCTATCACTCAGTTCACTTAAAAAGATTATATTCAAATGATAATGTTCTGTCAATGCAAGTGAATTAACAGTCATGTTTGGTATTGTTTGAAATGTCTGAGTTTATTGTTTTAAGAGTTTAGAAATACTTTGGTTGCAACGTTAGGTGTGCCCCTTTCCCAGGGTCCTTCATCCAAACTACCTCCTGTTCCACAGCAAGGTGCGAACTCCCTAGGTCTGTGACGGTAGTCAATGCAAATTTTGATTGTAAGTTTATGCCCCACATTGGGGGATGTTTTGTCTTGGTCTGAGTATTTAAAGAAATGCAAAAGGTTCGGGGCGACTCTGTATTCAGATGAGCCTACATTGCCTTACCTCTGTTTAATGTAATGTTACTCTAGCTAAGTGTACATGGGAAACCATGGCATAACCAAACCAAAGCTACTATCAGAGAAGTATTATTGGTCAGCTTATCTGTGGAAGTGGTTGTGACCTCTGACTAGAGATAGTGTTACTTTAATTCAAGTGTATGTACAGATCTATGGGGACTAAACAAAATACTTTTAGATAGAGCAAGCATGAAAGCGGCCTTCTAAACAGTATAGTCAATTACCTCTGTCTAGTGACCAAGACTGGCGAGTTTGTGATCGTGGGCCCACATAATTAATGAATGGCCAGTGCGAGGACCCTGTGCGACTCTGAGAACCGAATGAACGAGTACTATAAGTGTGAAGAGTTAAATAGAATATTCAAATGTATAGCTAAATTATTATACAAATGACCAATAATCAATTGACATTCTAAACTAAATTCGAGGTCATAATAACATGGAGTCAGATAAAAGATTACTTGGAACTAAACTACTTTGCCACACTGAAAAGACAGAACGCGCAAGAAACCTTCTCCGTCCTGTGGGAAACCGCCGTTGGGCCGATTGGGCGGGCCTTACATTGTCATAGTTGGGTAAAATGCTATAGTGGTGAATGAAAGAAACTTTTTGTAACTTGATGCAATGGTGATATAATACTAAGTATAGTGTTATAAATGTACCTACGTTTAAAAAAAACTTCGCTGGATTTACGATATTGATGATGACCGTTAAAACGCGTCATCACAGTCTGTGAAAAGGGTCTATTTGTAATCACTCACAGTTTAAAGTGTCTGTTATGTGAATTGACACAATGCAGATTTTTAAACATGGAAGATGAAAATGGCACAAAGTGATTCATGAGCCTTTAAGGTTTGTCAATTTCAATGTTTTCTTTTCTGTGACTTAATGAAAATCAACATTTCATTTGTTAAATGGTTATATGCTTTTAGGTTCTCTTACCTTATTGGATGTTGTACAGCAAAAAGGCAGTAATGAAATTAATCAAATGGCACTATAAGCATATATCTGAGATTTTAGGAGAAATTGATTCAAGCACAATACACAACAAACACTATAATACAAGGCTGTCATTCTGGATTGCTCTTGAATTAAAATACACGGTTGTATGCATCTTTAAAATAAAGCGCTTTCAAATTGAATTGTATTGTATGTATACCTCAACGAAGACCTACCTTGAGCTTAAAATTATGATTATGCTTGTGTCATAAGTCAGAGTGATTTTAACTTCATTAAAAAGGCAATAACTAAATTCCCAGTGAAGAACTACATTACCCATGAATTCTGAAAAGAGCTCCATCAGAGAAGCTGCTGTTACCTTGGGAACGGATACTGCGTCAAAAGAGCTCGGCAACCGCCCACTCCTGTGAAGCATCGTCAATGATGCAATCAGAGTCATTCTCCCAACATTATACTATTTATATATTTGTGTATGTTTGAAGTGTAGCAATAAACCTAAATGATATTGTTTTTGTGAGCATGAAAAGCCAGTAGTTTTGTTGTAATGTCGTGTCTTATGTTGTCAGTCTCCAACACTGACTGCGTGGGCGTAGCCACTATGATTTCACGCTGTGCTGCTGCGTATGAGAACTAAGGGCTGCTTAAACGCGGATGGATCAATGTGGAGAGAGAGACTCATGGGGACGGTAACTATGGTAACTGATGGTGAATGCCTGTGGGTGTGCAGCGGTTACCATAGTTACATTCTCCTCAAGTCTTGGGTGTGATGATGTTGATGATGATGTCAACCAGCATGCTAGACTGTCTCTCTCTCTTCTCCCGCTCTTTCCCTCTCTCTCTCTCTCTCTCTCTCTCTCTCTCTCTCTCTCAATGAGTCAGGCTGCACTGAAGCGGCTGTTCGTCTCTTTTCTCGAGTTCCCTCATTTTCTGCTGTGCTTCAGATCTTAATGTGATGAGCAAGTGAGGTAGGCAGTCTGTTATGAATTTTTGTCTTTTCTCCTTCTCATTGAATCAATTATTCTGTCTGTGACAGTGTGTTTTATGCAAGTGTTAGCAGAGAGAATGCTTCGTGACAAGAGCAGCTCTATATAGTGCGATTGTTTAAGTGGATTTATTGCGTCAGAGATAATTTGTTGCGACTTTTGAGAGACTCTGCCGTGTGGCAGATTGATATTTTCAGGATGATCAATGGTGTATGTTTGAGAAGGTGCAGGGATCATTAGATATGGCTGTTTGTTTCTCAGAGTGGTACTTGTCTCCCTCCGTCCATGATCTATCCTCATCAAAAAATGATGGCTATTTGGGACCGATTTCTCTGAAAGTTAAAAGCATCATGGACTGCTGAAAAGTAGATGTGTTCATGGATTACAGTAGTGTTCTTTTCAGTTGAGATTGTTGGCTGTAAGTTTTACATTTCATAACAGGTATGGATGACGTGCAGACTTGCGCGTGTGCGATGATTCATACCTAGTGAACACACAATAGATGATGCGCCTTCTGATTTACATCTTCTGTTTTGATATTATAAAATGGAAGATGGGGTCAGTCTGTGACGGCTGAAATGCAGTGTGCTAATGTATTTTTATGCTGGCCTTTTTCTCTTTTCCTCACAGTACTGATACAGTTTCTATAATAGTAGCTTAAATAGAATAGGCTTAAATAATGTATAGTAGCTTAATGAAGAGTTTGAGTGCAAGTGAGCATTTCCCACTTATTCTAATTCTTAAAGGAAGAGAAGAAGGGCCTAGTGTACTGTACAGAGGTGGCTTTTTAAAAACAAACAAACTGGGACCTTTTTCAGTCCTGTTTTATGTGAGATATTTATCATTTATAGTCTATATCAAATGATACTGTTCCACAAATATCAAACACATTTGTCTGGCATGGTTCAAAGACAACTGGTTGGTCTACAAACCTCATCTGGAGAATCTAAAAGAGGATTTTAAAGGTGCAATAGGTAATTCTCTACAGAAACACTTTTTGTTATTGCTGGTTGAAAGTCTCCTCATTTCCTGATACCAATCACTATGTTAAACGGCCTAAATATATATTTTTTATAAATATATTTAGTTTGTGGAAGGAGTAGTACCATAAAATGTTCATCTAAATCATTAAAATTATATTTAACTGAATTAAATAATACAATGTCCTACCTGCCTGTCAATGTATGTTTTTACATACCCTCGTGCACCCTGTTCGTGTAGACATCTTACATTTCCTGCTATGTAGAGTTTATTTAGACAGACATCAGTCACGGAGCACCGCAAAGAAACAGCAGCCACCTTTTACACTTCCCACTGAATCAAAATGACGAGCTTATGCTGCGTTTATGCCATAACTACCATAAATAAGAGATGGCAACCCGTGACATTCTAACCGGAGCTGTTCACGTCCTCAGACTCAGAATTATGCGTACATGTCAACAGTATTAACACCGAAATGAATCATCAGCAGTCAGGTACAAGCTCTCTAAGTTGTTTATGTTCATTATTATTTTAATGTTATGTGCTTTGAGACATGAGGTAGTTTAACACCGTCTCTTGTGACGCTTTGCCAAGAGCAGCTGTGTGTGTGCTTTCATGTGTTTTGGAGGAAACGTGGCTTTGGAGACGCTCTGAAGGGAGGGTGGGATATTATGATTTGAAAGCTAGCTCGCTAGTGCTAGCCTCTCCGAAATTTCCTATTGCACCTTTAAACATCTTGGAACAGACTTTTGCAAAATTCCGCTTCCTCTTCAGCTGTGACTATATTCACAGTAAATCACAGCCTTTTGTGCCTTATTGTTTCTGTTTCAAAAAGTATATTCAATTTTCAGATATTCGACGTGTGCAGTGATGTGAAAAAGGGCAATAATAAAGTAAATAAAAAATCTACAAAAAACTGTACATACAGATATTCAATTAATTTAGCATTTCACCAAAGACAACAGATAAAATGCTATATAATTATTGTGCATTAATTTGTTAATGACTTGTACAGAGGTTAATTGTTAGAAAATTTTGACATTTGTCAAAATATGCCAATTTATTCCTCAGAATATCAATGAGTCTGTATTTGCTGTGTCTATTAGGTGTGCATTTTTTTGATTATCATATGGCCCAGAAAGACCAAGCAGCTCCTTGGCAATATGTTAATTGTCAGCAGTGTCTGTCAAGAGGATTATTTCAGCGATTAGTTCAGCTTACATTGAAAGACTGTAAGCCCATTTCTGAAAGCCTTCCAGTTCTTCTCCGTCTGGTTGTTTTTTCTGCCATTTATTTATCTTTCTTTGGTTAGGCCTCTCCTCATCATCATGAGACATCTGCCAATACAAAAATGATATCAGTCACGATTAGCATGGAAGCGTCTGTTTTTGCATCCCATTGACACTGAATGTGGACATATTGTGACGGTGCTCTCAAGATAAACACACGACACGTTGAAAATCCACTCAGCTAATACCTCCCATAATTCCCAGTGGCTCAGCCCTGGTCATTGACATCTCGCAGAGAATACCTCTTAAGTAATACTTATTCAAACTGAAAACTTGCAGCAGAGATATTCAGTATAGTGTAGCCCCACTAAAGTGACATCTCCAGACACTATGCACTGCTGAGGCCCCTTCACTTCCTGTGTCTCCTAGGGAGCAAACCGAGAGTATTGTTATGGGAATCCTCTTTGATTAGATTATTGTGTGCTCTGTCACTTCCCCTCTCTCCACCCATTCTCTTCAGAGAGACTCTATGCATGTATATTTCATGAATGTTAGTAGGGGATGTAAGAATCAATCTCACTGATTATTCTGAAGTGCTGGACTATATATTTTTAAAAGCAGTATTTTATTTATCTATTCTCTAATTTGCTGTTTTTGCAGGTTGTGGCAGAAGCCTGATGTTGCATTTGTGATATGCTCTGCCTGGCGTGAGGAGCAGGAAGGCTTTTGTCATTTTCTTCATCTCCTTTGGTGGTCATACTATATCTGGACAGCCCTTGTTTCATTCAAAGTGGATGCGACTGAGACGTGGACTGTTTTTATGGCAATTTTTTGAAGAGATTGAGCAAGTGAGGAGAGCAGAAAGAGAGAATCAGAGGAGTAGGAGAACCGAAGCAGCCCGCAGTCGCTGAGTGTTGCCGTTGCTTATGGCGGCAGGGCAGGATTGAAGCGCAAAACGCATCGGCTTACTTTCAGTTCTATTGTTGATCGTTCTTCCGTCCGGTCAGAGATGGGCATGCTGGGGTGCGGCATATTTGTGTTTGCGCTCTTCTTTCAGTGCCACAGTCACAGTATCCAAAACTCGATGCACAGGTTCAAGAGGTAAGACAATTCTTTAAGTCAGCATGAAATGAAAATTCTATCTTTTTTCGAAATGCATGTGTGTATATATATATAATATATATATACACTTGTATTGTTTCATCAAAACTGGATCTTCCAGTGAAAACGACAGACTTGTCTCTGGTGACGTGTGTAGGACTTTTCCAGTCATTTAGTGCGCTTAAACCCCGCCCCCTCACAGTCGACTGCAAGCTCACATTTAGTTTTGAGTGCCACACCCACATCTCAACATCCAATCAACAACTGATGCATAGAACCAAATCCCTGCTCTACATTTTTTCTTTTCCAATAATCTCTGTCACTTAGATGTACATCACAATGCTGAAGAAAAGATCTACAGTATCGCTTCTTCCTTTATGGTGACACTTTAAGGGGCTGTTTACACGACACCGTTTTCAACTAAAAACAGAAAACTTTGTATGCGTTTTGGCCATTCATTTACACGACAACGGCGTTTTGGTGGTCTGAAAATGCAAACTTTTGAAAACATGTTTCAAAGTGCAAGTTTTTAAAAACGGTCTCCGTGTAAACAACAAAAACACAAATCTGTGAAAATTCAGTCTATAGTGTTTCATCGCCATCTAATGGCCTGCCAGCAGAATACAGCGTTTTTAGTCGTTTTCACGGATTCGTATGAATGGGGATCATTTTGACAATGGTGCCAAGTCGGTACTGAAATTTAAAAAATGTGGCACTTTGAGCACTGTTGAGTGGATTCATAAACACCTCTGATTGGCCATTGTGTTCTTGTGCTCAACATATACATCTGTGATTGGCTACAAAGATTAACGCACGGGAGCATTTGAAAGCACACGGAAGTGTTTGAATTTGAAAGCAATTTGAAAGCGGGAGTGTTTGAAAGCAGGCATCTATCAGCGGACCGGTCCGCTGATATATGGCTGTTTTCAAATGCTCCTATGTTAATTTGTAAGCACTCGGGTGAAGAGCGTCAAAGATGTCTATTTACAACATGTTTTTGAAGTGTTGATCATTGTAGCTAATCACAGACATATCTGATGAGCGCGTGAACAGAATGGCCAATCACAGGTGTTTACAGATCTGCTCAACAGCACTCAAAGCGTCACATTTTTTTAATTTTAGTATCGGTATCGAAGTCTGTACTTTTGACAACACTGAGTCATTTTGTTTCATGATAACAATATATATAACAATTATATGTGTTATTTTTGCGTTAAATAAAGTTCTTATGATGCCAAATTTTTTTTATATTATTAGAGCTGCAGGATTAATCGTTAAAAACACATGATCCCTAGCAACCGCATAACAATGAATGAATGCACATTTTTTGTTGTTGATAGGTTTCAGGAAAATGCCTGGTCAGACCCTAATGACTGCTTGAGGACCAGGCAGCCTTTTGTCCTGTCCAATCCATACAATTTTTCACTCGATATTCGCATACCAGGAGTGATTCCAACAGAGGTAAGAGTTCTTTACATCTTCTCTGTAATTTGCACACTTTTTTAAAGTTCATTAAACCCAATGTTTCATCACCAGTTAGTTTTCACCACAGTTTTGAAAAATGCTAAAAAATTGGGTGGGGTGAGAGGGGAGACCGACAACAAAACAACGGCTTCTGATCCTGTCAGTTATATTTCGAGTTAGTTTCCCACAAATCCACGCTGCAGTTCACCATTGCACAAATCAAAATGAACAAATATATTATGATTTTGTATGCTTATTGTAAAGTACACAAATACACACAGCTATAATTTAATGCAAAAATAAATGCGCAGCCATTTGCATTTGTACTCTGTATCAAAAAAGTTATGAACACGCTTTTGCATTTTTTCACAGTTTGAAGCATCTGCTATAGGAAAGCCTAAATCATTAAAAGAAGCGTCTTTTTATAAGATAATGACACACAGTCTCATGAATAATTTTTTGACACCATCGAGTCATCGATGTACTATAGGCATGACTAAGATTTTAAAACCAGAACATCAAAGTAGTGCAAAAAATTATCCATTTTTGGTATGGCTGATGGTGCACTGAATCTGGAGAAAGGATTTGTCTAAATAAAGAACATATCACAGTGTTACAAGCAACCCTACCTCAGAATGGTTGAAAAACAAGAAAATGTAAGCTTTGGATGTATCTTAAAATAATGCAATAATAAGAAAAATAATAAATGCAGTTAATGCAGCATATATAATACTGTACATACAAAAGTACAGCTTATGCAGTAGCCGTATTCATAATATAGTTCACCCGAATCTTGTCCATGTTCCACAATTGGAAAAAATATGCATTATTATGTAAATATAAATTTTTCTGATATTATTATACTATATTGTTGCAAATAAGAATTCTTAGACATCCTTTACATTTTTAAACCAGTACTGTATGAAATGTCTCAGCTTTTGACCATTTAGTTAATGTAATGAAGTTATGTGATGACAATTATTGCATGTTGTGTTTAAAATAGTAGGCAGTATATATTTTGCAGTAAGTTATATGGTTGTATGGCCAGATGATGGCTGCACCTAAAATTTATTTGAGAGACACACTGTAGATATTGCTTAAAATACAATGAGAAATGAGTGTATGACATTTCCTAAATCATCAAAATCAAGATATCTTATTTTGGAGGATTGCATTCTGCTAACAATGACCCAGAACCAATGCATTTTGTATACACGGTCAGCAATGAATATGTGTATGTATGGTAGAAACTGTCTAATATGTGTTTGTTTCTTAACAGTCTGACAGCTACTACTGTATGGCTGTTCCTGTCCCCACGTCACGGGAGGCCTACATAGGTGAGTAGATGATCAACAGTTTTAGATCCAGTGCAGGATCAAACATCCAAACAAAGCCAAAACATGAGAGAACAAGAACTAAGACTCACCACATGAACCATCTACAAATTGACCAGGCTTGAGACTGAACAAGGAAGTGTTCTTAAATTCACAATGAATGAAACCTGCCATCTTTATTTTTATAAGTTCATATGCACTGTATTGTTTGGACAAGGAGTGGCTGCCAACCTGAATTCATATGCTTGAATGTTATTTGTTGTCTATGATCCCAATGATGACATGACTGTTTAATCTGATCAGGCTTTAAAGATATAATCTTGTTCAGGCCAGTCTCTCCAGTTTAATTTTCAGATGAGACTCGCTGTATCAAAGTCTCTGTGTCCTGCTGTGTGCTTAAGCAGATCTTTACACAAGTCATCCAGGCCAGTGAATCCCATGATCGTGACTGATGACTAATGGCAGGCTGTTTGTGTTTGTTGAATTCACCAACCACAGTGACAACCTCAACACTCACTGCCAATAAAATAAGTGCACGTTGAAAACCTTTGGTCTTCTTGTACAGTTGATTGTTTACTGTATGGCTGGTGATGGTTCGTTCAGGCTTTTAGAGATTATCTGATATTCTTTTGTATATTTTGAATACTTTTGTAACAGATTAATGATTGTAGCAGAGGAAGCGATATACCAATTAATCCAGTATAAATTTGTCTACCAGAATACGACTTTCATTATTGTTTCTATTGCAGTCTACAGACTTTCTTGCAGATCTGAATCTCCATGGCTATGGCAAATGTAGTCAGGTTTTAATCATGAGATGTGAATGTGAGATTGCAGTCTTAATTAAATGTGATGAGATAACAAGACAATGTCTTATTGTCCTGTCCATTCAAGCTGCAAACAAAAACAAAGCGGTGTAGTCCGATTCATTGAAAATGGCTCATTTGATTGCTTTTGATTAATCATTCAGAAAGAATCCCAAAATCAGGAGTTACTGGTTTGAATAAATCGGACGAATCATTCAGTGAATGAACTCATTGAATCAGCCTGAGCGGTTACTGAATCAACATCTCACTTATTAAACTACATGTTTGTCATCATTACATTCAACGATATCCATCTTGAAATGGAGTAAATTAAGGGATTGTGAAAATTAATTCATTGTAATTGTTGACTGGTTGTGTGGAACTGACTTGTTTTGAATTTGTAACTGTCCATTAATGTGTTGTTACATTGTGGTGGTCTTTAGAGAAAGCAGGTCCACCCAGACTGCTGAGAGATACATTGTGTTTGTCTTGCTTTTGCCATCAATCAAACATCCCATCTATTATTCATAACTACAATAGAGATAGAGAGATAGGCCTTTCCTGAAGACATCTATCACTTTTAGTATAGCATATTAATGTTCACTGTGGTTTATGCCAACAAGCAAACTGCATTCACCCTTTCAAAATCTTCAGAGGTTTCATGCAAACGTACACTGTAAAAAAAAAAATTATTGGAGTACATTCTACTTAAACATTTTACATTTAATTCATTGTGTTACTTGCCATTTCTTTGTAATTATTTGTGAAATGTACTAGCAGTTTCTGAGTGAAAATTGTTTCGAAGTAAATCCGGCATCAGATTTTTTTCAGTGTACAGTTCTCTTATATAGCTTGAGCCAGCTTTGCGAGTGAAATCTTTTAAAGAGAGCTGACTTTCCAGTATATGTTTGTGTGCAGAAATGCTATGACACTGATTTATTAAGATACATTTGATGGTCTTTTAAGATGCTTACCTTACCATCTCAATTTTCTCATTAAGATTGCTGACTTAAAAAAATGTTTTTGTTCTCAGTGGACTTTGTTCCTCATGCCAGTATGGACACAGCCCACCACATGATTTTATATGGCTGCAAAACCCCTTATGCCACTCAAGGATATTGGTGAGTCACATTTGACATCTTGAGAATCGTGTCTTTGCTATTTAATTGTGAAGTGTTTGTGTGGTTTTAATTTTTCTTCTTTGATATTATTACCATACTTTATTTTGTCCCAGCTTAATTTGCAGACACAACTGAAAGTGGAACTATAAAAACATTGTCAGGCTGGTTGGGATGCTCAAACAAAAAGTACATACATACTGTATACATACTGTATCACTACCTTTGTAATAAAGTGTTTTTTTAATGCCTTTATTCAGCAGGGACACATTAAATTGATCAAAAGTGACAGTGAAGACTTTTACATTGCAACAAAATTATATTTCAAATTCATGCTGTTCTTTTATACTTTCTATTCTTTAAAGAATCCTGAAAAAATGTATCACAGTTTTCACAAAAATATGAAGCAGCACAATTGTTTTCAACATAAATTTTTCTTGAGCAGCAAATCAGCATATTAAAATGATTTCTGAAGGATCATGTGACACTAAAGACTGGAGTAATGATGCTGAAAATTCAGCTTTGCTCACAGGAATAAATTACATTTTACAATTTATTCACATAGAAAAGAGCTATTTTAAATAATTAAATAATTTCACATTATTTTTATTATTTACTGTTTAGTTAATTAAATGCAGCCTTGGTGAGCAGAAGAGATTTCTTTCAAAAACATTAAAATCTTGGTGAACTCATACATATTTTAATTCTGTTAAATAATGAATGAATGAATGAAGGATAATGTCATTATGTCAGCAATTGCAGAAACTGTAAGTAGTACAGTTTTAGATTTGATTTGTTTAGTGTTAAAAACAAGAGTACACTGTGGCCTTGTGACACTTTCAAAACAGTGGATCTCATTCACTAAGCATGCGAATGCACAAATTTGTGTGTGAAATCTGTATACGAATGTTTTCATGAACCAATCAAGTTTCATCAGTAGTTTTCATTTATTCTAAATTACGAAAAAATGTAAGAACAGCTGAAACCAGTCATACGCAAAAGTCACACACTCTTGGTGGCCTTATAAACAAGTTAAGATGAAATTTTAAACATAGATGTAGACCTTAAATATATTTCATATAGGCCTCGTCTATCAGTAAGAGAGTAAGAAATGGTGCGTTGTAGCTCCAACTGTGAGTTAGCTCTGCATAAAGACACAGATACGCATATGTACAGCTGGCTAATCAGAGGTCTGTAATGTCTGTATAAAAGGTGTTTATTGCATTTAAACTTATTTTGAGGATGACACTCTTGGCATTGCTCAGATCTTGCTGCGCGTACTGTCAGGCTAGAACACGTCTTTAGAGAGCTTCATGTTTGCTGAGAGTGACGAAAGAAAAGGGTATGTGGAATGCCCTTTTATGGACATGATTTGGGTCATCAACATTAAAACGAGGTTAAGAAGAAATTAATGTGCATACACACGTGTTGTGAATTAGGCAAGAAGTTTTCATTAGAAGTTCAAATGTGCGTATAAATACGAATAGTGTACACAATTATTAGTAAATGAGACCCATTGATCTCTTTGTTTGAGTGTTTGACATGATGATTTCTGATTCAACCTAAAGTGAGTTTGTGGTGGGATTACAGTACCTGTTTGTCTTGTGACAAATGTGTGTGAGGTGGAGGAGGGTTTGGGAAACAATATTCTTGCATTTCTATTTGGAAAGAAGAGAATGCTTTCAGTGTACTAGCCATATGATTTTGAAAACATCTCATCTGAGCTTTTTTCTGTCCTGTAATGTAACACTGCTGTATTATTACCAAAATTAAACTGAATGCTTTGGCTAATATGTGCAACAACAGCAGCTTCCTCAGAATGAGAAAAGAAATAGAACTGCCTGTTACTACGGCAACCGTGTGCACCTTGACAACAGCATCTGAGATGACTTAAAGGAAAGGGAGGTGGTTCTCATCCTTTCTTCAGTTTCTATTGGCTGCGTGATTAGATGCACAAAGAAATAATAACTTAAAAATGTTTCAATAAATACCGTACAGCCATATCACCTGATAATCAAACCTCAGTACATGGCAACTCTAAATAAACCTGTCAAACAAGTGGTGCCAGTGAAATACATTTATACATGCTTTGACAAAGCTAAAATATATTTGAAATATACCGCATATCTGCCTCATTTTAATCACAATGGCTTCATTCCCCTGCCATCAATCTTCACTCTGTAGTTTTCCATATTCCAGTGGCTTCTCCCTTTAATGTCATTCATGTATTGTAAAACATTCATCATGCAGATACTGCAGGGAGCTTCTCGTGGCTTGCACACTTTCATAGTGTTAGATGTGAGGCTTCCGGAGCTCAGCATGACAAATAGGCTACTTAATATGCCAAACCAGCAAATGTCTGGAAATACAAGATCTGAAGAGAGCATGAGTCATGTGCGGCCCCAGTGCAGTGAGATGTTGGGTCTTTTATGTGGGGGAAAAAATATTTGGATACACTATCATCTTCAAAAGTAGTCAATAGAAATGTTTACAAAGTGTATAGCACATCAGATCTGATTAGGGTGACCACATTAAAGGATTAGTTCACTTTCAAATTAAAATTTCCTGATAATTTACTCACCCCCATATCATCCAAAATGTTAATGTCTTTCTTTCTTCAGTCGAAAAGAAATAAAGGTTTTTGATGAAAACCATATAGTGGACTTCAATGGAGCCCAAGCAGTTGAAGGTCAAAATTACAGTTTCAGTGAAGCTTCAAAGCGTTCTACACGATCCCAGACGAGGAATAAGGGTCTTATCTAGAGAAACCATTGCTCATTTTCTAAAAAAAATTTAGAGCTCTTTGAAGCTGCAATGAAACTGTAATTTTGACCTTCAACCGTCTGGAGGCCATTGAAGTCCACTATATGGAGAAAAATCCTGGAATGTTTTCTCCAAAAACCTTAACTGAAGAAAGAAAGACATGAACATCTTTGATGACATGGGGGTGAGTAAATTATCAGGAAATTTTAATTTGAAAGTGAACTAATCCTTTAAAGGGATAGTTCAACCAAAAATGAAAATTATTACATAATTTACATGATTTACCCTCAAGCCATCCTAGGTGTATATGACTATCTTCTTTCAGACGAACACAATCGGAGATATATTTAAAAATATCCTTAGTCCTCCAAGGTTTATAATGGTTGTGAATGGGTGGCTACATTTTGATGACAAAAAAAAATGCATCCATCCATAAAAAAATTTATCCATATGACTCCAGGGGGTTAGTAAAGGCCTTCTGAAGCAAATCGATGCGTTTGTGTAAGACAAATATCCTTATTTAAAACTTTATGAAGTAAAATAACGAGCTTCCGGCATGAAAGCCCTACGCATTCAACGTACGTCCAAAAAGCGTTAACTTCTGCGATGTAGTACACAGTGCCATGATGTACTACGCTATGTCCTACGCTATAACGCGTAGTACGTCATGTCATTGTGTAGAATGTCTTGATAAATCATGGGATAATTTTCATTTTTGGGTGTACTATCTCTTTAATTTATTAGTATGGTGTAGGGCCTTCTTTTGCAGCCAATACATCATCAATTTGTCTTGGGAATGACAGATATAAGTCCTTCACAGTGGCCAGAGGGATTTTAAGCCTCTTCTAGAACAGTGGCCAGGTCACTGTGTGATGCTGGTGGAGGAAAACATTTTCTGACTTGCTCCTCCAAAATACCCCAAAGTGGCTCAAAAATATTTAAATCTGGTGACTGTGCAGGCCGTGGGAGATGTTCAACTTCACTTTCATGTTCATCGAACCATTCTGTCACAAGTGTTGCTGTGTGTATTGATGCATTATCAGGCTGATACTCGGCACCCCCTTCAGGGTACAATGTTTGAACCATTAGAACTGCTAAGAACTACCGAACCATAATAAGTAAGGTATAATTTTCTATAATTTGTGCTGCTCGGTTGATTTGCCAGTAAACACTATGGCTAAAAACATACCTCTGTATGTTTGATGATAGTTTTGTTTAAGCAATTCAACCAGTCTGACGTATTGGTTCAACCAATGTCTTTAGAGTTTGAGGCGGGGCTATTTGCTTGCATTTTCTCACTTAATTTTCTTTTTTTTTTTTTTCTCTGTTTTTTTTTTTTCGCTAAAATGTGTTACTGTGTATTCATATAAGAAAATTATAACTATACCATTGTGAATGGATGTGTTAAATGAGTAATAATGATGCTAAGATGGAGGATAATTTCTGACTTTTTATTGTTGTTGTTGGTTTGCTCAGGGATTGTGGGAAAGAGCTGGGGACCTGTCGGGATCAGGCCAAGATCATGTATGCATGGGCCAGGAATGCTCCTCCAACCAAACTACCCAAAGGTACTCACCTTTCTCCTCATCATTTCTTACTCTTCCTTCTGTCTCAAAGCAGCTGGATCAGTTTAGCCCATATAACATACAAGTGATCATAAGTACAAACCCGATTCCAAAAAAGTTGGGACACTTTACAAATTGGGAATAAAAACAGAATGCAATGATGTGGAAGTTTCAAATTTCAATATTTTATTCAGAATACAACATAGATGACATATCAAATGTTTAAACTGAGAAAATGTATCATTTTAAGGGAAAAATAAGTTGATTTTAAATTTCATGGCATCAACACATCTCAAAAAAGTTGGGACAAGGCCATGTTTACCACTGTGTGGCATCCCCTCTTCTTTTTATAACAGTCTGCAAATGTCTGGGGACTGAGGAGACAAGTTGCTCAAGTTTAGGAATAGGAATGTTGTCCCATTCTTGTCTAATACAGGCTTCTAGTTGCTCAACTGTCTTAGGTCTTCTTTGTCGCATCTTCCTCTTTATGATGCGCCAAATGTTTTCTATGGGTGAAAGATCTGGACTGCAGGCTGGCCATTTCAGTACCCGGATCCTTCTTCTACGCAGCCATGATGTTGTAATTGATGCAGTATGTGGTCTGGCATTGTCATGTTGGAAAATGCAAGGTCTTCCCTGAAAGAGACGACGTCTGGATGGGAGCATATGTTGTTCTAGAACTTGGATATACCTTTCAGCATTGATGGTGCCTTTCCAGATGTGTAAGCTGCCCATGCCACACGCACTCATGCAACCCCATACCATCAGAGATGCAGGCTTCTGAACTGAGCGCTGATAACAACTTGGGTTGTCCTTGTCCTCTTTAGTCCGGATGACATGGCGTCCCAGTTTTCCAAAAAGAACTTCAAATTTTGATTCGTCTGACCACAGAACAGTTTTCCACTTTGCCTCAGTCCATTTTAAATGAGCCTTGGCCCAGAGAAAACGCCTGCGCTTCTGGATCATGTTTAGATATGGCTTCTTTTTTGACCTATAGAGTTTAGCCGGCAATGGCGAATGGCACGGTGGATTGTGTTCAACGACAATGTTTTCTGGAAGTTTTCCTGAGCCCATGTTGTGATTTCCATTACAGTAGCATTCCTGTATGTGATGCAGTGCCGTCTAAGGGCCCAAATAACACGGGCATCCAGTATGGTTTTCCGGCCTTGACCCTTACGCACAGAGATTGTTCCAGATTCTCTGAATCTTTGGATGATATTATGCACTGTAGATGATGATAACTTCAAACTCTTTGCAATTTTTCTCTAAGAAACTCCTTTCTGATATTGCTCCACTATTCTTCGCCGCAGCATTGGGGGAATTGGTGATCCTCTGCCCATCTTGACTTCTGAGAGACACTGCCACTCTGAGAGGCTCTTTTTATACCCAATCATGTTGCCAATTGACCTAATAAGTTGCAAATTGGTCCTCCAGCTGTTCCTTATATGTACATTTATCTTTTCCGGCCTCTTATTGCTACCTGTCCCACCTTTTTTTGGAATGTGTAGCTCTCATGAAATCCAAAATGAGCCAATATTTGGCATGACATTTCAAAATGTCTCACTTTCAACATTTGATATGTTATCTATATTCTATTGTGAATAAAATATAAGTTTATGAGATTTGTAAATTATTGCATTCCTTTTTTATTCACAATTTGTACAGTGTCCCAACTTTTTTGGAATCGGGTTTGTAAATGGCTCTTATCTGAAAAGCAATAAAAGCAGCTCTGATCTTATTTTGCTCTCTTTTTTTCAGATGTTGGCTTTAAAGTTGGAGGAGACACCAGAATTAACTACTTTGTGCTGCAAATTCACTATGGTGATATCAACAATTTCAGAGGTAAACAGCAATGCAGCAGATCCACAGCTAAGCCAGAGTATTGTGAGATCAGCATGTTTTAATGACAGCTCCATCAACGAAACTTGACATTCTGTTCAGAAAAGTTACTATGTATAATAAGTTAAAGGAGTAGTACACCCAAAATAATTTTTTTGTTATTATTCATTTACTCCCCCTCCTCTCATTTTGACAATTTTCTCTATGCACCTAGATGCCGTCAATCACTGCTGGTTTAAGCAGTCCTGCCCATTGAAAACTGTTGTATTATGGCTGTAACAGCGATGAAATGAAGCAGCACTTCTGTGCCTTGAGATGTGACTAAAGTGTTTATCTTGTCTTGATTGTAGATCATCATAGAGACTGCTCAGGACTCTCTTTAAGAATGACTTCCAAACCGTAAGTTGTTGCCACTAGAATTTTTAAAATATCTGTGATTTATTCGTAAGGCATACGTGTTTCTCCCAAACATGAACATTTTGTCATCGTTTACTCACCTTCATGTTGTTCTAAACCTGTATGACTTTCTTCAATCAATGTTGCCAAACCTGACACGACTGACTGTTTTTTAATTGAACACCACTGCAAAATGAGATTTGAGATCTGCGGCAGAGAGGAAGATTATCAGTGAATTAGGACTCACATTTTGGTCAGTTCGCCACATAAAGTTAGCGTACAGCTTCAGAAGACTTGTAATTTATTGCAAAAGATTGGACCACTTTTTTGTCTCTTATTCTTGTAATGTACCAATAAATAGTTTTATATGTGATTGAAATTCTCTATTGAAACCTTGTAACACTGAGAAAAAACATCTATTTAAGCTTTCAGAGAGTCTGTGGGTTAATTATAACTGTTTGGACAAGCAATTTTACAAAGAAAGATCCAAAAATATAGTAAAACGTTGTTTCTTAATGCAGTTTGTAAAATGTTAATGAAATGAAGTATTGATTGAACATGAAAAAAAACAAAACACGCAAATGAATCATCTCCTGTTCAGCTCATGTCTGCCCTAATTTATGTCACTCATGTTAAAGGGCACAACTCTTTATTTCCTGCATGTATATGCAGCTCACAGTCACTGAACATGTCACGGATTGATGATGTAAAACTCCGGACAAGTCTTGCATGTGTCCGTTTTTAAAGCGTCTTGACTGCCGTACAGTCTGACAATGAAGTCAACTGAGATCCTACAGTGTGACATGGCTTAAAGTTGGGATCATGTTCGTACAGTCTGACAACATTCGTAAAGGACTATTGTAAATCGTACAGTGTGAACCCGGCCCATTGTGTTCTCTTTGAGCTTGTTTTGAATGTGAGTGGAGTAACCACAAAATACAGGGTGAATGGCATGTCAACGGCATAATGTCTGTCTATTATGTTTGTAACAGGTGTGTAAATCGACCTGAATCCAACAAACTTGTGAAAATAGATATGTAAACACACACTAGGACATCATTTGTGGTTGCATCTGAATTAGTTTGTTTTATGTAGTGACTATTGTAAAAAATAATGGATATTCATCAGTGTAGAGTAAACACTATATTTAAGATTCAAATGTTAAGAAAGTAGTTCTACACACAAGAGCGTATTAAGGAGGAAAAACCTGTAAAATATCTTTAGATGTGGTAATTGTTGAATAAAATTGACTCCGGAATGTAGAATTACTGAAAAACAATGTCCTTCTTTGCATTGTGGGTACATAACTTCCTCGGGTGTGCATTATTTTTCAATAATTCAGTGTACTGTCATCAGGTATTCCTTACTTAATCATATAACTATTCAGACTATAAATGTGATGTAATATGTAAGCAATATTAAAGTCAATTAAGTCCATTTGCTTTAACTGAAATCCCTTTAAATGTAATGGGATGTTGTGTTCTCTATGCAGACAGCCCTTTATTGCCGGCATGTATCTGATGATGTCTTTGGACACTGTCATTCCTCCCGGGAAGAAAGGTATACCAACTTTGTTACAGTTTCAACTATTTTCCAGTTTGGCACTAATAGTCTTACAGACATTTAAGGTTGTGAAAGGCTTCTGAGCTCTACAAATGTTGTGATCGTTTTATCAATTCTTGTCACCTTATAAACGTATGTTGTGTTATTTATGATGTCTGATGTTTTTGGTATTCACAGTTACCAATGCAGACATTGCTTGCACTTACAAATCTTTCCCGATGTATCCATTTGCCTTCAGGACACACACACACAGCCTTGGTGAGACACTGCACTTTTTAATGTATTTATTTGTTATATCTAGTAAGTTCTCTGCAAATTGTCTTTTATTTTTTATGGTAATGGCATACATGTTGTGTGTCTTGTGCTTCAGGAAAAGTTGTGAGTGGGTACAGGGTTCGAAATGGACAGTGGACTCAGATTGGGCGCCAGTCTCCACTGTTGCCACAGGTATGTTTAAACAAGTCCTCTGCTTGGTTGAGCATGATGGAGAGGGAAGTTAATGCATTATGTTTCACTGTTGATAAGTGTTGTCAGTCATGTTAATGACCCATCAATGTCATTGGGCCTCATTTATCAATCTAACATAGAAACGAGCACAAATCCGAGCACAGAAATCATCTTAAAACAGGGTTCACTTGTGATTTATTAAACATTCGTATGCTGGCAATCCTATCGTACGAATGATTGTATGTTGATAAATGTGGCGGCTGAAAACAGTCCCTAAAAATTAACGGTTTAGAAGCCTCGCCCCTAGAGTTTACGACACGGAGAAACGTAACCCGGCCAAGAAGTAATCTCATGTAAGAGAAATTCATTTTACACCAAAACACCTGTTAACCTCGTAATAGCAAATAATTACATTAATTTATATGTATATACCGGTAAATAAAACGAAACATTCCTAGGCCTGTTGTAGTTCCCTCTACAACAAAACCTTTAAGTTTAATGGTATTCAGAAAAGAACAAGAATGAAAAAGAAGTTATAAAATTATATATTGAACTATAAAATAAAACATAAATTAGAGAGTCGTAGTGACATTCATTATAAACAACATACAGTCAAACCAAAATTTATTCAGACACCTTGAACATTTCATTCATTAATACAGTTTGTTCACTATAGTTTAAACTGTTAACTATAAACTGTGAACAGTTAAACTACAGAGTTAAACTGTGTCAGAAAATTCATCTTAATTATGTCAGATAACACTCAAGCAAAACATGGTCAGGTCAAAGTGTCTGAATAATTTTTGGGTATGTCACATTTTACTTTATTTTGCTATCCTGACTTACATAAATTAACTATAGTGTCCTGCACCCACTAGTAAAAATATATCAAAAACATCACACATCTCTGAATAATCTTTGGTTAAGTCGAGCCAAAATTAATTTTTTTAGGCTAAAGCGAAACTGATGGGCTCGAGCCTCTCTCGTTTGGCAAGAATCCAAATATGTTTCTATATTTGGATGTAACATTTTGGTTGCTAAATTATTATTCATTATGTAAACAGTTAAGTCTTTGTACTTCACTCCTGTTCCAATATCCATGTTAAACAGCATCCTTCACATGTGCAAAAATGTGTTTGCTTAATTTACAACAGACCATTTTTCGCTGTAAATCATGTTTGGCTGATTTACAGTGGACCATTTCATTTGAGCAGTGTAACTTTTATTTGGTTGACTGCATTTTAGTTTGATGATGAATGGCTGAAAATTCAAGTTATAAACGCTAAAACTGATGTTGTGTGATTCCTGCGTGGATTTGATTAAATCCAACCGATGTCTGCGCCATCACTTGGATTTAATAAAATAAAGATATAAAGAAAACAAATTCAGTGCGTTAAGAGTGTCACAAAAACGATTTTTTCTTTTGTTAATCTGTTAATTATTTAAATGAAATATGAAATGAAATGCTGTTATGGAAGTTGTGATAGTCATTTATAAAAAAATACTGCAATATTTTTTGGTGAATTTAAACTCCCTGCCAGAGTGGTTTATTACCTGGTGCACACAACATTTTTTTTTGTTAAGACAACTGATTTTCCTGAAGAGCCACTTTACTGAAGAGTTAAACACATCTGTATTAAAAGGATGGTTCACCCAAAAATGAAAATTCTGTCATCATTTACTCCAAACCTGTATGAGTTTTTTTCTTCTTCTTCTTGAACTACAAATAAGATACTTTGAAGAATGTTGGTAACCAGACAGTTGACGGTAGCCATTGGCTTCCATGGTATTTTTTTTTTTCTATTATGGAAATCAGTGGCTACCATAGACTGGTTACCAACATCTTTACAAAATATCTTCTTTTTAGTTCAACAGAAGAAAGAAACTCATAGAGATTTGGAACAACATGAGGGTGAGTAAATGATGACAGAATTTTCATTTTTGGGTGAACTATACCTTTAATGTAGGTCTTTGTTTTCCAAACGTTTTAATGCCAAGGACCTTTTGCGAGGGACTCCATTCTTAAAATATAAAAGCAGCTATCTATTTTTATGTATAATGGCCCATGTATACTGTGTGAGAAAATTAAGTGTATCATTATGAAGACATTGTGTTACTTTTACACATTTACATTTGGCAGATGCTTTTACCAAAAGCAACTTACACTGCATTCAATTCATACATTTTAGCCGTCCATGCATTCCCTGGGAATCAGACCCATGACCTTGGGTTTAGTAGTGCCATGCTGTACTGTTTGACTACAGGAACGCTGTTTGGGAACATGTTTCCTAAGTAACAGAATTGGGTCTTGTACTGGAATTGTATTTCAGCAAGCTTAATCAAATATTATTTGGAAAACCTAAAAAATAAATGCTTTTAATTTAATTATTTTGCATTTGTGAAGCTGTTTTCAATAAATCTGATTCCAAGACAGTTTTACAGAGAATAGTTTCCTACAGAAAGCTAAAGGCAACAGTGGTGAGGAGAAACTCTGCAGAAAGATAAACAAATACTTATTTTTGAGTATTCTTTAGAAAGCAGAAACAGTATTGTTAACGAATTTTGTAAATGTGTTAAATTGCATTAATCATGCTTAATTAAGTATGGCCTCTTTGGATCCTGCAGGGCGTCTGCCAGTTTGAAAACATAATAAAAGTACTCAAAAAATTTAATATATAAACAAACAAGCAGGGATGTTTGTTCTTCATAATAAAAGCAGCTACGTGTTTTTATTTCATTTTTAATGTATTTTATATCTTTTATGTATCATCTTGTTATTTCTGACTTTTAATGCATTTTAAATATTGCTGTCTGGTTGAAAGAGCTGGGAGAATTAGGAAGAGAGCATTTGTGATTAGGTCAAAATTTGGTAAATTTGGATAAGGGGACAAACCATGGGGAAATTTGAGCTGTGGTGCATGGTTAATATATCTCTGGAAGAGGGAAATTTGAACTGCGTTGCATAGATAAGATATCTCCTGAAGGGGGATTATAGTTGTGTGGCACAGTTTGAGGTGTCTTGGCAAAAGGGGAGATTGAAACATTGTTTATCAGTTTGAAGTGCCTTAACAGGTAACAGTCCTGTTGTGTGAGGAAAATCCATTTAGATCTGCTCTGATGATAGATCCGTTTAGATCCACTCTGACGGACAACAACAACAACAACAAAAAAAAAACTCCCTAAGGCTTCCTAGCTCTTCTATCCAGATAGCAAAATTCTCTGTTTTTACTGTTAATTATATTCCTTATGTTCTATTTTTATTCTTCTTCTTTATGTAAAGCACTTAGAATTACCATTGTGTATGAAATGTGCTATACAAATAAAATTGCCTTGCCTTCATATTTGTTCCATTTACTATGTAATGTTAACTAATGTTTACTTGTGAATAACTATGAAGTTATTTTTCTGACAAATGTCGAAAACACATTATTGTGACGCGAGAGCGCATCAATATAATGCGCGAGCGCAAATCTCTCCTCTCGCGCGCAGATTTCCTTTGTTCTCGCACAAAACCGGACTCAAATATACAGTGCTCTCTTATGAACTGCCTCTCCTCTCGCTCAGATATGTTTTTCAGATGAATTTACAGGTTTAAATATAAATACTAGGTTTACATATGACTCAGTAAAGCCCTGACATTCGGTTCTATTTATTTAATGAATCATAATGCGATCGTATTATTCAAAGCGCTATTATTATGTTTGAGATATCAACCACTGGTCGATGACCATAATGTTTGTATAAACTGTAGGTAACAACTGGTAAAATGTACACCTAGGTCATAAAAACCGTAATGATACCTACACTTAAATATTTTCTTCTCAGCCATGTCATCAATTGCTCTTGAGTGAAATCGCCTCCCATCCGTTGTCTGGTTTGGGGCAGTTGTGGCCTAATGGATAGAGATTCGGACTTGTAACCCAAAGGTCATGGGTTCGAGTCTCAGGTCCGGCAGGGATTGTCGGTGAGGGGAGTGAATATCCCGCGCTCTCTCCACCCTCAATACCACGACTGAGGTGAGACCCTTGAGCAAGGCACCATACCTACAACTGCTCCCCGGGCGCCGCACCAATGGCTGCCCACTGCTCCGGGTGTGTGTGTTCACTGCTGTGTGTGT
>RJVU01029436.1:8159485-8177990 GCA_003731715.1 Anabarilius grahami
GTCTTCCATTTGTTGACATGATATGGTTAGATTCAGATGGTAAATATCATATATCAAATTGTGTATCCACCTTAGAGATAATCGCCATATTTATAACACAGCAATCATATTTAAAAAATATGATATTAATCATATCATAATAAAATATCACTTATTGTTACTACTGTAAATCTATATTAGTAAATATTATGGGATCTCCTTCAATGCTTTCTGTATTTTTAAAATATATTTCTATATTAACATATTTTAATGACAGTAGCCTATATTTACTGAACGAAAATTAATTATTTTATTTATAAAAATAAACAGAAAATACGGAGAACGGAGAAGAGAGAGAGGGAAAACAGTTTCCAGTTTAGCTCAGTTTTAATCCGGCAGTTTTGTCTTAAATAGCCTCCATAGCACTTCGTATTTTATAAAATGAGATTTTGACCAAATGTTGCAACAATATGTTATTTATTTCATGAAAAATTACAGTTTTGGACATAAAAGGTAATAAAAAATAAATTAAAAAATCCCTTAAAATAACTACAAATGGGCATGTAAAGCAAATATCTTTAAAAAAAATTCTGTGCGGAACATGTCCCCACCCCACGCAATGTTCTCACCTTTTTTTTCCCCTTACCTGTTTGCATCCCTGACATATATATTTAGATAATCCAGAATAAAAATGTAAATGTACTTAATTTGTTTTTAGTTTTAACTTTTCTATATTTTCTAATTTCTATTTTGATTTCCACAGATGCTGTGGAGACTTTGGAGCTGCAGCAGCCCAAGAGAGAAGAGGACGTTCTGGATCAGGGTAAGATGTTTAAAAATAATTTCAAATTACAGACATAGTCATGACTGAGAGAAACTGTCCTGAAACCTGTCCAGTCATTGCTGGAATAGCATTGCAAATCGAATTTGACACACAGTGGCTGAATGAAAAAGCACAATGGATTTTTAGTACAACTCATAAATAGAGGCTCAGAAACTCGAAATGAGTGTGTCAGATAGGGGAGTCCAAACGGGAATTGAATAAAAAACAGTTTCTTCAGTGGTACATGAAAGATGGTGTTTTGAAAACTATGTTGCTCTTATCCATACAGTGAAAGATGGTGGAGAATGCATCACACCATGAATGTTTCACCATGTCTGCAGTGAAGTTTACAAAAATGACAGAGTAGTTTGCTAATAAAAATATAACACTAAATAATAATAAACATAATAATATAATAAAAAAATAAACGATAATAATACATTTAAAAAAATGCTGACAGCCTGGTTTTTCTGTGGAATTGGGCTACATTTTTACTGTTGCCGCTAGTTGTTGTTTTAGTCCGCGGCTTATAGTGACCCTACTCCCTGACCGGAACACGAGAACAGATCACAAGGATAGTTTTGGCCTTTATTAGCCGAATTGTGAATAGCTATTGGACTGGTATTGTTACGCAAACCTGGCAACCCTGCAGCCTTCCCCTCTGACACAGGTCTCAAACTCATTCTCAAATCTTACTTATACTAAGTCTGTTTTTTTGGCCTGTTTGGAGTTTAATAACTTCCATTTCATTTCCGCAAAAGAAAGAAAATCATGTTTCAAGCGCCATATGTCTTGATAAACTGTTTAACACTTTACACATTATTCGATTCATTGGTGACGTGAATAAGTCCTCTTGCCCATCTACTGTGGATGCAAATAGGCTCGAGGCTGTGCATTTGTAAGCTGTATGCTTTGACATATGCTTTGCAATTATGTTATGGTTTATCAGAGATTAGATTTAAAGGCATCATGACATGAGTCAAATTTTCTTTCATTTTCTTAATTCCTCAACTTTTTGATGATGAATGCACCAGTGCATGACAGCCTTCACAGCAATGTTTTTGACATCTTTAAGATGCTTTGAAAAGTTATAAGTAGTTCAAACTTTAAAAGCATCTCTCACCAATAATTGTGCTGTTCCTAAACATGGAAACCCACATCTGAAGTACCTGATCACTTTAGCTTGGGATTGTATGTTTCCTCTGCATATTTCATCATGGATAACTTGTGAACCAGTCGCAAAGTGATGAAAAACTTAACGGAAGATGGAGCAGTCAAAAACTATATTCGACCTGGTTGCAAATCTGTTGGTTAACCTGTTTCATTCTTATTTATTCTGTTGGTGACTGTTAGTCTGAATTATTTTCACTCTTGTGAGCTTTCAATGAATAAGCACAATACAACGTCACATTGTTGTTCCCAAGCTCTCAAACTTGACCAGAGCAACTAGGTGTTCTTCATCTGGGGTTTAACAGTTACCACCAATAACTAATATTCCACCACAATTCAAACATAAGACTTGTATTTGAAGGGTTGCCATTTACCAACAGTCTTTAAAACGTGTGGTGGGAGGCATTGATGTAAAGCTAGCTATGGGCATTAGTGTTAAAGTCAGCATCAAAACCAAATTTTTCATTCACATAGTCAGTAACTTTTCGGTCGGGGTAAAATTGCAAGGACAATAAACCTCACAAGACAACCTCACTTTCCCATAGACTGGAGTGAGACCATAGACATCTCTTGAGCTGTTGCGATCTTTCTTGGCGCTCTGTGACGTGACAGATCGCTGTAGCGCTTCAGTTCACGCAGAGCGCACGTGAATCGGTCATCTCTTCCACTTTGCTAGTTACAACATGAAATAAAAATGAATGAACATTTGAAGGTATGTTGAAAGATACAGTACAACTTACCGAAATCCGTATCATGTCACATTTAATCGATCAATCAGTGTTTCAACCGCGAGAAGACGTCAATAAAACAGTTAGTAAAAATGTCACATTTACCATCACATTTACCTCAGAAAAGCCATTCAATGTCCAAAAACTCATTAGTCAGCTACAAAAATGAACTTGGAGAGGAGCATTTTGCTAAATATATGCACTATAGACTATTGCATATTCATTTGTACTTAACATGTGCTTCAATATTGAATGTATACATCCGTTTTATGACAGCTACCATTTAAATGTTTAGGCCTATACAAAAAATGAGTAGAAACATAATTATATCATTAAAAATGTATTATAATGTTATTTAAAAAAACATCCTTATGTGTAATTTATATGTAAGTAGATTACAAATCAATTAATTTTAAGCTTTAATATTATTATGATGTACCAACTGGTGAGAGTTTACAGCATTAGTTTAAAGAAATTTTTTTCATTGAGGAAATTTGCCATGTACTGTACCTGATAGGCCCCAAATTAATCAATATTGGTATTTTGGAACATGATATTGTAATTGCTTTTTACAGAATAACTTTGTATGTTATGTATTAGCATCTTCATGTGGAGCTCATTTGCATCATCTGAAGCTCACAGTTAGAACCATAACTGAGTTTACCTGTGCTTTACTTCCCAAACCACCTCTGAAATTTTGGCAATGTTCTGAATGCATAGAGTCCAAACATAATTGAAAATGTTGCAACTATCATGTATGCTTTCATTTGTATGTTAACAGCTGAATTTGTGTAGACTAGCTGTCTGGTCTTTATACCTAGACCCTTATATTAAGAATACTTATTTCACTGAATGTTCGAAGAATATAATTTTTCTTTCTTCCAGCCACTGCTGTGGCATGGCCAGTAAATTACCTCTCTGCATCTGGAAGTTTTTTTATGGCCACCCTGGTGTGAACCTTGGGTAGAAGGTCAAGGGTAAAAGGCAGTCAGTTAGTTCATAAGAAACAGCATGTGGACCAATGAGAAGTCTTTTTTTTTTTTTTTTCAAGGCCTGGTAGTGGGGTCTTCTTCTTGCCCTGTAAGAGATATCTAGCAGTTGTTTTAGCAGCTTTAACTGAGGGTTCTAGTAATTTGTTTGTATTAGTCCAAGATCCAATGGAAATCTATGAAGCATTTCACTCCTATGACAGTCAGAGAAACGCTATTAAACAGGACCCTGGAATGGTAGGTGGTCGGGACAGTTGGGTCAGAATTTGGCGTAAACAACATGAAAGCATGGATCCATCCTGCCTTGTAGCAGTAGTTCAGGCTGGTGGTGGTGGTGTGATGGTGTGGGGGATATTTTCTTGGGACACTTTGGGGCCCTTAGTATAAATTGAGCATTGTTTAAATGCCACAGCTTACCTGAGTATTGCTGCTGACCATCCATTTATGACCACAGTGTACCCATCTTCTCATGGCTTTTTCAGCAGATAAACATAACATGTCCCAAAGTTCAAATCATATCAAACTGGTGTCTTGAACATGACATTGAGTTCACTATACTCAAATGGCCTCCACACTCACCAATCCAATAGAGCACCTTTGGGATGTGTTGAAATGGGTGATTCGCATCATGGATGTGTGGTCAACAAATCTGCAACAACTGCATGATGTTATCATGTCAACATGGACCAAAACCTCTGAGGAATGTTTCCAGCACCTTGTTGAATCTATGCCACAAAGAATTAAGGCATTTCTGATGGCAAAAGGAGTCCAACCCGGTACAAGCAGTTTGCTGCTTCTGGATTTGTAGATTTTTTTTTTTCTTCATGTTTCTATGGTATACTGGAAAACAATGATAAGCATTTCATATGTTTTAAAGGCTTTTATTTGGCAAAAACATTCATTATATGCAAAGAGTCAATATTTACAGTGTTGACCCTTTTTCATCATAACCTCTGCTGTTTGCTCTGGCATGCTGGAAAACAGCTTCTAGCAGAAACTCTCAGAAAGAGCCTAAATACAGGAAAATGTATATATTCTTGGGCATGACTCCCGCACAACGGCTCGATAGAACTGTGCCAACAGAATTCCATCTAACCATCAGATCCCACTGAGAGACTTTAGCGGGGACGAGAGCCTACCCCCTAATATTTTAAACCTTTTTACACCTTTTTTTTTTTTTTTTGTGCAGCAAAAATAACTTTAAAGTCACCTGTTGGAATATTCACCTAGTAGATGGCCTAGTAGATCCCTTTTATAATTCTTTTTACATGTCTTGCTTTTGGATTTATTATAAAACGACCATTATTTGATCATAAATTCTTGTACTTATTACAGAGTTAATCGCAATTTAAATCACAAGTTAATCGAAGGACAGCTGATCATCATTACAGTACCAAACCACATGTAACCATACGTCTCCCCAGACGTGTTTGAGAACTTGCAAGTGCATTGGTGGAAGAGTGGAGTAACATCGCACAGCAAGAAATCTGGTAAATCTGGTGCCATCCATGAGGATGAGATGCTTAAAGCAGATGTTGTGGTACTTAAAGCAGCTGCTGCCACACCAGATACTGACTGCTACTTTTGATATTTTTTGATCCCTTCTTTGTTCGGGGATTCATTATTCCATTTCTGTTTGTCAAATGTTTGTGAAACTTGTTCAGTTCATGTCTCAGTTGTTGATTCTTTTTATGTTCACACAAATTTACACACGTTAAGAAATTTGCTAAACAAACAAAAAAAGCAGTTGAAAATAAGATGACATTTCTTTTTTTGCTGAGTTTATATAAGCTTTCTTAGTGCATAATCTCACTGGTTGATGCTTATTGATTATGGTAAAATCAGGCTGGACTGCCATACATGTCAATTCATTGACATTCATTTGTGCAGTGACATCACAGTGTTAGATAAAACAAAACATCAACTGGCAGTTCGTTAAAAACACTAGATCTTATATGCTAGCAGAAGGCTTTTTGCAAAAGATCATTGGCTGTATGGTGTTTAGGTGGTAGTAAGGACTTTTTTGGAATGCAAAACTGACTGTAAAAAATAGCAAAAAAAAAAGATGATATCACCAGAAGTTAGACCTACTGTAGAGAGCCTGTGCTCTGTAGAAAAATGTTGCCTGGTAGGACATATTTTAACAGCCTTTAGGAAAGACAACCATTGGCTAAATGCCTGAAACTTATCCGATGACACTAATCTATGAGATACTATAGACCCTAGATGGTGCCGGCTGGTTTAGCACAATAATCTTATAGTCAGTTTGGGTTGTTAAATATAAGTTCACAGAAACTCTTGTGCTTTCATATTACTCTGTATGGAAGCCTTTCATAGTTTGATGGGTTTGTGCTTTAAAAAAAAAAAATCAGTTTATAATTTTTTTATTTGTTCTACTATATCTATCATACAGATAGACAATTAAAAAGCTGCACCATACATATTAGAAATGCTTTATAATTTCATTATGTACGCTGCTGTTTTAAAAGTTGATGTCTCAAAATGGTCTAAGAAATGTCACCTTTTCCATGAAAATATCAAATAATTGTTTTTCAAACTTATCTTTTGTCAAAAAAATTCCCCAGCTGCAGATCTTTTACAATCTAGTCATCAATCTTGTGAAGTAATCTGAACAAATTTCATAAATCTTTTTATCGAATTTCATGCTTCCCCAGCAAACTTCCAAGTGGGACCTAATAAGTCTTAAAATTGACGCGTTTCTTAAAACTTAAAATTGATTACTAGTATAGACAGTGCTATTCTGTAACTCAAAAAGTGAAGTGTAATACTTATTAATAACTTCACTAATACTATTCAACATTAAGCACAATTGTAGTCATTTAATCATAAATTTGATATAGGGACATCATATCTCAATTAATGACTGCTAATTTGTTTCAATGTAAAAGTAGAAGCTGTGCATGTAGTATGGTGCCCTTTTCTCAGTTTGAGCCACTGACCCTCAAAATGTCTGTGCACGGACATGCATCATAACATAAAATCTTGACAAATATCATAGAAAGGTGTAAAATTGTAGCTTCTTTATTTGACCACTATTGCAGTGAAATATTATAGTGATGATAGTGCTTGAGTCGCACTGGTACGTACTGTTATGCATTTCATTGTACCGAGAATAAGCAGTTCACGCTCTGCTCACACTTGCAGTGTGAAACAGTCGTTGAAAAAAATTGTTTATTCAGATATCTCTGTTGTGCAGGGTGATTTTGTGTTCACATAGTAGCCAATGGAATAGTTTTAATTTGGTTCATTTTGTAATACAGCATTCTGACCATTTTCTTTTTGCGTGCCAGTGAGGACGTCAGAACACTAAAACACCCAGTCATCGTTATCAGAATAGACGTACTGTATGTGGTAGAGTCTGATATAAAAGACTGTTGATGGTGCACAGTCTTTCTGTTACACAAGATCTCAGTGGAGGCTGTGTCATACAATCTGATAAGCAACAGTCGTAAAGGACAGACAAAAATAGCACAATGTATACCTAGCCGATGAGTATATCTAATACACCACCAGCACAACCTCCCTTCCTCCACTCCAAAGATTTTCTCACTTTTCACACCACCATTCCTCTTTTGTCTTTTCCGCTTTTCCTCCTCTGTTTCTTCCTGTGCAGGTGACCTCTATTCCCTTCTCTCTAAACTGCTGGGGGAGAGAGAGGATGTTGTCCACGTGCATAAGTACAACCCTGCAGATGCGGCCCGAGCCCAGACACATCTGATGGCAGAGATTGATAGCATAATGCAAAAAAAAGACCTGGGCTGGCCACGTTTAGGCTACAAAACAAAAGAGGATGCAATTCTGGTGAGGGACAGAGTGCACAAGTTTCACCAGTTAGAGTCCACTGTCAGCCCCTCAAGGAGCAGGACTGTACCCGCCAGACAGCCGACCACAGGGGAGGCTCAAAGGGACAAACAAGGTGGGTTTCGGCCTCGTTTTTTTACCCCAACAAAGAGCAAGGACATACATGTATCAAGTGTTTTGTGGAAAGTAAGCTTTCAACCCATGGGCCACAGTGTCAACTGAGACATGCATTTGTTTCCCACATATCCATTTGTTTTCCTTTTGACGCCTGTTTCCACCCATCTCACTGCTATCATTTGTACTTTGGGTTGCGCAGATTGTTGGCTAAGTGTGTCATGTTTAGCATGTGGTATTAATAATTCTCTAATGAACGATCTGAAACATGAGAATCGCTATAGAATAGATTTCAAGATGCATTGCGTTCATCTTGTTGGTCAAAAATTCATCCCTTTGAGCAAGATGAGACATCAATATATTTGGTCAGTTTTGGTGAAGTTGGTTTCACTGAAAGATTGTCAGGAGTACACAAGCATGCATAGTGCATTCAGAAAATATTCAGACCCATTTTTTCCACATTTTGTTACATTGTAGCCCAAAATTCTTATTTTGCGATAACTTTGCACATTTAAAAAAAAGAAAATGTGGTAAAAATCACACTGACATAAGTATTCAGACCCTTAACTCAGTATTTAGTATTAAAGGGTTCACCCAAAAATATAAATAATGTCATTAATTACTCACCCTAATGTCATTCTACACCGGTAAGACCTTTGTTCATCTTCGGAACACAAATTAAGATATCAATCAGTGATTCGGATCGCATTTCAAAATGCCAAACTGCTGAAATCACGTGACTTTGTCGCTCCAAATCACTCATTCGAAACAAACGATTCGAAACAGTGTTTTGAAATTGACTATCACTAGATATCGTTGAAAATAGTTTTTAGTACCTTTCTGGTTCTTGAGAGGTTCAGTGGTATTGCTGGCACTGAGCCATCGGATTTCATCAAAAATATCTTAATTTGTGTTCCGAAGAGGAAGGAAGGTTGTACGGGTGTAGAATGACATGAGGGTGAGTAATAAATTACATTATTTTCATTTTTGGGTGAACTAACCCTTTAAGCAGCATCAGGTCTTTTTGGGGTATGATGCAACAAGCTTTGCACTCCTGGATTTGGAGATTTTCTGCCATTTTTCTGGTCAGATCCTCTCAAGCTCTGTCAGGTTGGTTGGTGACCATCCGTGGACAGACATTTTTTTTGGCAGCCAAGTCCCTAAAGAGATCTTCAATTGGGTTTAAATCCAGGCCCTGGCTGAGACACTGGGGCTCTGGCTGGGAGTTGTCCCTATAGACACTTTTGCATTGCCTTGGCTGTGTGCATGGGTCATTTTGTCCTGTTGGAGGAACCCTCAGCCCAGTCTGAGGTACTAGATTTTCATTAATGGCATCTCTGTATTTTACTGTGTTCAGCTTTCTTTCTACCCTGACCAGTTCCCAGTCCCTGCCTCTTAAAGACACTCCTACAGCACCACCATGCTGATTTAGTGGAATGGCTATTGTTTCCTCCAGAAGTGACACTAGTAACAATCAGTTTTTTGTTGTTGTTGTTGTTTTGTTTAATTTTTTTTGCAAATTCCAAGCTTGCCTTCACTAAGGAGAGGCTTTCATCTGGCTACTCTTCAGTAAAGCTCAGATCAGTGGAGTGTTGTAGTGATGGGTTGAGCTCCAAAGACCATGAGTGGAGATGGAAGAAACTTGTAGAAGGACAACCATCAGGTTCTTGGTCACCTGTTTTACCAAGGCCCTTCTCACCGTCAGTTTCACTGTTCAACCAGCTCTAGGAATAGTCCTGGTTGTTTAAATGGACTTCTTCCATTTAAGAATTATGGCATATGCAAAATGAGTGAGTTAAATGTGATTTCATGCATCAATCTATTTCTTAGTACAGATGCTAGGCAAATACTTTTTGCCATAATTTTGGACCATATGTAAATTGCTTTTTAGTTTGAAATCGAACAAACATTTTCTTTGACTTGGGCTATATTATATTTTACATAATGCCACTTGGTTTGATGTTAAATAGTGTGAAGACATTCATCAATAAAGTGTGTCTTATATGTACAATTTCTTCTGAGGACTACAGTATAATGGATATCTATGACATCTTTGGGTGTTTGAAGTAGGTTTATAATTTTTATGGAGAACAAGTTATTGATATTTTGCAGTTTAGTTAGTGGTCAGATGTTAAGTGTGTGAATTTGTTCAGTGAAGGATTCTTAAGACTGATTTACACTCAGTCCATTTGTTTGTGAATTGGGCTACACCGCATGTGCATGCAGCCCACGAGGACAACTTAGAGAAAGACATGTTTTCTAGACATTATTTACAAGCAGTATGTCATCACATTGAAGCGCTGCTGCTGAAAAGTGACAGTTTGCATTCTATGCACAGTATACACTTTAGGTGCATCCCAGTTTTCTTACTTGTCCTTAATTCTATGCTGTTTTAGTTTAAATAGTGTGAGTAGTGTGTTGACACTGAAAATTCCAAAAAGAAGAAGTGCACTTCAAAAACCTGGATGATGCACTAATGCTGCCTTCACTTGCTCTCGGAATTATCGTAAATACGAATTTCCTAGGTAAATATTGCACATAAACGCCCTCCCATTTCAAAACTTGAATGCGATGAGCTCGTAATCATGACTTCAGAAGTGGGAATTATCAAATTTCTAATTGCACGTGGAGACAGTATTAATTACCTGAAAAAACAAACTCTTGGATACTTCATTGCACTCAACTGTCACAGCTTTCCTTGCTTAGTAGAGGGGGAGGGGCATCAGACTACGATCTTGAATGACAAAATAAAGTTCATACAATACATGGTTGAGTACATAATACATGGTTCAGCAATCTATGGCATGCGGAGGGATAATCACAGAAGCGTGCACCTTGGGTCATGTGACTGGTTTGTTAGATCTGCTCACTAGTGCAGGTTGTAATCTCACAGTTAAATAGTATTTATAGCTCCTAACTTAAAACAGGCTGTGTGATAATGAGGAATGATTACCTCAAAATGTAAATCCATGTGCAAGTTCGAGGGACTTTATTTAAATTAAATACAAACACCTCTTTAGCTATTGTCACATGCCAGTGATATCCCTGGCACATGTGCTATAGGTTGCCGACCCTTGACATAGTGCATAGTGTTTGTATGTCATTTGCTTACTGCTGTCTTTTAAAATAGGTGGTATGGCATTTTTCAAAAAATACAATGTGAAGTTTTAGCACTCTGCAATCCACATTATTTCCTCATTTCCCACTAAAGATCAGCTCATAAAATGTTCACATACAGAAGTTGAGTACAGGTTGACTTCACATTCAGAAAGTCTCTATTGTGTTGTGCCTAGGGGTGTACAAATGCACATGCATCAATCTGATGTGGTAATAATTTGTTATACATGACAAACTTATTTAGAGACTTTTCATTATTATTATTATTACATTATTTTTCTTTTTAGACATGAGCTAGTTCTCTTTGTACTCTGTTGATGCATCTGTGAATCAAGTGTGCTTAGATAGATGTCTGAAACAAGAACCCACATTTAAGATTTTAAATGTTGTTGTTTTTTTTCCTCATGATATTTTACACATTCAAATCCAAACTAAAATGTGTGTGTGTGCAGGTGCCCATCTGGTGGAGGTGTCAGACTGGCCTGAGGCGGAGCTGCAGCTTGGGCAGGTGTCTGGTCTGGCTCTGAACTCTAATGGTGACCTGATCATCTTCCACCGAGGAGATCACATATGGGGAAGGGTGTACGTTCTGGAATTTAAACCCACTCCATATAATTAAGCATTCTCCACCCAAAGGCTCTGGAGAAAAAAAAAAAAACTTTTTAAGAGAATTTGTGCATTTTAAGTGATAAACAATACTGATGTAGAATTGAGCTCTATTTAGACATGTAAGGCCTTTTGCTCATGAAGTTGTCATTGACTAGTGTTACTTTTTGATGAGGTTATTTAAAGAAAATCCTACATTGTGTTGCTTAAAGGGCACTCACCCAAAAATTTGTCGTTATTTACTCGCCCTCATGTCCTTTTTAAAAACCCTTAAGACTTTTGTTAATCTTCGGAACACAAATGAATATTTATCTTTATGAATATCTAATGAATATTTATATTCTCTCAACATTTTTGTCCATCCATTGAAAGTCCATGCAAACAAAATATTCAAGCTTCAAACAGTTCATGAAGAGATTGTAAAATAAATCCAAATGATTTGGCAAGTCCTCTGAAGAGGTTTGGAATGACATGAGGGTGCATAAATGACAGAGTTTTCATTTTTTGGATGAACTGTCCCTTGCCATTTGTGCATATTGAATTATGATTAAAGGAGTATAGTTCACCCAGAAGAAAACAAAAACAAAAAAAAACATTGATTTACTAAACCTTAAGTCCCAATCTCCTATGACTTTGTCCTTTCTGAGAAGGAAGTTTTTAGCAGAATGTCCAAGTTTATATTTCCATACAATAGAAATGCTGTTGAGTACCAAATATAGCACAAAAGTAACATAGAAGTGGTTCATAGGATTTGTGTATTAAATTTCAGGACTGGTGTCATTCGACAGCTAAACATCAGCCTGTTTCAGAGGATTTGGAATAAAATGTATGATAAGTTGGCAGTGCTTTTTTGTCAGATTAGGAGCTAGACAGCACCCATCTGCATGCGTTGTCATTTCATGAAAAATATAGTAGAGAGAAATTCATACAGGTTCACAACATCATGAAGGAAATCATGACAGTTTTCTTTTTACTTTTGGGTGAACTATTCGTCTAAAGTGGCAAATACTACTGATAAACAATATGTTGTTACAATATAATCAAGTAATTTCCTCCTGCAGATCCTTTAATATGAATGGCATCTACCAGCAGAAGGATCTGGGCCCCATCCAGCAGCCCACAATCGTGGCGGTGGATCCAGTCAAAGGAAGAGTGCTCAGAGCTTCAGGGAGAAATATGTAAGTCCATGAGATTCTGTTATTGCACCATGTCTACAACTCAGGCAAGCGGCACAATGCAATTTGACAGACTAGAATTCTCCCATTTAAAATCATTGAAGCTGAAGTGGAGTTTGGGATTTGGGAGATTCTTTATAATGGGAGTGTTTGAGTTTTCTCATGCAGTGTAGACACTGTACTGCTATTTTTTCTATCTTTGATTCATTGCGCTTGTTGATAATGAGATATTTGTTTGAACAGGTTCTATTTGCCGCATGGAATAACTACTGACAAGGACGATAATTACTGGGTGACTGATGTAGCACTTCATCAGGTAAAGACACTCAAATGAACTTAAGAATCCCCCACTACTAAATATCTTAATATACAAATGTGAACAGGAAAATAAAAAACCTTAAGAGAAACCAGGTTTAGTCCGGTGGGGTGAATTAGCTAGGTTTGGTACAAGTCATATATTAGTATATTAGATATTACTCTTAGTTAAGCAGGTTTGTTTTATTCGGCACTAAGCAAAACATAACTTCACTATATGTTGATGTTTTGTTCTACAGCATAAACTGCACACACTCACAAATCTAATTACTTATTAAGGCCAATTAACACCGCACAGACAAACACGTTTGTTGGGTTTTGTTGGATCGGTGTGTTACCCCAGTCGCCGTCTCTTGGCGTTGGTTGGGGTTTGTTTTCACACAACTGAACATGTTCAATCAGCATTTGTCTGTGTCTGTTGGGGCAGTGTGAACATGACAGATATTTTTATTGACAGTTATTCTAAATCCAACGGCCAACTTGTTTGTTGGTGTTTTTTGGCGTTTGTCTGTGCGGTGTGAATTGACCCTTCGCTTGGAGTTTGATTGACAGGCAATCTAACCAATCATAATGCCGAATCCGCCATTTGTCCGTCAAAGCAGTCAGGGGAGTTGGTAGATTAATGTCGGTGGACTTGAACTTGGAAAATGGTGTGTACTGACGTCTTTCTGCGGTTAAAACAACATTCCTTCTGATGTTCATTTATGTTTATTTGATGCTATAAATTAACTAGTAGGAAGAGATGATCGGTTTACGAGCCGCTTGGACTGAGGCGCTTCAGCAATCTGTCACGACACATTAAAGAGCCACAAAATGGTATTTATTGTTTAGATTATTAAAAATTACAACATTTGAAATTGGAGACTTTGTTTCATATCAAAAGATACCTGCTCTGTCTTGTCTGGCGACGCGTTGTCAGTGTCCTCTTTGCTCCGCGACTTATTTTTCACTGCGTGAGAACCTGATGTGTGGCGTGAGAGCAGCATGGCTTGTCGGACGTAGCAACAGTAACTAAACGGGGCGGGTCTTTGCGAATGGTCAGTTGGCCTTTTGGAACATACGTTTTCAAAAATACATAACTGCTTCAAAATTTACGTTTTCAGTATGGGTGTGTATAATTTACACTGTAGAAGAACACGTCAAAGTATCGTCAAGTTATGTCACAAATATAAGACCAAAATGTCAGTGTAAGTAAAAAGGTTAATCAGAATGGCAAAGGAAATGTATTTGTGTGATAGACAATAATATGTAATAATAAACACATCATAATGGTCACGCAAAATAATGTATATGACTTCTACAACTATAATAATCAACACTGAACTGACTACAGCTGAACAATGACACTATTTTCTTATTAGAGCTGCTTTACAGCCGAAATTAACTCTGTTCACATTATTAAATCAATTTCCTGTTATCACTGTAAAGCTGCTTTGAAACAGTCTGTATTGTATGAAGCATTGATGTATAAATAAAGGTGACTTGATTTGAATAAACTTGGTGTGATTGAAGCATTCTTTCTCTATATATAGGTATTCAAGCTGAGCAGTAGCGGTACAGATCAGCAGCTTCTGGTCTTGGGAGAAGCTTTTGAACCAGGAAGTGACAAGAATCATTTCTGCCAACCTACAGATGTGGCTGTGGACCCTGTTACTGGAAACGTCTATGTCTCAGACGGCTATTGCAATTCCAGGATCCTCAAATTCTCACCAGAGGGCAAATATATCTCACACTGGGGAGCAGGTACACGTTGCACAATCTCTTTCTTATTCGCAAGAATGTGCTGGAATTTTTTTATCAGACTTGATATTACAGTGTTACAATACTTTTACAATTAACAATACTTAGATATTGCTGCTAGGCATGATACAGCTTTAATTAGATTTTAGTCAGTAAGGCAGAACATCCAAAAGACAGATAAAACACCTGGTTGATATTTCAGAACACTGTTTGGATAGTTTAGTTTTAAGACTTTATTAATAATCATTTTTTTGCTGATGTCAAAGGCTCCTCGGACAGAAAGCGACGTGTCCCATTCTGGATCCCGCACAGCCTGGCCTTCCTGCCGGATAAACGGGAGCTGTGTGTGGCTGATCGTGACAACGGACGGATTCAGTGCTTCATGGCAGATACTGGCGAGTTTGTGAAGGAGATCAAAAAAGACATGTTTGGAGGAGCAGTGTTTGCCATCGCATATTCGCCTGTCCAAGGTATGGATGAAGAGAGGATGATAAATCTGTTTTTGATTTATTGTATCATTACTTTGTCATAGACTAATGCTAGTACAGCACCACAAGAATGCTCATGTGCTCATTTCACACCTGTATAACTTTCTTCAGTGGAACACTAAAGAAGAAATTTAGCAAACTGCCTGGGGTCTTTTTCCGAAAGCACACAGAGTATAGTGCACAAAGAGTCTTGAGGCAAATTTCAAACTGTCTTAAATGACCAAAATGTCAAAGTTGTATTTAAAAAATGTTATGCAGTTGTATCTGCTTTAAAATTTTAAAAAAGAAAACATATTCCATTGTACATGTTTCATTTGAAGTAGGTAGAAAAATCAGTTTTTAAGCAGATGTCTATCATATTCAGAGCATATTTTGTGTAAAAACCTTTTTTAGTGAATAATTTAATTGCCAAAGGTTCAAAGTAACATTTGAGGGGTTAATATAAACATTTCATATGTATGGGCATCTAAATGAAATTTTTAAGTTTGGTGTTGCCTTTCCTTGAAGACTTGTGAAAACACTATTTGTGATTGGCCAAGATAGGTTGGAAAATCATGGGGAGAAAAATTATACACTGTATTAAGAAGGGACTATGAGGTTCAGTGTATGTGCCCTAATACTGACGGTTGAAGGATTTGTTTGATATTAAAGGATTAGTTCACCCATAAATGATATTTCTGTCATTAAGTACTCACCCTCATATCCTCCAAAACCCGTAAGACCTTCGTTTGTCTTCGGAACATAAATTAAGATGTTTTTGATGAAATCCGAGGGTATCTGATCCACACATAGGCAGCAACGACATTGCATCTTACATGACCAAAATGTCAAAGTTGTATTTATGTTTCTGCCTTTAACTTTTGAACTGTGTGGTCTAGAAACATAATTTTTTCCTGAATTGAATATACCCCAGTTCACCAAATCTGTGTCAGATCATCTTGACACAATGCCGGAAAAGCAACAGGATTTTGATTAACTAAACCATATGTGCGTAATGTGTTGATTATTCCAATCAGGAGGAAGTGTTTTGGCATATTGATACAAAACTTTGTGTAATTGCCACAATGCCGTGACAATTTCCTATTAATTTGGTGACCATGAAACATACTGGTTATTGCAGTTATTAGCCATTGTATTATAATTCTGTATCAGGATTCTGATGGCTTTTCCTTAAATTAACACCAGGGATGCCATGTCCAATTAAACGTACTTGTAACTTAACTGCTACTGTCATGCTTGACCCCATAGTTTTCGCTTGTAGCTATATTTATCCTTTTGTGTTCAGAAGAAGAAAGCAACTCATTGGGTTTGGTAATGAAATAGTGAACTTTTGGATTTAATGACTTCATATAATCCTATCATGTAATTCATTGCATAAAGCTCAGGACCTCTTGAGTTCACTGAGCATCTCAATTCTAACAATGTGAATTCACTTGGCCTTTGATTTAAAATGTGAATACATATTCAAGAACATACAAATCCTTCAATGACTGATGAAAACCCCAAATCAGTACAAATATAGACTCTGCAGTCATGTTGTGCTAATATGTTGTTTCAGGAGGCCTCATCTATGCGGTGAATGGAGAGCCTCCATATGGGCAGCCTGCTCCTCTTCAAGGGTTTGTTATCAGTTATTCAACCAAGGAAATCCTGGATTCCTTCAGTCCAGACACACAGGTACTGATTAACAAATATTTTCACACTCTTGCTGAGCACAACATTCCCCCAAAACATGGAAGAAGGGTTATTCATGATGGGTGCTGTGATATTGCTGAAAGCTGTATATTACTTGTTGTATATTACAACTCCTACCTGCAACCGAAGGTCAAAACGGTGCATGAAGGAGGGTTATAGAGGATTTAGCAAAAACTACTAGTAGAGATTGGATACTAATGACACGTCATGTCTGCAAATAAGAGGACAGATTCATACAATTTATTGGTGAAAAAAGTATTTTGGAACAGATAGACACACTTGCTAGAAAGAAGTAAAATCTTCATCATGTCTGATTTAAAGCTTGTCTTTTTTGGTGATTTGATGAAGAGTGATAATGATGTGATGTAGCGCTCACATCTTTCTTTAGGATTTATTTTCATGGCAATAAGCAAATAGGTTTATAGTTATAGTTTTCTCTGCTCTTTATGTCTTACATTTACATTTATTCATTTAGTAAATGCTTTTGGCCACACTGATTTGTCAAACGAGGAAAAATATTAGCACTATTCCTTATTGCCGTAACACAAAATATTATGTTGATGACAGTACCACAACAAATGTCTTGGTTATGGATCTATTTTATTCTGATATCTTAAGTCTTTTCCTTCTTTTCTTTTTTTCTTCAGGAATTTAAAATACCACATGACATTGTTGTTACAGCAGATGGGAGCGTCTTTGTTGGAGACGCAGCATCAGATTCTGTAATGAAGTTTGTTCAGTCTGCAAGTAAGTTTATGTATAAATATACAAATATGTGAACATACCAGTATAACATTTCAAATGAAAATATGAACATGAGAAATGTTCAAACAAGTTTTTACAATGCACTATAATGTCATATTTTGCTACACATACACTCCTGTTCTCATTCTGGCAAGCGTCATTTGATTGGTAATCTCAGGAAAAAATCATTGAGATTGTTCATCAGCATTATAGCCTGCAGTGTTGTACTATGCTTTTTGTCTGTTCTGGCAACAAAAAATGAAGCTTGAAGATTTTTTTTTCCTCATTTCAGAAGCAGAACATCGCTCTGTTAAAAAAGGTGGAATTGAGGTCCAAGAAATTGAAGGTAATAAATCTGTATCAGATTATGCGATTTTGACTACTAAATTTATGTTGTGTCGTCGACAAGAAACATGTCAGACTACAGGTTGCTTCCTGACCAATCATTGCTTGCTGTCTGTAATGACGTGTGTGATGTCGTCAAGAAGGCAGGCTGACTAGCGACTGACTTCCAGAAACAAGAACATAATGCATATTCCAGTTACTCATCGGGTTTATAAAGTGCCTCGGCTATCGTTCGCCAGCATTTATCTTTTGTGGTTGTCCCTTGAGGAAACATCAAACCCTCTACCGCACGCATTATGATAAATTTATAAAAAAAAATATTTGACTCTTTTTCTTTTCTTAGAATGGCTTAACTTAAAGTGCTGTAAAAAAAATTTTGGAAAAAAATATTATTTTAAGGTACTTTATGATATGTTGCCATATGGCAACAACGTACAATAGTGGAAATAACTTAGAATAAGTGTAAGTGTATATAGTTAATATTTTTCCTCAAAAATGTTGTTTGTATTGAATCAATTGGTGCTATTATAAGCTTTAGCAGTAAATATAAACAACACCTTATACTTATTTTTATCTTGTGCTTTTATTTATTCCATTCTCTTTTGCTGAATAATGCTTTATATTCTTTGAATTTCATTACGTTTTTTGTGAATAT
>RJVU01029436.1:8178037-8188606 GCA_003731715.1 Anabarilius grahami
TTCCAGAAACAAGAACATAATGCATATTCCAGTTACTCATCGGGTTTATAAAGTGCCTCGGCTATCGTTCGCCAGCATTTATCTTTTGTGGTCGTCCCTTGAGGAAACATCAAACCCTCTACCGCACGCATTAAGATAAATTTATAAAAAAAATATTTGACTCTTTTTCTTTTCTTAGAATGGCTCAACTTAAAGTGCTGTAAAAAAAAAATTGGAAATAAATATTATTTTAAGGTACTTTATGATATGTTGCCATATGGCAACAACGTACAATAGTGGAAATAACTTAGAATAAGTGTAAGTGTATATAGTTAATATTTTTCCTCAAAAATGTTGTTTGTATTGAATCAATTGGTGCTATTATAAGCTTTAGCAGTAAATATAAACAACACCTTATACTTATTTTTATCTTGTGCTTTTATTTATTCCATTCTCTTTTGCTGAATAATGCTGTATATTCTTTGAATTTCATTACGTTTTTTGTGAATATAATTTAAATTGCAAATGTAGACAGTTAAAAACAAACCTAATACTGTTCATTATGTATCATAAAACATTGACATAAAACCAAAAACATTGCAGTTCATGAAAATTCAACATTATGCAATCTTATGAGAGGAAGGTTATGAACATGAACCCCCCAAAATCCTTGAAACTTCACCTTTTTTCTGTATGAAACTTCAAAAAGCATTTTTTTTTCAGAGGTGAGACACATGTACACATCACATTTGGTGCACTTTACCCTAACAATACACTTACAGCCACTTGCACCTGCCTTTTTGAGACACAATGGTAGTGTCTCAAAAAGGCAGTGGTTGGTCTGGGCCAGTATACTGGCTGTGGTGGCAGTGGGCAGGCAGGTCTCTGATGTTGATTTAATCCATAATACAAATGTCATGGCAGTCCTTAACATACGACTAATCAACATTATATCACTAGCATTAATGTTGTTATTGTTACAGCTCAACAGACTGCAGCTGGCCTTTGCTAGCTAGCTAACCTATTATAATAATGTCATTCCATTATTGCGCAGTGTTGCCATATGGCAACACAGACATTTTATCGATTTACCAAAAACTAATTTCATAAAAAAAAATTTGAGTGGTGAATATGTCATCATAACTTACCTGAGATGATGTTAACAATTTTTTTGTGAATGTGACATGGGCGGGTCCTTGTTTGTTACTGACGTTTTAATTTGCTTTCAGCAACTACATACAAGAGACGGCAGTCTGTCAGAAAATCGCGCCACAGAAAAAAATTGCATGTCATGTGACTTAACCAAAGCACATCATTGGCTAAACTAAGGTCTTCTCTTACCAACAAAAAAAACGAGAATGTTCTCTTAAAGAGACAGTGGCAAGGAAATGAACACAAAGTGTATGTTGCCATATGGCAACACTATGCGGTAGAGGGTTAAGACAGGAGTATAGTACCAATACCATTGTCTCTCTTTCGTTTGGCCATGTTTGAAAGCCATGTACAGAAGAGCTTCTGTGCTCCTATTGGTCAGTGTCACAGATGTGATGGAAACCGTCGTGGAGGACTGAAACAAAATAAACATGCTGGTCTTTCTGTCGGGACGTTGTGAAGCGTGGCGGACGCAGCGTCGGTTGTCGTTCACCATGACACACTATACAAGATTGATTCTTTCATCCTGACGCTCATTGTCGTTTATGAATCACACTACACCAAACAGATCATGCCAAAATCAGGCTGATTTCGTGTAGTCTGAACCCGGCTTGGATTGTCTTCATTTTTCATGGTACAGCAAGCTTCATTGGCCAAGTCACAGCTACATAGCACTCTGACTGACCAGAGAATTGTGGGCCAAGAAAAAAAATGTTATGCAGTTGTATCTGCTTTAAAATTTTAAAAAAGAAAACATATTCCATTGTACATGGTGTTTCATTTGAAGTAGGTAGAAAAATCAGTTTTTAAGCAGATCATATTCAGAGCATATTTTGTGTAAAATCCTTTTTTAGTGAATAATTTAATTGCCAAAGGTTCAAAGTAACATTTGAGGGGTTAATATAAACATTTCATATGTATGGGCATCTAAATGAAATTTTTAACTTTGGTGTTGCCTTTCCTTGAAGACTTGTGAAAACACTATTTGTGATTGGCCAAGATAGGTTGGAAAATCATGGGGAGAAAAATTATTCACTGTATTAAGAAGGGACTATGAGGTTCAGTGTATGTGCCCTAATACTGACGGTTGAAGGATTTGTTTGATATTAAAGCATTAGTTCACCCATAAATGATATTTCTGTCATTAAGTACTCACCCTCATATCCTCCCAAACCCGTAAGACCTTCGTTTGTCTTCGGAACATAAATTAAGATGTTTTTGATGACATCCGAGGGTATCTGATCCACACATAGGCAGCAACGACATTGCATCTTTTGAGGTCGAGAAAGGTACTAAAGACATGGTTAAAACCGTCGACAAGACTGCAGTGGTTCAACCTTAATATTATGAAGAGATGAGAATACTTTTTGTGTGCAAAAACAAAACAAAAATAACGACTTTATTTAACAAATTCGTCTGTCCTCTGTCATACTGCTACCCTATTTTCATTGCAGAACTTCAGTGTTTACGTCCGAACGGCGGCTCAGTATTGGGTTATAAGATTGGCCAATACTGAGCCCGCGTTCAGACAGAAACACTGAAACTAGTCTGCAATGAAAATAGGGTAGCAGTATGACAGAGGACAGACAAATTCAACTGTAGTCTACCACTGTAGTCACATCGCCGGTTTTAAGGATTTCTTTAGTACCTTTCTGGACCTCAAAAGATGCGATGTCGTTGCTGCCTATGTGTGGATCAGATACCCTCGGATTTCATCAAAAATATCTTAATTTGTGTTCTGAAGACAAACAAAGGTCTTACGGGTTTAGTACGACATGAGGGTGAGTAATTAATGACAGAAATTTCATTTTTGGGAGAACTAACCCTTTAAACTCAGAGGCACAATATGCTCTTTGTGATAGTTTCATTGCAGCTCTTGAAATAATGAACTTAGAATGTCATTATAAACTTCTGTGATTGACTTAATGGGTGAAACTACCAGGCCAAAGAAATGTCAGTCATATTTCACCTGTTTTCATAAGTTAAGCATTCCACAAAATCAGTAATCAATATTAAAAAAAAAAATTCTTGTTTAATCCCTCATTTGTTTTAGAAACAGAAACGTTTGTGCAGGCCAATCTGAAGCCATTAGCCAAGATTCCAGCCCAGTCTCCAGTGGCCGCTGTGCAGAAGATCCAGGAGCCGTCACAGAAACAGCATCAGCAGCCGCTGGCAGCTCCTGAAGAGAAGGAGAAGCCCCAGACCATGGCCAATCAGAGTGCTCAGGGCATATCACCTGCTGTCATCACCACTCTGCTGCTCATCCCATTGGTGGTTGTCATCGCCATCGGTGTCTTTATCCGCTGGAAAAAGGGCAGGATGTACAATGGTAATTGTGGAACTTTTTTCATTAATTTTTCCATGACAGTCTTGTTAATGCCATTTGTTATTGTATGTCAGATTGTTTTTGATAAATTTCTACTTTTAAGAAGATTGTCAGGTGAAGTTGGAGCCATCAGGATCAACAGGTGGAATCTTGGGTAAAATCAGAGGTAAGAGAGATACAGGTATTATCACACCGGTTCAGTGGAGGACGTAACCATACTGCGTTAAATCATAGAAAGTTAAATCGGCTTTGTCAGGTTTACTTTTTGTTTCAGATATTTAAATACATATAAATACTAGCAGAAAACATATCATTTCTAAAAAAAAATACACACTTATGTTTAGAGAAGCTGTGGTAATAATCAAGAAAATAACCTTTTAAATATAATTTGACGTGTTTTAGTCACAGCAAACGTGTATGTCAGTGATATTTATTTATTTTTTTTGCGTTAAAACCAATGAAGTTTGTTCTTGCGTGTCTAGTAGTTTATGAAGTTTTTATTTTACAGTATAATTTGTATGTTTAGATGCTCCAGGGGTTTTGAGTAAACCTCTTCCTCTGTCTTTCTTATCCACAGGCAAAGCTGCAGGAAGCCTGAACTTGGGGAATTTCTTTGCCACCCACAAAGGCTACACGCGACATGGCTTTGACAGGCTAAGCACCGAAGGAAGCGACCTGGAGAAGGACGACGAGGATGGTACCGACTCTGAGAATGAAGAGTATTCCGCTCCGCCGCCCCCAGTGTCCTCGTCCTAATGAGTGTCGCTTGCCAGTCCTTCTGCTAGCGCTTTCAGGATGTACTTTAAATCACCTCTGTAATTGTTTGTATCGGCTGCTGAAACATTTTATCTTTTGTGTGAAAATGCTCTCTCTGAGACCTAAGACTGCCACTTTAATTTATGATTTTAAGGGACCACAGGGAGATACAAAACTCTGGTCATTTTGAGGATAAAGACATTTGATTATTATTTTTAAAGGTAGATTATTTATTTAGTTTTAATGATGAACCGCTAGTCAATCTCTTCCAATAATTTATCAATCTGATAGCAGTGCAATTAATATATAATTGATCCAGGCATTATGTGTCATAACATTTCTGTATGTTTGTGCCTTTTATGTATTTCGCCTTCTGCAGCACCTATATATTACTACAAATGTGCCACATATTTAAGAGCTGCTACTGTCACCTGTGATTTGAGTTCAGTTTTTGCATCTGAAAAAAGAATAAGAAAAAAAAGATGATTACATATTTAAGGCTGTATTTACTACATTTTCAAAGCTAATGTGAGATGTGTCTGATATTTGTTGTGATAATGAGGTTTTATTGCAAGAAAACTATTTTCAGTAACAATGTTATTTGTGTAATAAAGTGTCTGCAAAGCATCACCTCTTTCTACCAGTTGTATGAAGAATCAGTTTCAGAAATTCCACACTATACTGAACTACACTGAATTACCTTATTAAAAACTGTGCATTTATTGCAACTTAACAGGTATGGGATGATGATGCTGCGTCATTCCATATATTGTTACAGGAAATAAATGGAAACATTTGCTAATTTACCTTGAAAGAAAGGGCACCATCTTATTCCACTATTGGGGATGGTAACCCCACAGGTTGGGGCAAATAGGTCCCTGGTATAAACATCCCAGCTGTCAATTGATTTTTATAAAATACTGAATCAGATTCTATGTAAATGTATACATTGATAATTTCGTTTTTTTTAAATGAGTGTCAGAAGAGAAGCATCTGAGAGCAAACTTGTTCTCTATATTAAATACACTAAATAGGCCTATATATTTATTTATTTGAAGGTAATCTCATAGTGCACTATGAATTCAGATTGAATAATTCTGTTGTTTTATAGCCTATAGGTTATGAAGATGTTCGAAGTTAGTGGAATTAATAAATAATAGCTCCCTTAATTATAATAAATATTCATATACATTAATAAAAAAAAGATCAGAACTGTTATGATGTAATCTCACAAATGTTGTTCATATAGAAAGTCTAAATTAAGAGCATAATCACTCAATAAATGTGTTGAGATTTAGTGACATCTATGACCAAGAGATAAGTTAGTGACGGAGAGCCACAGTCCTGCAGAGTTTAGTCCCAACCCTGCTCCAACAACATTTTTTGTTAGTTTTCAAATAATCGTGAAGGACTTGATTAGCTGGATCAGGTGCATTTAATTAGGGTTGAAGCTAAACTCTCGGTGCGTTCCAAACAGGATATATCGCCCTCTGAAGGGCACTTCGGAGTGAAAATAATCATGGCCGCCATATTGAAGGGTCGTTCCAAACCGAAGTGCTCAAAACTGGCCACTTCAAAGGGCCCTTCGGAATGAATGATTTCGAAGGGTACAACTGATAGACACTTCGGGCCCCCATGATCCTTTTCACAGGGAAGTTGTTTGGTGTCACAGAATAGATACAGGAGGTTAGGAGTTCGATTTGACCTATAAATGTATGTATAGTATTTTTCTATACTACTGCAATATTTATACGAGTTAGATTTGGTACATTATTATCAAAACGACATTGTACTTCAACAAAAATACTTTACAGCTCTGTTTAGCAGTCCATTCAAATACATAGATACAATATACATTTTGGTGCGATAAACCTAAATAAATATATAAACTAACGCTAAACAAAAGGCGCAGCTTGCACAATCTACTCCTCCTTGATTGTCTCGTTAAGATGATGCAGAAGTGCGTTCCAAAAGAAGAGTTTTTTTGACCCCTACACCCTTCATCCCTTCGAAGCTCTCACTCCGGAGGGTAAACCCTTTGAAGGGATTAGGGCATAGGGATGAGCCCTTCCGAATGGAACACAGGGTCTGCAAGACTGGCCCTCCAGGAACTGAGATACACAGTGCGTTCCAAACGGGATATATCGCCCTCCGAAGGGCACTTCGGAGTGAAAACAATCATGGCCGCCATATTGAAGGGTCGTTCCAAACCGAAGTGCTCAAAACTGGCCACTTCAAAGGGCCCTTAGGAATGAAGGATTTCGAAGGGTACAACTGATGGACACTTCGGGCCCCCATGATCCTTTGCACAGGGAAGTTGTTTCACGTTACAGAATGGGTACAGGAGGTTAGGAGTTCGATTTTACCAATAAATTTATATATAGTATTTTATATTTATACAAGTTAGATTTGCATTTACATTTACATTTATTCATTTGGCAGACGCTTTTATCCAAAGCGACTTACAAGTGAGGAATACAACAAGCGAGTCGTCATGATGAGGCGACACAAGAAGTGCTCACAATACAAGTTTTAGGCAGTGCTCAGAGTATCATAAGCTACAATAGAGAGGGATTAGAGGAAGTGAAAGGATAGGAATAAGAAGGGTTTTTTTTTGTCTGTTTTTTTATGATGAGGTTAAGTGCTAATGAAAGAGATGAGTTTTCAGATGTCTTTTGAATATTGCCAGGGATTCAGCATTCCGGATGAAGGCAGGAAGATCGTTCCACCAGCAAGGAACAGTGAACGAGAATGTTCTAGAGAGTGATTTTGTGCCTCTCTGTGATGGTACCACGAGCCTTCGCTCCTTTAATGAGCGTAGGCTTCTGGTAGGAGTGTAGACTCTTAAGAGTGAGTGGAAGTAGGAGGGTGCTGAGCCTGTGGTAGATCTGTAAGCAAGCGTCAACACCTTGAATTTGATGCGAGCAGCAAGTGGTTGCCAGTGCAGAGAGATGATTTGGTACATTATTATGGTCAAAATGACATTGTACTTCAACAAAAATACTTATCAGTCCTTTCAAATGTTTCAAATACATAGACACAATATATTTAACGTAAAAGACTGGCAGTAGCTTATAATGTTACTTTAGTAAATTAATGCGTATTAATACAGAGTAAACCAGGGGGGAAAAGACGAAGGAGCCTCCTTGATTGTCTCGTTAAGATGTCGCTGAAGTGCGTTCCAAAAAAATAGTTTTTTGACCCCTACACCCTTCATCCCTTCAAAGCTCTCACTCCGGAGGGTAAACCCTTTGAAGGGATTAGGGCATAGGGATGAGCCCTTCCGAATGGAACGCAGGGACAGATTGTTTCAAAGCAGCTTTACAGGGATAAACAGGAAAACAATTATCAGTAATAAACGGAGCAATTCGGTCCTCACACCATCGGTGCTCAGGCCCTAACGATGCAAACAGAATTAAATTCTGCAGCTCTAAAAAGACTAGTTAATCAAGTGTTGATTTAGTTCAGTTCAAAAACTGTGTAAAGTTCATCAATTATGTTCATCAATTAATATGAATTATATAAAGCATCTCTGGAGAAAACAGTGATGTCATCGTCCAGCTCAGTTCAATTCTCATTCAACAGTGTCAGTGGTCAAACCAATATAGCTAATATTAATTAATATCAGTATTGCTGAATATTAAGTGTCCCCAACTAAGCAAGCCAAAGGCGACAGTGGCAAGGAAACCAGGAAACCAAACTCCATCGGCGACAGAAATTTAAAAATTAAAAAAAAATCCTTGAGAAAAACCAGGCTCATTTGGCCGGTTCTCCTCTGGCCAAATGAACAAACATTGTGTAAGTCAGATTGTGGATTAATATCATTCAGAATATTTAATCCAGCTCTTTCTGCTTGAAGATTGAGATATATCACACTGGCTTTTGGTGGGAGGAGGGGTAAAACTCACCCAGGTGGTGCAGGTGCCTTGATATTGATATGCAACCTCAGCCTGTCCAGGATCCTGAAGCTGAGTGCCCGTTGAACACTGCGCCCCAGCCCCATGTTGGAGGTGTCTGTTGTGACCACAACATGCCTGCAGACTGCTCTAAAAGAACACCATCTGGTAGAAAAGCAAAATCTGACCAGGGACTGAAAGTTCGACGACATGCCCATCTCGGGACACAAGTCTGATGCCAATACTGAAGCGGTCTCGTATGCATCAGCCACATCAGCGTGACTGCGGCTATTGATGCCATATGCCCCAGGAGCCTTTAAAATTGGGACTGCCATTACTCCCCTGAATGAGTTCAGGCAGCACAGCACTGACTGGGTGCACTCTGTGGTAAGGCATGCCGTCATTGACACCAAGTCCAGCTCCATACCAAGAAAAGAGATGGCTCTTCTCCCCGTGAAATCACGTGATCTCGCGAGCGAGCCAATATCAGCTATTCAGTATTCAGAAGCCCTTTTCCCGTAATGGGACAAGGACAGCCTTTCGTGAAGATGGAAGGTGACAGGGAAAGCCTGTCTCATTCCCTGCCAAAATGTATTTTTTTTAAAAATTGCCAGCCAGCACTTTATCATTTCCACAAAAATGTAATGTCCCTCAGATTGAGTTGGACGATACATGATTAAATATGATCAAAGGGGGCTTTGAAAATAAATCTTTGGAGAACACCTGACAAGAGATCAGAGACCATTCCTTCATGCAGAATCTCTCCAGATCCTTCAGTCCCAGCTCCATTTTGGTGCTTCTTCTCTTCAGTTCCCTCCACTCATTTTCTTTAGGGTTCAGTTCAGGGGACTGGGATGGCCATGGCAGAAGCTTCATTTTGTCAAGTCAAAGTCAAGTCAAATTTATTTATATAGCGCTTTTTACAATTGGTAATTGTTTCAAAGCAGCTTTACATATTAGAAGCACAGAAAAAAGATAAGTGGTTAAAAATAAGCTGTACAAGCAAGCGTGGTAATATGTAACATATACAAGATGGTGCTACATTAAGCCAATGTCGGCTGACTCCCAGGGGTGGAAAAAACCCCCTAGGAGAAAAACCCAGTGTGGTAACACTGGGAAAAAAGTCCTAGGAGGGAAAAAACCCCTTGGAAGATATATATAATATATGTAAATGGATATGGAGATCAAAATCTGAATTATACAGTTTTATTATAGGGATTAAAAATAGATTATATATATAAATATATGTAAGCGGATACGGAGATTAAAAATCTGAATTATAGATGCAGCCAGAACTGGATCTGTAGGCCCATTGTCTCCTGGGCTACGTTGTAGTCAGGTCCAGGCACAGGTTCTCCATCTGATCTGGATACGGCCTGGGTCCAGCACCCGGCAAACCTCAGGATAAGCAGAGAGACTGATATTAGCGTAGATGCCATTCTTATTCTGATCTACAGGTATATCTAGTGTTATAGGAAATGTTCTCGGTTCCGGCCGACCTAATTATTGCAGCGTAACAATCCTTTAACGGATTTGAAAAAATGTTTATGTATTGATAATGTGTTATGTGTATGCAAGAGCAAAGAGATGTGTTTTTAGTCTAGATTTAAACTGACAGAGTGTGTCTGCTTCCCGAACAATGCTAGGAAGATTGTTCCAGAGTTTAGGTGCTAAATAGGAAAAGGATCTGCCGCCTTCGGTTGATTTTGATATTCTGGGTATTATCAACTGGCCTGAATTCTGAGATCGCAATAAACGTGAAGGACTATAATGCACCAAGAGCTCGCTTAGATATTGGGGAGCTAAACCATTTAGAGCTTTATAGGTAAGTAGCAAGATTTTAAAATCTATACGATGTTTAATAGGGAGCCAATGTAATGTTGACAGAACTGGGCTAATATGGTCATACTTTCTGGTTCTAGTAAGAACTTTTGTGCTCAGTGACACATTTTTGTGTTGATTTTGATGTTTGTTTTGGATCAATGTCCTGATGGAAGATCCAACCATGGCCCATTATAAGAGTTCTAGCAGAAGCAGTCAGGTTTTTAAAAAAAAAATTTTTTTTTATGGTGGTATTTGGTCTGGTAATGGTGGTATCTGGTGTGCTAAAAAAAATATGCCTATGGCCTAATCACAGCCGTGCTGATAGAGTTATATTGCACAACTACGAGTGTGATATTGCATTAACAGTTCAATGGCACAAGCGTATAAATAAATAAGAAACAACAATGAAGTGTCTTTAAAAAACCTTTTGTGTGGAACGACTTCCTTCTGCCATGGATTAATCTCTTAAATTGACAGTAAAATATCACTTTAGAATTAGCAACGAAGGAAGGTTGAGTAGTTTCATCGAAGCTTATTGTATTATGTAGAGAACACATTTAAGAATTCTTTTTAAAGTGTTTTAAATTGCAAAATACAATAGCCTATACAATATACTATTTGTGCTGTTCTTCAGAT
>RJVU01029436.1:8198037-8209970 GCA_003731715.1 Anabarilius grahami
GACTTTATTCTCGTAATTTAATGACTTTATTCTCGTAATTTAATGACTTTATTCTCGTAATTTAATGACTTTTTTCTCGTAATTTAACGAGTTTATTCTCAACATTTTATCTCGACTTTTTTCTCGTAATTTAACGAGTTTATTCTCAACATTTTATCTCGACTTTTTTCTCGTAATTTAACGAGTTTTTTCTCGTAATTTAACAACTTTAATCTCGAGATGGTTTTATTTTTTTATTACTGCTTGGCCCTAATCCTCTTCCTTAAAAAAAGAGTACCTCAAAAATAGGAATTATTTGTCCATAGTTCAGATAACTTTACAGCTTGAAAGTCCTTGTAAAGTTTCAAATTAAACTGTTATCTTCCCCTGAATGAGTGTGAGCATCAGTAGCCATGAGTCGCATTGACTTGGCTTAAGCTGTCAGGACAACTTCATAATGAAACTGAAACTTTATGGTCTTAAAATGTTTCATTTTTCATATGCAATATACTATTTATTTTCTGGACATGTTTTCTGAGATTCACCCATAAGTAATTTTGATGCTTTATAGCTCACTGACCTTTACAGGAAAATCAGGTGACCAGTGGGCAATAGAGCTGTCAGATGGGTCTGGGACCTGAGGCCACAACAGCTGCTTAATCCTGAACAAAGAGAAGAAAATAATGACATTCAAAACCACATAGCACCATTTACTTCTGTTATAAGTAGGGCTAGGTGATATATCCAATATTCACAATATATTTGGAATGATTTATGGTGATAAGCAATGTCATAAATGTCATCATGATTTTAATTTACTTTTTATTTGGTGCAAGTTACCAAAAGAGCGTATCATCAGACTAGTGTTTAGTTTTTTGGTTTAATGAAGTTGAATGGTGACAGGAACTGTCAAGTTACAATAATGACAAAAAACACTGTTAAAAGTATCATAAAGTAGTTTGCAGGACACTTGCACTAAAATATACCTCTATGGCATAACTCTCATCTCTCATTCAAAGTATTTGAATATGCACATATAAATATTGGTGCATTGTGATCCGTTATAAGAGACATACGGTAAATCAATCAAGTATGGCATCATTAACTTCAAACCTGGTGCACACCTGATGTGGCTTCACTTGCCTTATTTAAATATATACAAACAAGACTGAGAATTACAAGCTTATCAGTGAATAACATGTGGTTGTTTCACCATCAGAGGTAACATGACACTAGAAGGTTTGGAATATAAAAAATAAAAAAAATGAATAAAATGGATGAGCTTTTTGGTGCCTTTTGTCTTTTTGAATGATTAACAGCACCTGATCATAATTTTTCTTTCATTATATAGAAAAAAAGTGTAAACATTCTGATAAATGTTTCTTTTGAGTTTCACGAAAGAAAGATGCAGTCCAGATTTTTTTGTCCTTTTTGGAACTCAACAAATGTGGTCATTATGAACTGACATTGTGGGGAATAAAAGCTGCATAAAGATATTTGTCAAATGCTGGGAACAATATCAGAGTCAGTAATGACATCACCAGTAATGATGGGAACATAATTTACATTTAATAAAGAAATGTTTAAATAATAACACTTCATTTAAACTGTATGAATTGTTATATTGCATAATACGTAGATGCAGCGTTTATAAAGACAGTTTAGGCAATTAGGCACTAATAGTCAATCTTGTATAAGCATGTCCACATCAAGGGTTTCCCAAACTGAACTGGTGAGTTAAAGTCTTGCTTTGTGTTTCATTTTGAGTGGTGAAAAGAACTGACTCACACTTCTCTTTTCCGAAGGCAGAACATTATGATAAAGACGGTCAGAAACAGGAAGCTGAGGCAAACCACCACTACAATCATCTCCACCTCTCCATCGCCTACAGTCACGAAACAAATGCATATCAAAGCAACAATGCATTTCACATCCTTTTGTAGATTAAGCTTGTTTCTTGTTCACAATAAAAATCCCAATAAAAGTCTGGCATAATTAAGCATTAAATAAGAATTTTTTTAAATTAGAATAAAAGACATACCATACTTCATTGTCCTGAAATGAAAGTCAGAGCCATTTTTGGAACCTGCTACTGTTGACGCCATGATGTGCACCACATAATCAGTTTCACTGGCCAGATCAATCAGTACATGTGAGCGGACATCAGCATTCACTGTCACAGCTGCCAAAAACATTTGATAAAGATCTGCTTGTGAAATCACCACACTCATTTCATCACACTTTACAAAACCATCATGTGTTGAACATACATTGCCAGTGCTCAGTGTTCCCGGCCCTATAAAATATGGTGTATTTGGTGATGAATCCACACCGACTGTGCAGTGGAATTTCCTCCCATGTCAGCTCAGCACTATTTTTCTTAGATTTGTTATTAACTGTGACAACAGGGCCCTCTTCTGGAGCTAGAAAAAAAAGTGTTCTTTATGAGAAAACTGCATTAACTTTGACAGTGAAATTTAAATTTGTGACATATTTGAGATACATACATTTTTGTTGAATATAGGCTGCTCTGGTTACTGGGCTTCCTGCTTGGATGTGAAGTATGCCATGAAGACGATATTTGTAAATTGGATACACCGATATGTTGTAACGCTTCAGTTTTTCAAAACCTTTGGAAAGGGACAAAGACTTTGGTCACCTTAAATGGCAGCTATATTGCTCTCAGAAACATTTCTACTATATAGTTGTGTGTGTGTGTGTTTGTGCATCCGTGTGAATTTGACACTGCTATAATATTTTTATACAAACATATTTTTATTTTTTGGCATTGAGCCAAGAGCAGACTCAAAATCAGAACTTGCAGTGTTTCTTCTGCAAAACTTCAGCTTAAAGAGTGCTGAGAAAAATAGTTTGCCCTGACGGATTTTCTGTATTTGTGTATATCTTCTGGACTGGATGTCATCAGATATTCAACCAAACCTAAGAATGCATAAAACCCAGACAGCAACATCTGCCCAGATCCAGCCCATATTTGGCCCGTGTGGAAACCACATGTACCAGATGTGGGCCGGATCTGGGCCAACATGATGTTGCTTGTCTGAGAAGTTACCAGTTAAGATTCATGAACAAAAAAGCTACATCTTTCATGTGTTTGAGAATTTTGTAGAGCTGCATGATTAATCGTTAAAAGTTTGCAATCTCGTTTTAAACACCCACGCAATCTCAATCATATATGACAACGTTTGTGTCTATTAAACCTTTGAAAAATCATAGCAGAACATTCAGATCTGTGTTGGGGCTGCCGCTGATCCAGAGAGAGTTGTCATGTGTTGGTATGAAACAGCTTCACAAACAATCTTTTCAACCAGATAGTATCATTATTTCTGTGGTACAAATATTCATACTATCACAGTAATGGGATAAAAGTTTATAGTAATGGGATAAAAGTTTAAAGTTTATATCTGATGTCTACGGAAGTGATCAAAATAGAGCAATTCACCTTTTGAAAGTAACTTGGTGCTTCAAATAATGATTTTATCAATTACATAATTAAACCAGATTCGTTCAAAAACGCTGATTCATCCAGTAATGAAACAAGTCGTTGAATTAAGTCGTTTAAAAAATAATAATAATAATTAAACAGACTGCAGCAATTAACAGCAAATTATGTTATTTTGTTTAGTGTTTTGCTTAGAATCATGGGAGAATTGTGATCTCTGTTTGAAACAAAAGGAAATTGTGATTCTCACCTTATCCAGATTCGTGCAGCTGTAGAATTTTTTATAACACCAAGTAACCCAGTGTGAAACAGTGACTTCCCTTCATGAGTCAACAACACTGTTGTTACCATTTAAGGACTAAATTAATGTTGTTTAAATAGAACAAACTGAACAATGTAATACGCATGGCTCAAGTCAACATATTTAACATTTTTAAATTCATCCCGCAGCTGTACCACAGACAATCAGTGAATTGAAATGTAAAGAAATTTGCACAGATTCCATGTGGGCCAGCTTTTTAGCCAGTAAAGGTTTAGAAAATATAAAGCTGGTACCAGTTAGTGTGGTGGTGTTGACATTGTGAGGAACTCTCTGCCAGTTTGGCTTAAGATCTCTTTGTTGCACATTCACCCACTCCACCAGGTATCCAGACAGCGGAACGCTGCTAGGAGAAACTCCACTCCACTCCACCTGCAGCTCTTCATCACGTGCTGACCAGCTTACACTCCCCACACCAGGAAGCTCTGATAAATCACAAGGGAATCACACATTACACCTTTCACATGCTCCTTTTCTCTTATTTGACCATCTACAATGCAGTTTTATTAAATAGATAGAGAGATAGACAGACAGATAGATATATAGAATATTTTATTTTATTTTATTTATATATATATCATATATATATATTCTTAGAATATTGAACCCTTCCTCTTGACCTAAGAACTGCATCCATCTATAATCGTTGGGTCATTAACTTTTCCAAGTTAACTTCAATTCTTTTGGAATTTTTTTTTTTTTTTTACTTCAAGTAAGAGTGCTTATCTTAAAGGGGACCTATTATGCAAAATTCACGTTTGCATAGTGTTTGGATATAAATGTGTGTTGGCAGTGTGTGTACACAACCACCCTATAATGATAAAAATTCAACCACTCCTTTTTTTTTAATCCCCATAAATCATAAGCAGTGTCTCAGAACAAGCTGTTTGCATGTTCCTGGCAATGTGACGTCACAGTAGCCACAGGCCCTGCCCACAAATATTGACAGACACTGCCGTTTTAACATAGAACCGCCCTGAGTGAGTTGTACAGTCCGCCATTGCTGCACTGACGAGAATCTCTCCCAAGCGTTTTAGGTGTTCTGTAGCTGGATGGATTAATCCACATAGCTCTCTCCATTTATTCCCTAAATCTGAGCCGCTGAAGACGAGGTGGATTAATTTTTGTTTTCGAAGAAAATAATCCCTCAATTCTACAGAAATTCATATATGTCTGCGTGAATCATTTCACACTGGACTGCTTTGAGAACGAATGTCAATACAAAGGGACAATACAAAACAGACGTTGTGCTAAAAAGCTCAAAGATGTTACTCAAGGATGGATCAGTACAATCTGTTCGTGATCCAGCTTACAGTCTCCAGAGTGATACAGGATATGGCAGTAATGAAGGTGAGAGCACTTTATTACAGTTCATCGGAGTTGATTTACAGATATAAAGTTTATTAAGCACCACCCGAAAAGGTATAAGGTCTTTATATATATTATATATTTGTTTACTGGTAGTTGTAAAAAGTGTTTCTGTATACTTCGCTATGTATGTTGATGATAATGCAAGGGAGAGAGAGAGTTTGTGGATAATATTTTAATGCACACTTGCACTATGTTTTATTAAGCTCTTACAGTGATTTTCTAGAGTGAAAACAGACACTTCATCTTTTGTGTGAAGTACAATAAACGTCATAAAACTCATCGGTAAAGTCGAACGGGGTCCGGTACAACAGGCTTGTATTAATATAGTGGATAAAAACAAGACAACAATATAAGTTATAACCGTAACTGAACTAAACTATACCTGTTCTATCTCCATGCAGCATATATTCGCAATTTCTGACATTATAGTGCATCCTGACTGACTCCTGACACTGGAGAATCAGCTCTTGAAGCTCCACCCTCTTAGGCCGAGCGCAGCAGCTCATTTGCATTTAAAGGGCACACACTGAAACGGCGTGTTTTTGCTCAATTTTAACATGCTGTAAAAAAGTTATCTGTGGGGTATTTTGTGCTAAAACTTCACATACACACTCTGGGGACATCAGAGACTTATTTGACATCATGTAAAATGGGGCATAATAGGTCCCCTTTAAGGCCAGGACACACCAAGCCAACGGTTGGGCCATCGGTGAACATCTGTTAGGCTAGTTTTTCAAGCACTGTGTTGTTTACATTTAGTTTATCTGCTCATATATCGTAGCTTTTATTTTGTATGTTTGTTTGGCTGGTCCAAATGCCAAAATCATTGTGGAATTTACAGCATATTCTTTATTGAAAAGAGGGCACAACTAATCTGAGGACAACAGAAGGGTTAAAATGTTGAATGTATAATAACTTATAACATATTTTAAATAATTTAATAATGTATGACTTTTTTATCAAAAATACTGCAGTCTTTAATATACCTTGATGTGATCTTGGAATGAATAAAGTTGCTGTAGGAGACACTCCAACTGAATTGGCTGCAGTTATTTCAATATTGGCCACTTTTCCTGGTGGCAACATCATTGAATAACTCTGATTGAGATTATCCGCTCTTATGTGTCTTTCAATTCTAAAATCTTGAATGATTCCCAGGTGATAATTAAGTATTTCTCCATTAGCTTTCACAGGAGGCTGTAATAGGAAACAATATTAAAACAATTCATATTTAACTTGTAAACAGCATCTGAATAATACACTAAAAGCAATTTCCACCCTGTACAAACACTATTAATGATATTTTATCATTTGCCAGGTGAAAAAAAGGAATTTACCTTCCAAACTAATGTGACGTTTCTATTATCAGAAGTGGGCTGGATGATTCTCCACAGATCTGGTGCACTTGTTGGCTCTGAGAAAATAAGATGGTGTAAAAATTGACTGATGAACAACTGTATGCCTAACTGTTTGCACATACTTTAATGTCAAGCAAGTTGAAAAAATAATCCAACTCACTCTCCTATATATTGCATGGCAACGTCTGACACTGGTGGCCGTTAAGTAAACAGAAGCCAGCAACTTACTGGTTGTGATCGCACTTGAGCAAATGTAACATACAAGTGACCGAACGTGATTTAAAGGGTTAGTTCACCCAAAAATTAAAATAATGTAATTTATTACTCACCCTCATGTCGTTCTACACCCACTACATCTTCGGAAGCCAAATTAAGATATTTTGATTAAATCCGATGGCACAGTAAAGCCTGCATTCACAGCAATGACACTTCCTCTCTCAAGATCCATAAAGACAATGTGAGTTCAGTAATTCTACCTTATTATAATAAAGCGACGAGAATACTTTTTGTGCGTCAAAAAAAACTAAATAACGACTTTTCAACAATATAATGATGGCCGATTTCAAAACACTGCTTCGGAGCTTTACGAATAGAATCAGTGATTCGAAACACCAAAGTCGCGTGATTTCAGCAGTTTAGCTGTTTGATAGGAGATCGGAATCACTGATTAAATATGTTTTTAATACTTTTATGGATTTTGAGAAAGGAAGTGTCATTGCTGTGAATGCAGGCTTTACTGAGCCATCAGATTTCATCAAATATATCTTAATTTGTGTTCCGAAGATGAATGAAAGCCTTATGGGTGTAGAACGACATGAGGGTGAGTAATTAATGAACTAACCCCTTAATGCCCCAATATACTCACAACCAATTTGTTTTTCGTTCTTTGCTAAGAAGTTGGAAATAACTTTGCAATGATATACTGTTGGTGAACATCCTGTCGCCACCCACGCTGTTGAGCGACGTTTAGATGAATATGTAAATGAGGGCATGAAAGTTACAGTGTTATATTACACAGTTTGATTATAAAGTATATGTGAGACTATAGACTATATAGATCTGGCTATGTGAGACTATAGTTTGAATTAATCCCTTGTCTTTGCATGACACATTGACATTACAATACAGAATGGCTCTTTCAACATTATCCTTAATATAAATACAAAAAGATATTTCAGAGAAATTCAGTCATTTTAGGAATAATATCATAGGTCATACTGGCTTCTGTAGTGCGAACTGTAGCAGTAGCACTCCATTCACTCCAGTAGGTTTGATGGCGTTCTTGAATGCTTCGCATCTGTACCACATATTCAGTGTAAGGCTCCAGCGACTGCAGTCTAAACGACGTTTGCGCTCTGATAAGGCTCTCGGGCACCTAAAAGAGGAATCAAATTCATGAATAAAACAGGATGTGACTTTTTTTGATGTGAGGACTAAATGCAAAGCAAGAATAAAATAATTCAAGCTTGTACTGCATTTGTTGGAATAAGAAACCCCCAATGAACCATAATGAAATGTTTTGGTAGGTAAATAAATAGGTCAAAACAAAAGAACATAGACTGCATCAGATCACATCAAGTTTCACTAACAATCATTATTCACATTTAAAAACATATTTTTTGTCCTGGCCATTTTAAAATCTGGTCCAAACCGTACCTCTGTCCAAACATCAGAGTCTACTTGGCGGTATCTGATGACATACAAGAGTTTCATAGTGTCCTTGTCAATGGGATGTTTCCAAGTAACGATGAGAGATGTGGAGAAGTTAACTTCAGCGAGAACTTGGACATCCAATGGTGGATTGGGTTTCACTAAAAAACAGGTGTACGAAACAGAAGATAGTTGAAGTGCATCCATATAGAGTGTTACATGAATTCTTTCCTAATGCAAAAGCTGAAATCATACCAAAATTCAAAGCATCATTGCATTGAAGTTCGTCTGACCGCACTGACCCCAGCGCGTTCTTCACTTCAACCCAAACTCTCACATCCAAAGAAAATGGAAAAGTGCTCAGGTTGATGACGCAGTTTTTTGCAAGATGCTGATTACAAGTGGCGGTAAAAGCTGAGTTAGTTCTATAAAAAGACAAAGAAGAGACACTCCAGCCTTTCATTTTGAGTCATTTGACAAAAACAAACCCCAAAACAACCCAAAAAGATTTTCAAATGTGTAAAACTGATACAGTGTTATCAGGCACAAAAGCTACTCTTACAGACATATTGTAGCATGAAGGGTGTAAGTGGTGTCGAGCAGCGGATCCCGTGATTCTGATTCCCAACTGCATTTTAAGTCAGAGGAAATATCCGTGCCCTCCTGCACAGCAATGCACGTCAGATTCTCCGGTTTCAACGGAGGGTCTGGAGGTCATAAACAGAAAAACAATGAATACATAATGAAGTTTTATGAAGTTGAAATGCCTCTTTGGTAAATAATACATTAGCTTTTAAAAAATGAGAACATTTAAAGAGAAAAACATTTCTGGCATTTCCCACAACAGAAGGGCTGCTTTTCTCCAACATTTTTTATAAACAAATGGATAACTGAAACTTGTTATTATTAACCAAAAGCCATACATTAGCTTTCAGTGTGAAAAAAAGAAAAGAAAAAAAGATTCAGTTATTTGCTGAAAACACTCTTGAAATCTCATTTAATTCAAATAAGGGTTTTTCAAGGTTGTCTTGCCAGGCTATGACATCAGATAACCGATTTATGGTTTTTGAAATTGACCTTGCGTACTAATGAAGTTTTAAATCTAAGGCAGAGGGGAAGCCTATAACGTCTGAAATGTCTGTCTTTTCCTGACACAAATGTTTTGGAATACACTGCAATATTTTGTGTTCCACGGAAGAAACAAAGTCAATACATTTTCATTTTTATCCAATGGAGACCCTAAGGGGACATGGTGAAGTAAAAAAAAAAAATGAGATGGGAGGAAAAATTATGTCAATGCTTTTGAGGTTCTCACACAAATGTTTTTCCCTCCCCCGAGAAACCTTTCGTTCACCCCCAAAGAACTCAAACTCAAAAGTTTTGCGAGAAAAATGTTTTGCAAAAGCATTGACGTAATTTTTCCTCTCATCTCATATTTTTTTTCCTTCACCATTTAGGGGACAATATATACAAAACTAAAACAGCTGGTGTGTGGAAGTATTCCAGCCTTTTAATTAGATAGTAACACATGATGTGATTGTGGCGAGAAGATACTCACATCCTACGTCGAGTAAGATTCCATAGACACAGGGACTTTGGAACGACAAGGACTTCCTGGTTTTGCAAAACAACCAACCTTTCACGTTACTGTTGACGTTAACAGTAACACTGATGGACGTTTCATTTATTTTATGATAATACTGCTTTGGAATGCTGATGTTTCCCAAAACCCATTCCATGTCATCTGAGGTGTAACCAGATCCCTCCAGCAGGTGACATGTCGCTGTGAAATTTTTTCCCACCTCAACAGGAATCTTACCGATGGAGTCTGGAAGAATTTTTAGACAGGTACTATTGGAACCTGTGTGGACAAAATACTAAATTGAGTATCAAAAGAGAACAATTAATAAACTGTTAATTAGGAGTAAATGACTAGTGATATGACTTACCTACTGCATAATGCATAAACATCAAGAGTAAGAAGAAATTATGTAAAGTGTCCATTGTCACATCAAGACTGGTATCTGAGAAAAGATGGACATCAAAAGATATAGATAGAGAATACAGATAGTGGTCATATCTACTATTTAATACATTTCATATCCTTATAATGTATGTCTTTAGAAGAGGTTAAACTACATGTTTTCACAACTTTAGGTCGAGAAGATGGCTCCATTTTTGCCATGTATGCTGCAATTAAAAATGTCTACAATGGAAAACTGCCCGTTTTTTAAATAACGCTCCACTGTCAGAAAAAAAAATGCAAAGGATACAATGGGGCTAAAGACACACCTTAAGAAAAAATGTGCTTCTGGGGTAAATGGGGTAAAAGGCACACAGTATTGATACAAATACTTTAGCTAAAATAATATGTTTTTAATAATGTCTAAGTTAATACTTGTTCAAAACAATCACTTTAGCAAAATTTTTACTATTTTCTGTTTATTTTGATAAATAAAATAATTAATTTGTTCAATAAATATACTGATTTTGCAGAACAAAATAAAATAAATCAAAAGCAGTGAGTGTTTAATTTAATTTGGAAAGCTGTTAAACTCACATCAGACTGTTTGTCCCACTGTACTATGTCATTTTGTAGTATAAATAGTGCGAGTAGTGTCACACCGAAAATTCCAAAAAGAAAAAGTGCACTTTAAATGCCCAGATGATGCACTTAATTGACCGAAAAAACTATTATAATCTTATCAAATTCATACACTACATAGTTGAGTACATAGTGCATAAGTACATTGTGTACAATGCATCATTTGGGGCACAATTTTTGACAATTGGCTATTTTCACTTAAAGGGATAATTCACCCAAAAATGTCATTTACTCACCCTCAAGTAGTTCCAAACCTGTATGATTTTCTTTGTTCTGCTGAACACAAAGGAAGATATTTGGAAGAATGTCAGTAACCAAACAGATCTCCACCCCCATTGACTACAATAGTATTTATTTTTTCCTACTATGGTACTAAATGGGGGACGAGTCGAGATCTGTTTGGTTACTGACATTCTTCCAAATATCTTCCTTTGTGTTCAGCAGAACAAAGAAAATCATACAGGTTTGGAGCTACTTGAGGGTGAGTAAATGATGACAGCATTTTCATTTTTTGGTGAACTAACTCTTTAAGGCAACCGATCTTAAAATTTAATGAATCATCTTTCATTCTGGCTAACAAATACACCAACCATTATCTTTCTTCCAGCTTATGCCCAAGCATCAGACTTTTCAGACTTTTTCAGACTTTTCACCTTCAGCATCCCATCATATTGTCATTAATAGTTTTTGAGAATCGCTTACTAGCCTTGAACAAATCTGACCAATATTTACATCTCTTAGCGTCTGCCCGAGTCACTGCTATATAGCTAGATATAAATCCAGAGGATAACTTGTGTCTTTCTATCTCGCTGTATAGCCCAAAACTAAAAATTCTGTGGTAAAGCATTATGCATTAAAGCATTATAGACATAAGGATATTATTTTAATTTGACTTGACTAATGATTAATGATAAGGTCTACACTAGACTGCAATTACACTGCAGAGTCAAATGTACAGTTTTCATGACACAAAGCACATGCTCAAATATTCATAGGTCGTTCCATAGTAAATGTTTGCATTTTCTTGGAAATACTGTTTTAATATTTTATCAATTTAAAGGTTTTTATATCAATAATAACACTTTGCATATCTGGTCTTTTGTAATATTCCTTTCCTGTTTAGATATTATGTCATCTGTCATGTCATGTAAATGCGTTCACTTAAATGGTAAAAAAAAAAAAAAAAAAAAA
>RJVU01029436.1:8209978-8220831 GCA_003731715.1 Anabarilius grahami
AAAAAAAAAAAAAAAAAAAAGTAGATAGCTGCCCTATTACAAGAAGTGAGAGTTGTGTAACTTGACACCTCTTTTTAACTCCTCCCCTTTACTGCAGCCTTCTAATCTCATCTACATTTAAAGGATAAGTTTTCCCATTTTCAACCAGCTTTGTATTGTTACAATGTTGGTAGTACTGTACTGTATATGTAAAAGCTCCAGGGCTTTTGCGAAAGCTACAGATCAAACTTGCATATTTATGTATTCCCACCCACGGACAGTAAGATCAACAGAGGGACAGCACCAACATCAAAAGTGAATGGTGTTGTTCAAGTTTTTGGCAAACTTTTTCTCTGTTTTCTCTAGTCATGTAGAACTGATTTAAAAAATGTTTTCACATTTCTACTGAACAGACTGCCAAGTTTTATTTAAAACCCATCTTGCCAGCAGAGGTGAGGCGTTTGGCATTTTCAATTCAATTCATTTTATACAAGTCACTTAGTTGGTTTGTCTGATAAAATTACAGAAATCAAAATATGAAATTTCAAATCAAGGTTAAATTAAAATAAAGTAAGACAGCACATGCATGTAAGCTAACTGTCAATCTCTCACTGAGAAATGGTTAACTTTAGCTCCATATTTCCCATATGTTAGGCATCCAGTTAATTTTCCTGCCATTATGCAAATAATAAGGTTATAATAATTAAGGAAGTTAAAGAAATATGCTACTTCCTTAAATTACAACACAAGCATTTTCAGTTTTTCCACAATAAAGAAAAGATAAATTCCTTCAAAAATCTAGTTAACAAAAATGTCAAATTACCTGGTATTTTGGATATTTGTATAATTTGATATTTTTTACTTTATGCCCACCAAAAATATCAAAATTAACTTTAATTCAGAAATTAAAACAGGGTGTATTCAAATCATTGCATGAATAGCTTTTTTAATGTATTTTTGGACAAATTAATAGACAAAAAAAATTGGGAGTCATGTTATTTACCCATATATACATCATGTGCACACAGACACATGTTGGGGTTTAGTGTTTTATGAGGACTCTCTATAGAAATAATGGTTTTACACTGTACAAACTTTACATTCTGTCCCCAAACCCTAAACTAATAGAAAACATTCTATGATTTTACATTAAAAAAAAAAACCATAATTCAGTATGATTAATGAGCTCATTTATGAGCTCTTTCATTTCATTTTTATTTTATTTTTATTTATCAATTTATTTATTTTTACTTTTCCGTGTGCAACATGTAAATGAGTGCATCATTGGTTAAGAGCTCACGTATAGAGATTGGAGTTTGATATGGGATGTGGCAGATCAGCTGGAGAGTTCACAATTCACATTATGGCCATTAATTTTGTAGTGACCACGGTTTTCCAGAAATAGAAGCACGAAGCTTAATCCAGCTACTTGATCCCTCCTCACAGCATCGTCATCAAGCCCGGAACTTCAGGATTAAATTTGATTCAAAATGAATTATCTTTGTTTTATCAAGTAATTTATTCCATTATTTATTTTTCTATTATTACATTTATTTATTTTGCAATATATTTATTAGGGCTGGGCATTTTCACGATTCAATTAGATTTCAATTAATACGTTTCGATATTGACTAATTGGGGCCTGTCAGGTACAGTACAAATTTCCTCTAAGAAACTTTTTTTGTTTTTTAATTCGAAGGGTACATTTATACATTAATCAACATGCAGATAGATGTAAATATACCCAAGTTAGCCCATAATAAAATGCTGTAAACTATACAGGACTATAACTATAACCCAAGGTGGTATAATATTAAATATTAAAATGTGTTGGCTACTTACATTTAAGTTACAAGCTTTTATAACAATGTTATAATAATAATAATACATTTTGAATGGCATAATTGTGTTTCTACACGTTTTTTTTTTTTATATAAACATTTAAATATTGTCTCACTGTCATAAAAACAAAGGATTTATTCAAACACATTAAATGTGGAAGAACAGGTTAAGTAAAAATGAATGAATGAATGAGGCATTTTTATATAGCGCTTTCCTATGTACAACTGTACACCCAAAGCTCTTTACAATCATATCAGGGGTCTCTCCTCATCCACCACCAGTGTGCAGCATCCACTTGGATGATGCGACGGCAGCCACAGTACAACGGCGCCAGTGCGCTCACCACACACCAGCTGTAGGTGGAGAGGAGAGAGAGTGAAAGAGCCAATTTAAATGGATGGGCATTATTAGGAGGCCGTGATTGGTAAGGGCCTATGGAGGGAATTTGGCCAGGACACCGGGGTTACACCCCTACTCTTTACGAGAAGTGCCATGGGATTTTTAACGACCACAGAGAGTCAGGACCTCGGTTTAACGTCTCATCCGAAAATACAATGAATATAGAATCTTGTTCATATATTTATCAAAATGCTCCTATGTAAGTTAATTTTTCTAGCTGACTAACGAGTTTTTGGGCAATGAATGGCTTTTCTGAGGTAAATGTAATATGGCATTGTTTATACAAACTGTTCTGACATCTTTCCAGAGTTGAAACACTAATTGAGCGATTACATGAGACATGATATGGATTTCAGTAAGTTGTAATGTATCTTTCAACATACTTTCTGATGGTCATTCATGTCTATTTCATGCTTTCATGCATATTTATTGTTTGAATTTTGTCATAAAATGGACAGAATTTAAAAGCTGAGACTTTGTTTCATATCAGAAAAAATAAAGCACAAAGTTTATGGAGACTTATTAGATGGGAGGCTACAAAGCTTTGTTCATTTCCAAAAAAGCTAAAAAGAAAAAAAAAAGGTGGCTGGTTGTTATCTGTCTGAATCCATAAATAATAATCCAAAACCTAATCCAACCACTTTTAAACCACTGAGCACATTTTTGGCCTCCTTATACCTACAAAAGAATATAATATGGTTTATATTACATTACACGTATTTTCAGAGGCAAGGACACCAGCAATATGTCTACAAGCTCCAGAAAATAATTTATATATTAGTATATTTTGTTCAATGGGCTAGAGTACCAAACACAATACGTTTATTAAAGTAAAAATCGCAACACGATCCCTGTTGATTATACACAGACGTTGAAAATACAACGTAACATACTACAAGACATCATGGGATCATAAATGAGAGAATAATAACAACATTATAATGATTTCCTACCTTTAGAGTGGTATCACATCATATGATTTACAGTTAATTTAATACTTGAAAAACATCGCGGAGGATCGAACCGACATGTTGTTCTTCACGTCCTGTGTAAGTTATTTCCGGTCTGATTTGAACAGATGATTAATTTATCTGGAGAGACCAGCAAACGCGCGCTCACGGTCACTTAAGACGTTCCTTTTTTCTATAGATCGAATAATTCTGAGCATGCGCAGATCCAATTCATCCTCGGTACCGAAACTCTTCTCGTGATTGGTCGGCAGAGCGGTCAGTCATTTAAATAAGCCTCGTGATTCATAATCTATTACATTTCCAGTCAGTCCTCGCCCACTACCCGAAAACACTGTAAAATGATCTTACTTCCTGACCGTATTTACATAAAAACAAACTGAAAATGCGCGACAAACAAAATAGTGCTATTTTGGAGGGCCTATTCTCATTATAAAAGCGTATTAGAATATTACCTTCAGCTTTACACCTTTATTGATGCAATCGCTGTAACAGTATGTTGCAATCCAGTGACCAAACAAATCTGACCCGGTTAAAGCAGTACCACTACACTTTATACACACTTCTCATCATCTCCGATTGAGCTCATGTGATTTGTTCACATTTGAGTATGTACAGTGAAAGTGATGTACAGTGAACAGCCAATCATGTGAAACATTAGATTGCCGAGGGTTAACACTTAGCTGATGATGAAGAGATCATTGTGAGCAATATGAATAATTTAAACACATTTACACAGTAAGGAAAAACACTGCTGCTCGAAGCTAAAGAGGACTGCTGAAGAGAGCAAAATTTATAAATCGCTCATATAGCAATTTGTAAATAATTTTTATCTAAATCCACCATAAGAACGTGGCTTATTAATGTATGTATTAATTTAAAAAGTTTTTATATGAATAATAAAAAAAATTAATGTAGGCTAATTACAATTATTTAATGTTAAACTAACTCCAAGACAGCAGTTGCATCCAAAACCTGGAAAATGCTGCCTTCGGAGGACACATTTCAAGGTAGGAAGGCATCAAGGCACATCCAAATAGAGTATCTATGCATAACCTGGAAGCGAGTTAGCATTTTAGGACTTTCTGTTCCATTACCCTAAAGTCTAGGGTTTTTTTGAATGGGTTTTTTTCTAAATCGTCTGAAATAAGGTCTGTGGTTAACAAAGCACACCAGTTATAACCCACTTGTGATTTTTTTAAACCTTTATTGTGTCTTAAAAACGGCGGTTGCTAACAAGTTGCTAAAAGGGACTACTTCCTTTGGGGGGGACTTTAGACGTCATCATGACAAACAGGACATTTGGACAGCATTTCTCATGAAAAAGTGGATAAGTATTCATACACAGCGCAGATCATAATCAGCGAGCATGTTTTTAAATAAAGTTTGAGGACGCTTGGTGGTGGTGATGTTGATCCGCGAAAAATGAATAGGCTTTCGATCGAGGGAACCCGTGTGCCGCTAACTTCCGGGTTGGCCTACAAAAACACGTCATCTCTGAGGTACTCTATCCAATGTTAGGTTCACTTCCTGTTTCCTGAGATACCTTCCTCTGATCGATTTTTGAAGGCAGCATAGATGTGTCCTTGGCTGCCTTTGATATCCCACAATCCTGTGCTTTCCATTCTGTGACAGTTGAGCTAGAAAAATAAAGATGGTGTCCGAAAGTTGCGTTTGCTGGCCATTTTTTGTGTAAATGCACGTTTTTGACCAACATTTTCCACTTTCTCATTTCTAGCGAGAAATTAGGCCTACTACTGTAGGCTAGTAATTAAATAATTATTTAGTTCTCACCAAAGCTCACGCTATTTTGCTGTAGATCATTAAACTGTCACACCGCCTCAGAACAGAAGTCTGTCTGAAATTAGTTTCGTGAGGTGCCTTTATAATATGTACAAATGCTGCCTTACAAGTCATTGCCTGATAGGGCAGCGAGGCAACAAGTCAGCTGTCTAGGTTTTCGGATGCAGCCAGCATCATATGGGGTGGCAAATGAGAGGCAGAAATTGTAAAAATGCATGTTTGTTTTCTTTTAATAAAATGTTTTGCTATGCATTTAAAATTTGTTTAATATGCCATATCCATTAAAATGGAAGCTTAATAACATTTTGATTTTTAAATAATTTTAATCAAACACTGGTGAAACAACCACTTATGAATAAATAAATTATTTTAAGGACTCGGTTTCATTGATCATTTAAATTTTATTTTTTAAATTAAATGTTTAATTGTTCATCTTGGCCCCTATTTTTGCCGAAGAAGAATTGTTTTTTTTTGGGATATACATCAAAAAAGGCAGGAAAAATGGTCTGTTCTACCTTCATAGTCTTTATTCTAAATGATCAAAACCACTTTACAGTCTAAAAACATTAAATAATTAAATTATAAGATTAAATGGCTCTGAAGGGAAGAAATTTCAGATACATTTTGAAGTAACACCACAGACGTAATATTACGTAAAAGGTTTAAAAATTTAAAGTTTGAGCGAAATAATGAAACTCATCATGAGTAGGATCACAAGAAGTACACTATTTTGCCAAAAGTATTAGGACACCCCTCCAAATCAGGTGTATAAAATCAAGCGCCTAGGCATGCAGACTGCTTTTACAAGCATTTGGGAAAGAATGGGTTGCTCTCAGGAGCTCAGTGAATTCAAGCATGGTACCGTGATAGGTTGCCACCTGTGCAATAAGTCCATTCGTGAAATTTCCTCACTACTAAATATTCCACGGTCAACTGTTAGTGGTATCATAAGAAAGTGGAAGCAATTGGGAACAACAGCAACTCAGCCACGAAGTGGTAGGCCACGTAAAATCACAGTGTGGGGTCAGCAAATGCTGAGGCGCACAGTGCGCAGAAGTCACCAACTTTCTGCAGAGTCAATAGCTACAGACCTCCAAACTTCGTGTGGCCTTCCGATTAGCTCAAGAACAGTGCGTAGAGAGCTTCATGGATCGGGTTTCCATGGCCGAGCAGCTGCATCCAAGCCTTACATCACCAAGTGCAATGCAAAGCGTCAGATGCAGTGGTGTAAAGCACACCGCCACTGGACTCTAGAGCAGTGGAGATGTGCTCACTGGAGTGACGAATCACGCTTCTCTGTCTGGCATTCCAATGAACGAGTCTGGGTTTGGCGGTTGCCAGGATAACGGTACTTGCCTGACCGCATTGTGCAGTGTAAAATTTGGTGGAGGGGGGATTATGGTGTGGGGTTGTTTTTCAGGGGTTATTTTTATTTATTTATTTGACAGAGACATTGCACAATACATATATTGTACAGACCAGAGATAGCTACAAGCTAATTTTCATCTGTTGTCTCTGGGCAGAGGCAAAGTAACAGCAGGTTAACAGTGCATTTAAACAGCCTATCACATAAAATCACCTATATACAAAATTTAAAATACAAACAAACAACACATCCAACATTAACAGAGCCCCATCCCCAGATCAGATCCACACAGTCCAAATACATTACATTTGATACATTAGGGATTCTTCACCTCCACTTCAACAAGTCTGCGCTAATGACAACACACCTGATTATCCTTCAGCCATTTCTTTAAATTAAATTTGAAATTATTCAAAGTATTACACTCTCTGACAGTTAAAGGTAAAAGGCCCCTTAGTTCCAGTGAAATGAACTCTTAATGCTTCAGCATACCAAGACCTTTTGGACAATTTCATTCTCCCAACTTTGTGGGAATAGTTTGGGGATGGCCCCTTCCTGTTCCAACATGACTGCGCACCAGTGCACAAAGCAAGGTCCATAAAGACATAGATGAATGAGTTTGGTGTGGAGGAACTTGAATGGCCTGCACAGAGTCCTGACCTCAACCCGATAGAACACCTTTGGGATGAATTAGAGTGGAGACTGCGAGCCAGGCCTTCTCGCCAACATCACTGCCTGACCTCACAAATGCGCTTCTAGAAGAATGGTCAAAAATTCCCATTAACACACTCTTAAACCTTGTGGAAAGCCTTCCCAGTAGAGTTGAGGCTGTTATAGCTGCAAATGGTGGGCCAAATCCATATCAAACCCTACGGATTAAGAATGGGATGTCATTAAAATTCATGTGCACCTTTAGGCAGGTGTCCCAAAACTTTTGGCAATATAGTGTATCTACTCTGATAAAAGAACATTGAGAAAAACTATTAAAAATATATATATATAATTAAAACAACCTGCAACCTGTTTCGCACTCCTCAACAAAAAAATTGTCTGCACAATGGATTGTGATGCAATCACAATGTGTGATCTGTTTCAATAGAGAATAAAAAATTTCAGAATATCTTCCATGAATAAAACATGTATCCACAAACTTATTTAACACATATTTTATATATTTTCCAGTTCTTCCTTGCTCCTCTCTTTCCCCTCTCTGAGAGATCTCCTATTCTCAGTCTTTTTTTGCACTTAATGTTTTTTAAACAGGTCTGATGTTTCTTTTGAAGGTACTCTGCTCTTCGAAATGGGTCTGCATCTCTGCACTGTATATAAGACGCTTCTTTTCAGCAGCAGTTAATCTCGCCGTACCTGACAAGAGAGTTTCACTTATCTGATTATGAGTGTCCAGTGTGTTTTATTAAAAATACAACATTTCTGGTTGTATATTGTCTGTGGAGTTGCGATATAGTCTCTGGTGTTACCAGGAAAGACAGTAACACCACAGACAAATTAGCCAAAATCCAGACTTTTCTAAAATGGAGGCTGCCATCATGATGATTTCAAGATCAGGGGACATTTTGCAAATATTAATAAGTGAAAATAATTAATTGTGACACATGAAACTGTCAGAAATTTAGAAAATTAATAAGAAAGAATGTACTTACCATGCACCCCTCAGATTAACCAGCACCTGCAATGACCTTTACACACAGGTAGTAGTACAAATAGATTTCCCTCTTTTCTTAAAGGGGCGACATCCATTGTTGTAACACCACAGACATGAATTTGGGGGACACTACTTTTTTCTTAGATATTACAAAATATGTATTTTTTAAAGCAATTTAATAAAATTGTACATGTTAAATAAAATCTATATTCACATTCTAACCACTTTATTTGTTTTAAATATGTTATATTGTTGCAATTACATTCCATGATACCTCTCTGAGATATGGCGGGAACATGCATCATTTGTTACAAATGCAATCTCTAAAACTCAATTAAATATGTATTTTAAAACAAAAATGTAACTATAGTGCACAAATTGTGTTTATCCTACAGAATACAAACATGCAAACATTTTATAATTTTTTGGTATTTGAAGTTTATTTCAACTGTTGTAAAGTAGAGGGACACCACTTGCCACCACAAATGAAGAATGACCCATATAAAGGCAAGTAGGCTATAAAAATATGTGTTTAGCTCTAGTATAAAATGGCACTAGCAATGCTAAACTCATGGGTTTGATTCCCAGGGAATGCATGAACTGATAAAATGTGAACCTGAATGAATGTCGCCTGGGACCATCTGCCAAATACATAAATGCAAAATATCAGTCAAAGTCGAGAATATTTTCAATTCCCGCTTACAAAGAAACACTAATCAATAATACATGTAATTGTGTGGCTTAAAATGCAGACAAAAAAAAAAAAAAAAAAANTCCAATAATAAAAAATCTAATTTAACAATTAAGAAAATCTGATTTGATCTTGTTTTATTTTGGCCTTTTTTTGGTTGGTGGCGGGATAGGGCAGAGCTTAATAGCTCAGTAAGGTTAGGGTTACTGGTGGGGTGAGGTTGAGTCCGAGCATGTCCTTGGCCTTAAGGAGCAGACTCATCTAGAACTGACCTGGCAAGACAACTAAACCCTCTGTTTAAAAGGGACTGAATGCATTAGCTGTTATAAATGAGATGAATTCAATCAATCTCTCTCTCCCAACCCAGTTTAATGTGTGCAGGCAATTATATAAGTAAGCCATTAGTAATTTGATTTCCTGAAGGGTGCAAATGATTTCAAAACATTTCTATTTTTGTGCAGAGTCAACTTCTGATACAACCAATGGCGTGAGTTTGGGGGCGAGACTATCTGAAAATACAGTACAAACGACCTTAAAGTTCACAACCTCAAACGTTCACTCACAACCTCTATGATTGTTTCCAATCCGGCTTTTGCACTCACCACAGCACTGAGACAGCACTTCTTAAGGTTGTCAACGACCCCCTAATGGCCACTGACTCAAGCTCCATTAGCATTTTAATTCTGTTAGACCTTTCCTCTGCTTTTGACACAATCTCTCATAGTATTCTCATTTCACGACTCTCTGCTCTTGGCATTTCTGGTACTGCCCTATCCTGGTTCATTTCCTACCTGTCCGAACGTCAGCATTACATCTGTAATCGCTAAGCTAAGTCCACTACTGCCCCTGTTTCTCATGGTGTTCCCTAGGGTTCTGTTCTTGGGCCTTTACTTCATCATCTACATGCTCCCATTAGGTAATATTATCCATCATCACGGCTTCAACTTCCACTGCTATGCAGATGACACCCAACTCTATATTAGTTCTCAACTCCATCTGCTTGTATTAATGATATAAATGCTTGGGTGACCAGTAACTTTGTCAAACTCAACACAGATAAAACAGATTTACTTCTTGTTGGTTCACCAAAAACTGTAGCTCCTTTCTGTCTTGACAATGTTTACATTGCTGGAGTCTTGGTTCGACCTTCCACCTCTGTTAAAAACCTGGGTATAATCTTTGACTCATCTCTCTCTTTCCTTCCACACATCTCTTCACTCACTAATGCCCTGTCCAAATACCCACACTTGCCCTCTTTGCACTTGGCCACTTGTCTACTTGGGCATTTTTAAGACATGGGACAGTCTTGTACACTTACTTTCTGTCGCGTGCACGCGCTCTCAAGTGGCCAAACCGCAAGTGTGGGTATTTGGACAGGGCTCAAGTCTGCCTTCTTTCACCTCTGTAATATCGTTTATGTCCCTTCTTAAATATCAATGATGCTGAGACACTGGTTCACGCCTTCATTACTTCCCAACTCGACTATTGTAATTCTCTTTTCTATGGTTTACCAAACACAACAATTAATAAGCTCCAATATATTCAGAACTCTGCAGCTAGGGTTCTCGCTTATTCAAAGAAATCTTTTCACATTACCCCCATTCTACACAGACTTCATTGGCTACCCGTTAGTTTTGTATTTAATACAAAATACTACTCCTCACATTTAAAGCACTTCATGGGTCTTGCCCCCCAGTTTATTTCTGATCTCATTCATACCTACTCTCCAGTTCGCACATTAAGATCTTCTGATACTGGTCTTCTTCTTCTTCCACCACCTGCTGTACTGGAGTGTGGGCCAGAGATTAGTATATATACAGGTCCTTCTCAAAAAATCAGCATATTGTGATAAAGTTCATTATTTTCCATAATGTAATGATAAAAATTAAACTTTCATATATTTTAGATTCATTGCACACCAACTGAAATATTTCAGGTCTTTTATTGTTTTAATACTGATGATTTTGGCATACAGCTCATGAAAACCCAAAATTCCTATCTCAAAAAATTAGCATATCATGAAAAGGTTCTCTAAAAAACGAGCTATTAACCTAATCATCTGAATCAACTAATTAACTCTAAACACCTGCAAAAGATTCCTGAGGCTTTTAAAAACTCCCAGCCTGGTTCATTACTCAAAAC
>RJVU01029436.1:8221881-8232295 GCA_003731715.1 Anabarilius grahami
CATCAGTATTAAAACAATAAAAGACCTGAAATATTTCAGTTGGTGTGCAATGAATCTAAAATATATGAAAGTTTAATTTTTATCATTACATTATGGAAAATAATGAACTTTATCACAATATGCTAATTTTTTGAGAAGGACCTGTGTATATATATATATATTACATACAAACACAATAATAATAATAGTTATAAATAATTCATTTAAATTCTTTCAATTAATTCTCTTTCTTTTAGAAAAATAAATAAAACTTTAATAATTTGTTCTTCATTTAATATAGATTCAACTCATTCACCCCATATTTCTTTAATTCATCTTTAAACCTTATTCTTTGCGTATTATATTTAATGCATTGACAAATAACATGGTCCACTGTCTTTTCTTCTATTCCACAATCACACATATCTGAAGGGTGCTTACTCAATAAATACATTGTTTTATTTAACCCAGTATGACCTAACCTCATCTTTGATATTATAGTTTGCTTTCTAGAAGTTCTTCCTATTGATTTCATTTTTCCTACTTCTTTTCTTATCTTGTACAAATGACGTCCTTTACTTCCTTCATCCCATTGTTTTTGCCAAGCATTCATTAGTCTTGTTTTAGAGGTTGCTTTGCTAGACCATCAGCCATCTCATTTCCCTCAATTCCCCTATGGGCTGGTATCCACATAAATCTCATTCTTATTCCTATGTGATTTAGTCTGTACAGAATTTCATATATTTCATACACAATGTCAGGTCTATTATGAGATGATAAAAACTGTAAAGAAACCAATGCTGATAAACTATCAGAGCAAACTACTACCAGTTTAAGCTTATTATGCTCTACCCATTGTACTGCATTTAAAATAGCTAACAGTTCCACTGTAAACACTGTTAAATAGTCAGGTGTTCTTTCCCTGTTTATCTTTAGCTCTGGAATAACAAAAGCAAAGCCAGTATTTCCACTCTTAGGTTCTTTAGATCCATCAGTAAATATCGCAATAAAAGACTTATGCATTGTTCTCAATCTTTCATTAACTATATCTGACCAATTTCCTTTCCTGTTAGTTCTTTTAATTTCATCATGTATATATAAATCTAAAAACAGTGATGGAAACATCCAGGGCGGTGTCACTGGATAAGGCACTGAAGGACTATACTTTTTCTCTTCTAATCCCATTTCTTTGGCCATATTTTTTGATGACCAAACAAAACATTCTCCCTTTGCTTTCATACTTTCCCAACATGGGCTAAGGGATTTTACAGTAGGGTGTTTTTCTCCATTATGACCTTTTAAACTTGCCCAATAATTCATCATCAGTTGCTTGTATCTTAAATTCAGAGGTAATTCACCCATGTCCACTTGAATCGCACAAATTGGAGATGATTATATAGCCCCACGGCAGATTCTCAAAGCTTGATTTTGTATTATTTCCAATTTTTTTAACAGAGTCTTTGCAGCTGATCTATACACTACACTTCCATACTCTATCACTGGTCTTATTAAAGCAACATATACATCTCTCAAGGCTCTTTTACTAGCACCCCACTCCGAACCTGTTAAACATCTCATTATATTAAGAATCATCTTGCATTTCTTCTCTATTTGCTTTATATGATCATTCCAAGTCAGTTTAGAGTCAAATATAACCCCTAAAAAAACGAAAGGACTTTACCTGTTCTATTTGTCCCCCATACATCAATATATTTGCTTTATCAACCTTCTTTCTAGTAAAAACCATCATCTTTGTCTTTTCTACTGAAAATTTAAAACCCCAAGAATAAGACCATTTTTCAATCTTTCTTATTGCTTCTTGCATCTTCTCTTGTACTAATATTAGATTCTTACCATTTTTCCAAAGAGCAATATCATCAGCAAACAATGATTTACCAATATCATATTTTAATTCATAAAACACATCATTAATCATAATAGAAAAAAGTAATGGGCTGATCACGCTACCCTGTGGAGTCCCATTTTCTACTCTGTATCTACTGGACAACATTGTTCCAATTTTAACCTGGATATATCTTTCATATAAATTTTTTTAAATCCAATTAAAAGTTCTTCCTTTTATTCCACATTTAACTAATTTAATCAACAGTCCCTCTTTCCATATCATATCATACGCTTTTTTTACGTCTAAAAATATTGCTATTATGTGGACTCCCTCCACAATGGCAACATTTTGGTTGAATCTCTTTCCTGCATTGCTCATAATCGTGATCCTCTCCACATTTAGCACACCTTCTTTTCCCTTTACAAGTTGAAGCAGTATGCCCAAATCTCTGGCAATTAAAACATCTCATGGGTTTAGGGACAAATTCCCTCACATTGTACGTCATGTAACCTAAAGTTACTTTGTTTGGGAGTATTTCATCCTCAAACTCCAACATTACACTTTCACTGTCTTGTTTTATCCCATCCCTAAAGGATTGTAATCTTCGTGCATCTTTCAACTTTCCTCCTTTCACATTTGCTTTTATTTCATCCATAGTAACCTCAACAGGTATTCCCCAAAATCTCTTCTCCACACGTCGAGCATTTATCACTTTGTTTTCCTATTTCTCTCATCCTACAAGCCCTTTCCCTTTGTTCTTCGTTACTACACATAATTAGTAAATTTCCGTCTCTCAAAACTTTGGCCAACCTGACCTCACCAACTTGATTTTTCAAAATCGTAGTCAATTTCACTGGACTCATGTCATGCACTCCTTTTTCTTCACTAAATCTAAGTATTATCTTGAATTCATCATCTTCAATCCCTGTAATGACGCTTCTTCCCTCAGATTTATTCATCATCTTTTTAAATTTCCCACTTTTTCAAAAGAGTTTCCTCGTTTCCCCCTACTTCCTCCACTTCTCTGACTAACATCCATATGATCTTCACTATCAGTTTCATCTGAATCTCCCCACTCTGGCCCATTCACAGTTTTGCTTACCCGCCGCTGTTAACACCGCTTTGCCGTGTTTCCCCATTACATCCAGAGAGGTTCCTTGTCTCCTCTTCATCAAAGTTCGAATAACAGTTGAATCGTTGACATTACTTTCCAACTGTCAGGCAAACTATCACACGCCGTCTTCCTGAATTGCTCCACTGCTCGCTCCTGCGTCTTTCGCCTCCGCTGCACTCTTCCCTGATACTGGTCTGTTGTTGACTCCAAGTTTTAAGTTAGCATCGTTTGGTGGTTGGGCATTTTGCATCTCTGCCCCCTATGGCAATCCAATGGTGGAGAAAGGAGCCCAGGAACAAAGGAGTAGGTCCAAATTAGGAAAAGTCATCAACTGTGAGTACTTCCACCTGTTTACACTCCAAGCATGGAATCACTCACAGCTGTAGCCAATAATGGCCCAATGGAGGTCAGTATAAATCTGGGAACTTTGCTCCTCTCAAGGTGGAATGGTCCTGGGTGCAGACACCCCCAGGACGAGGTGTGGAAACAAAGGGAGGCCTTGAGTGAGACAGACTGAAGAGAAAAAGGACACGGTTAAACTCATAACCTCTGCTTTATCAACGTTGCCTTCAATTTTGTTCTGTCTTCCCCCTTCAAGGTGGCCTAGTGTTCAAGCAGACGAGGAGAACACGGCTGTTACAGATACCCCAGACCGGGAAGAACCGAAGTTCCAGTTTTGATTCCTTTTGGCCCTCCTCAGTTCTTGATTAAATAAAAGACAATTTATGTTAACCCTGCTCCCGCTTCTCTTGTGGTTGTTTTGTGGCAGCTTAAACCTCTCCTTGCACTAGGGACGTGTCACACCCCACACTCTGGAACTCCATTCCCAAACATTGTGATCTCTCATCATTACATGATTTCAAAACCCACCTTAAAACATATCTTTTTGTGTCTTGTTTCTCTGAACTGACTGTATGATGTTGTGTGTTATGTTTTCATATTGTTTTTCTGTCTGCTGTCATATTTATGTTACAATTTTGTAAAGCGACCTTGAGTTTGCAGAAAGGTGCTATATAAAATAAACTTATTATTAATATTATTAAAGTTATTGTTTGCCAAAGAGTGCTGTATACCTAGCCTGGGTGCCAGCCCGAACCCCGCCCACAATTTTTTGGACGGGAAGTTCGGTCTGGACTCGATCCATTGTGGAGTAATTATGCTCGGCTCCCAGAAGGCCGAGCCAATTAAATTGCCAGGGCGGGCTTTAATTGATGATGGACAGGCTATCTGCGGTTACGTAACCACCCACGTCATCAAAGAGTGCTTGGGTTGAATTGGTTTTCACCAACGATGACTGCAGCTGGAGAAGTAAGATGTTTAGATTCCGCTATCAAGTCTGTAATAAAAGAAATCGACAGCACATTAATTTTAAAAGACGAACAAAGATCGTTTACACTCATTACTTTCCTACTTCTTCCAGTTCCAGCGTGCGTGCGTGCAGTTGAACTCTGTTGACAACCATGCGTCGCTCAACATACAACGCACTTACAGAGCAACGCACTTACTGCGTTGCTCTGATTGGTTGTAGGTCTATCCAATTGAGTGCAGAGTTGTTTTTTTTACTGGTTCGGTTAAGACACGCCCCATAATTCAAGTGCAATGGAGCAGTATCAGACTCACATTCTACCTAGAATATGAGTATGACGAAGTCAGGCTACTGTATACCCTCTTACAACATTTCATTTAATATTATAATGCATTTAATACTATTTTAAGGCCATAATTTTAAAAGTATCAAATTAAGACCCTATTATTGTCAGCCACAAGCTCAGTCACCTTCCCCACACTACATTTCCCAGCAGCCCTCCTGATCCACACCTGTTCCTAGTCAGCTCATCTCCTCGTTACATGACCTGCACATCATCACCTGCACTCTCTATAAAGACTCACTTCTTCTGCACTCCCTTGTCTGGTCTTGTTGATATGTCCTTGTGATACACAATAGATCCCTTATCTGCTACTTGCCTGTTCATTGGAATCCTTACCCATCTTCAGTAATCTGCCATCCATCATCTGCATCATCTGTTTCATGCATCTGCAAGAGAGACATTGCATTACCACAAGCTAAGTCATCAGTCTATCTACATATTGATATCTAATCACCATTTCTATACTCCTGTTCCAGTTATGTTTCAATAAACACTGTTTTCTAGAACTCACCCCTCTGATCCCTTCCGTTGTGTTACAGAAGACCAGACCTTTAAACTAATATGGGCATTCTCCTCACCCCTTTAACTCCAGCTGATCAGCTACTCACCCTCTTTCAGGATGGCCACTCAATCGAGGAGTATGCGGAGGAGTTCCTCAAGCTGTCCCATCATGTCACCTGGAATGATGACACCATCAAGACTGTCTTCTGGTGCGGTTTAGATGACCATCTTTACCAGCAGGATCCAGCGGCAGCTACAACATGTTCCCTGGCCCAGTATATTGATTATGTGCAGTGGTTGAGTGGTTCTTCCCTCACAGTCGGCGAGGTTGATGAAGACACCACCACCACTCAACCATAGTCACCCTTGTCCAGTCCAGTATCCCGTCCTAAGATGGCTGCCCTTCCAGAATCTCTTCCCGTCAAGGCCACCGCCATTCCAGATTCTTGTCCCGAGATGACCGCCATTCCCGAGCCTTGTCCTGAGATGGCTGCCAATCCAGTATCCACTACCTTCCTCGTCCAGAGGCCACTCCCTCCCCTCCCGAGCACTCCATCCCCTCCCGATTCCTGAGTCCAGAGGCGCGGGAGGGGGCATATACCCGTGGCCGTAGTGGCCGAGCCTGGGGTCCGGGCCATGGCTTCCCGAACTGCCTGAACTGCCCAGGCTCCTTGTACCATCCTAGAGACGACCTGCCCTCATCACCCTGATCACCCGTCACAACTTCAACGCACCAGGAGTACTGTCAGCCACCATCACAGTCACCTTCCCCGCACTACATTTCCCAGCATCCTTCCTGATCCACACCTGCACCTAGTCAGCTCATCTCCTTGTTACATGGATTCCCTGCACCTGGAAGATGCAGGTATCTTCAGTTTATAATTTAGGTCGTATGATGTGATTGATGGAGAGGGAATCCCGGAATCCAGTCATGAAAATGGAATTTACAGTAGCCTATAATGCAGCGATGTCACGTAAAAACGCGCGATTTGATGGACTGGTGAATAAAACGAAAGCAGAGCTGTACAATAAATCAATTCGCGACATGACGGCTGTATATATTTTTGTTTCGCGTATTTGCCTGTGTGAATGAACTGCGCTGTTTCGTGTACTAAAGTATGCACGACGCTCTTATTGTTTTTTCAGTGTTTGCCGTCTCTTTATCTGAGGACATGAACACAAACATATCCAAGGTTGCTCTGAGATAACGCTTAATGAGCATTTCATCATTTTATTTGAGAAAAAAACATTGTCAAATACACTGAAACTCAAAGCTCTTCACTACATCCCGTCAAAATGAAAGACTGGTTTTTAGCTCGAAGAAATTGACAGAAATATATTTTGATTGTAAAATAGAATGTACTTCTCAAAATAATAATAATAATAATAATAATAATCCAATTTATTTAAATATTATTTATGGAATATAATTTTTTCCATGCTTTAATTTAGTAAATCTCTGTTCTGCAGCACTTTGCCAAAACTTAAAAGGATAAATTATGGTAATGAAATTAACTTTTTTTGATAATATATTTGTATTAAATAATAAAAGCCAGAAGAATTAAGTCAAACCAGAATTTCTGAATTGTAATAAATTATTAAATTAAAGTTGTTCATCTAATCCATAATCATTTATTAAATTTACTTGATTGTTTTTGATTATTGAAATCTGAACAGACAAAACAAAAACTTTCATTAATTTATTGGTAATTTTAAATGATGATAAAAATAATAATTGATTGTTTAATACCGTATACCGTGATATTTGCTGAGATGGTTATCATACCGTGGAAATCTCATACCGTTACAACCCTAGATTAATGCATCTGCAAGACAGACATTCTATTACCACAAGCTAAGTCATCAGTCTATCTACATATTGATATCTACTCACCATTTCTATACTCCTGTTCCAGGGTTTTTTTTTTTGTAACCACTTACAAACAGACAAACAAATAAGGTACATAATCAAATCACTGAATAAAACAACATATGATCAGCCATAGGTTGAGCATAGCCAGAAACAAACAGATCACAATCAAACAAACACACTAAATAAATCAAAAGGAGCTTTTTTAATTAATTTATACGTGTCTAACAGAGAAATCAACTTGAGGGCTTTCTTGTTTTTAACCAATTTTAAAGATTTGCACGAGATTAACCCCAACTGGTTAAAGTTAGGTTTAGATTTAAACCATCTGCACTTATGAAAAACTTTCCAAGACATAACAAAAAATTTAAAACAAAATCAAACTTTGTTTTCCAGACAAAAACCAAACCTAATTATCTTTACAGTAAGGGGAGGGAGTTCAACCTCCCTTGACCATAACAAGTTCTGCATCCAAAAACTCTCCAAAAAGGCTGCACCATATCACAACAAAAATACGCATGCTCTAAATTTTCAATATTTGTTTCACAAACAACACAATTATTCACATCAAAATTAAATTTCCATCTTAAAAATTAATTGGTAGGATAAATCTCATTTAAAATTTTGAAGTTCAGCTCCTTAGCGAGGGGAAAGACAGATTATTTTTCTAATTTCTGAGGTATCAAAATCCTTAAGCATGTAATTCCATTTAATAGGGTTTGGATAATAAGCATGTCAAATTAATTTTCTAATGACTCTGTTTGTGCATATTTTTGCCACCATAATCACAACCTTCTAAGGAGAGCTGCCTCAATTCTGGGGAGACTTTGGAGTGCAAAATGTCTCCTTTAACCATTAATCTTACAACAATTGGAATAGCTCTAATAATATTATTGTAAATATTAACAGAACACTGCAGTTGGAATTTCTCACAAAATTCTCTATACAGTAACAGATTTCCATTAACATCTAAGAAATGCGCAACCGCCCAACTCCCTTCTGTTACGGTACACAGGAGTCAGACACAGATGTAAAAGGTAATGGGAGTTTATTGACACCAGTTGAGCATGAAGCAGTAATCAGGTAAGCAGAGATGTATACGTAGATGGATGAATGAGTAGAATGGTGATAGTTACTGTCCTTATCTGTTGCAGGTATGGAAGACTGAGAGAACACGCTGGAGATCGGTTGAGCACTCACACACAGGAGACACAGAAGGAAGGAGACACAGAAGGAAGGAGACACAGAAGGAAGGAGACACAGAAGGAAGGAGACACGCTGGATACAGGTGAGTATAAAGCAGGGAGTCCTTGAGGTAAACATTTACTGAAGTATCTGTAAACGAGACCGGACGTGGAGTGCTGTGTGTGTGTGCTCTTTGTAGTGCTGCTGATTTGTGCAATGATGAGGTGCAGGTGGCGGTGATTAGTATTCTGGTGATTGAGTGCGTTGTGATTGGTGGATGGTGGAGCCTGACGTGTCTGTGACACCTTTGGATTTCCATTCCTCGAAATATACAGATTTTCTGCCAAACCTTATATCTGTTATTCTAAACTGGAGTGTTGTGAGGTGTGAAGTTATGTTTAAATAATAGTTTCCAATAGAGCAGCACTTGCTGAAGAAAGGCTGAAAGTTTAACTGGTAATGAGGTGCACTCAAAGTCACAATGTAAAAAAATAAAAAATTTTCCCCCCAGTTTGCTAAAAATTGCATTGGGGGACAATAAACCAAAAAGAGTGACTATTTTGAATAAAGGATTTTAACCACTTCAATTTCAAAACCCTATTCATAATGTCAAAATCGATTCACAATCACACTGCCGTCTTCATAATTTTTAAATATCATCCTTTCTTATGTAGTGACATTTATTCCTCCAAATAAATGTAAAATTCAGCTTATTTATTAATTTAATAATTCGTGTCGAAATGGGCAAGGAGAAAGCTGGGTAGATTAATCTGGACAAACTATCCATTGTAGACCAAAGAACTCTTCCAAAGATTGAAAGATCCCTCTGCAGCCATCTGTTTAGTATTACAATTATCTATGTTATTCAACACATTTTTATTCTCCATTATTTCTCTATCTTTAGAAATAATAATCCCCAAATATTTAACTTCCCTCTTGATATGTATATTAAATAATGACTGTAAAGGGAAGTCATGTAAGGTTAACATTTCAAATTTTTTTAGGTTCAAATGTAACCCCAAGGCTTTAGAGCATGAAAGGCTAGTGGAATTTGGTGTTAATTTTTTAGAAATAGTGTTGTGTCATCAGCAAACTGACTTATAATTATTTGCCTGTCCAACACTGTTAAACCTTCAATACCATTATTTTTAATCAATATAGATAAAAGCTCTGCAAACATTCCTGACGAATCCCCCTTTTAATTGGGAATCTTGTGCAGGTTCCTTGACCAAGAGCTACAAAGCCATTTATTCCATTATATAACATTTCAATTAAATTTATAAATCTTGCTCCAAAACCAAAATGCTGTAAAGTTTTCAAAATAAATGGATGTTCAACGACATCAAAAGCTTTGTAAAAATCTAAAAAAAAAATAAGAAACCCACTCCCTTGAACCACATCACTATAGTCAATTAAAGGTGCTAAAGAGGATGTTTTGTTTTATACATTTTTGCAATATTACTTGAAACTGTCTTAACTGATAAAAGACTATTTATTAGGTGCACTGAAAGGAATAATATTAATATACATCATCTGTGCACGAGGTAGGGCCTTAAAAACATCAGCCAATCGTTTACACGATCATCACGTAAACGATTGGCCCTCTGGCTTGCCAATCACTGCCATTACAGTCCTTGTGAAAGATGTGCTCGGATTGGCCCTCTGGCTTGTCAATCACTGCCATGATATTCCTTGTGAGAGACGTGCGCGGCTGCGCGCTCCAGTAACTTTCCACACTCCACAGGCGCCGGATGCAATGTTTTTGTCAGGAGTAACAACTGCAGATTATGAGTTACCTGCGGTGAGTCCGACATAATGAATCCACTAACACGACAGCGAATGCCGGTGGTAAACACTCGTGTTCCAATACTCGTGCACGAGTTTTGGGAGGCGTTCCCTCGAAATGAGCTGTGAAGAAGGGGGGTTGTTCTTACGCATGCGCTCATTTAAAAAACTCAGTAACAGTCTTTGGTTTCTCAGTCGAAGAAAAGATCCTCTGTATCACCTTTAAATCTAGCACCAACCTAATATTATGGATTGACCTTCCTCCCAGAAACACTGATTGTGTTTCCCTAATTATAGTAGAAATACCCTTTTTTAGCCTAGCAGTGATAGCCCCAGAAAAAATTTTATAATCTGTGTAAGCAAAGTGATAGGCCTCAAGTTGTCTAAAAATCTTTTATCTTTGCCAGTTTTGGGAATCAATGTAATCAAGCCTTGCTTTATACTTTCTATCAATTCTTTTTTTTTTTTTTTTACCGAATAATACT
>RJVU01029436.1:8235441-8319315 GCA_003731715.1 Anabarilius grahami
CCCTTCCACTGTTCTAAAAACTGCATCCATCTATAATTGTTGGGTCATTAACTTTTCCAAGTTAACCTCAATTCTTTTGGAATTTTTTTATATATTTATTTATTTACTTCTAGGAAGAGTGTATATCTTAAAGGGGACCTATTATGCAAAATTCACTTTTGCATGGTGTTTGGATAGAAATGTGTGTTGGCAGTTTGTGTCCACAACCACCCTATAATGCTAAAAATCCAACCACTCCTCTTTCAATCCCCACTCCAATCCCCATAAATCATAAACAGTGTCTCACAACAAGCCGTTTCCAGATCCCTGGCAGTGTGACGTCACATTAGCCACAGGCCCCGCCCACGAATGTTGACAGACACTGCCGTTTTAACATAGAACCGCCCTGAGCGAGTTCACAGCCATTACACAGTCCTCCATTTCTGCACTGATGAGAATGTGTCCCAAGCATTTTAGGTGTTCTGTAGCTGGATGGATTAATCCACATAGCTCTCTCCATTTACTCCCTAAATCTGAGCCGCTGAAGACGAGGTGGATTAATTTTGTTTTCAAAGAAAATACTCCCTCAATTCACACCGAAGTTCTTTGTGAACTAATGTCAATAAAAAGGGACAATACAAAACAGAGGTTGTGCTAAAAAGCTCAAGGATGTTACTCAAGGATGGATCAGTACAATCTGTTTGTGATCCAGCTTACAGTCTCCAGAGTGATACAGGATATGGCAGAAATGAAGGTGAGAGCACTTTATTACAGTTCATCGGAGTTGATTTACAGATATAAAGTTTATTAAGCACCACCTGAAAAGGCATAAGGTCTTTATATATTTGTTTACTGTTAGTTGTAAAAAGTGTTTCTGTATACTTCGCTATGTATGTTGATGATAATGCAAGGGAGAGAGAGAGTTTGTGGATAATATTTTAATGCACACTTGCACTGTGTTTTATTAAGCTCTTACAGTGATTTTCTAGAGTGAAAACAGATGCTTCATCTTTTGTGTGAAGTACAATAAAACTCATAAAACTCATCGGTAAAGTTGAACGGGGTCCGGTACAACAGGCTTGTACTAATATAGTGGATAAAAACAAGACAACAATATAAGTTATAACCGTAATTGAACTAAACTATACCTGTTCTATCTCCATGCAGCATATATTCGCAATTTCTGACATTATAGTGCATCCTGACTGACTCCTGACACTGGAGAATCAGCTCTTGAAGCTCCGCCCTCTTAGGCTGAGCGCAGCAGCTCATTTGCATTTAAAGGGCACACACTGAAACGGTGCGTTTTTGCTCAACCCCAAAAAGTGGCAATTTTAACATGCTGTAAAAAATTATCTGTGGGGTATTTTGAGCTAAAACTTCACATACACACTCTGGGGACATCAGAGACTTATGTAAAATGGGGCATAATAGGTCCCCTTTAAGGCCAGGACACACCAAGCCAACGGTTGGGCCATCGGTGAACATCTGTTAGGCTAGTTTTTCAAGCACTGTGTTGTTTACATTTAGTTTATCTGCGTATATCTCATTTATTGTAGCTTTTATTTTGTATGTTTGTTTGGCTGGTCCAAATGCCAAAATTATTGTGGAATTTACAGCATATTCCTTATTGAAAAGAGGGCACAACTAATCTGAGGACAACAGAAGGGTTAAAATGTTGAATGTATAATAACATAACATATTTTAAATATTTTTTATCATTTAAAACTAATCAAAAATACTGCAGTCTTTAACATACCTTGATGTGATCTTGGAATGAATAAAGTTGCTGTAGGAGACACTCCAACTGAATTGGCTGCAGTTATTTCAATATTGGCCACTTTTCCTGGTGGCAACATCATTGAATAACTCTGATTGAGATTATCCGCTCTTATGTGTCTTTCAATAACATTTCTATCTTGAATGATTCCCAGGTGATAATTAAGTATTTCTCCATTAGCTTTCACAGGAGGCTGTAATAGGAAACAATATTAAAACATTTCATATTTAACTTGTAAACAGCATCTGAATAATACACTAAAAGCAATTTCCACCCTGTACAAACACTATTAATGATATTTTATCACTTGCCAGGTGAAAAAAAGGAATTTACCTTCCAAACTAATGTGACGTTTCTATTATCAGAAGTGGGCTGGATGATTCTCCACAGATCTGGTGCACTTGTTGGCTCTGAGAAAATAAGATGGTGTAAAAATTGACTGATGAACAACTGTATGCCTAACTGTTTGCATATACTTTAATGTCAAGCAAGTTGAAAAAATAATCCAACTCACTCTGCCTCACTCTTTGTGGGGCAGTCGTGGCCTAATGGATAGAGAGTCGGACTTGTAACCCAAAGGTCATGGGTTCGAATCTCAGGTCCGGCAGGGATTGTCGGTGAGGGGAGTGAATATCCAGCGCTCTCCCCACCCTCAATACCACGACTGAGGTGAGACCCTTGAGCAAGGCACCGTACCCCCAACTGCTCCCCGGGCGCCGCAGCAATGGCTGCCCACTGCTCCGGGTGTGTGTTCACGGTGTGTGTGTGTTCACTGCCGTGTGTGTGCGCACTTGGATGGGTTAAATGCAGAGCACAAATTCCGAGTATGGGGTCACCATACTTGGCCACATGTCACTTCACTTTTTTATATATTGCATGGCAACGTCTGACACTGGTGGTCGTTAAGTAAACAGAAGCCAGCAACTTACTGGTTGTGATCGCACTTGAGCAAATGTAACATACAAGTGACCGAACTTGATTTAAAGGGTTAGTTCACCCAAAAATTAAAATAATGTCATTTATTACTCACCCTCATGTCGTTCTACACCCACTACATCTTCGGAAGCCAAATTAAGATATTTTGATTAAATCCGATGGCTCAGTAAAGCCTGCATTCACAGCAATGACACTTCCTCTCTCAAGATCCATAAAGGTACTAAAAACATATTTAAAACAGACAATGTGAGTTCAGTAATTCTACCTTATTATAATAAAGCGACGAGAATACTTTTTGTGCGCCAAAAAAAAAAAACGACTTTTCAACAATGATGGCCGATTTCAAAACACTGCTTCGGAGCTTTATGAATAGAATCAGTGATTTGAAACACCAAAGTCACGTGATTTCAGCAGTTTAGCTGTTTGATAGGAGATCGGAATCAATGATTAAATATGTTTTTAATACCTTTATGGATCTTGAGAAAGGAAGTGTCATTGCTGTGAATGAAGGCCTCACTGAGCCATCAGATTTCATCAAATATATCTTAATTTGTGTTCCGAAGATGAATGAAGGCCTTATGGGTGTAGAACGACATGAGGGTGAGTAATTAATGACATTATTTTCATTTTTGGGTGAACTAACCCCTAAATGCCCCAATATACTCACAACCAATTTGTTTTTCGTTCTTTGCTAAGAAGTTGGAAATAACTTTGCAATGATATACTGTTGGTGAACATCCTGTCGCCACCCACGCTGTTGAGCGACGTTTAGATGAATATGTAAATGAGGGCATTAAAGTTACAGTGTTATATTACATAGTTTGATTATAAAGTATATGTGAGACTATAGACTATATAGATCTGGCTATGTGAGACTACACTTTGAATTAATCCCTTTTCTTTGCATGCCTAACTGTTTGCACATACTTTAATGTCAAGCAAGTTGAAAAAATAATTCAACTCACTCTCCTATATCTCCATGGTAACATCTGACACTGGTGGCCGTTAAGTAAACAGAAGCCAGCAACTTACTGGTTGTGATCACATTTGAGCAAATGTAACATACAAGTGACCGAACGTGATTTAAAGGATTAGTTCACCAAAAAATTTAAATAATGTCATTTATTACTCACCCTCATGTCGTTCTACACCCACTACATCTTCGGAACACAAATTAAGATATTTTGATTAAATCCGATGGCTCAGTAAAGCCTGCATTCACAGCAATGACACTTCCTCTCTCAAGATCCATAAAGGTACTAAAAACATATTTAAAACTTCTGAGCTTTACGAATCGAATCAGTGATTCGAAACGCCAAAGTCGCGTGATTTCAGCAGTTTAGCTGTTTGATAGGAGATCGGAATCACTGATTAAATATGTTTTTATTACCTTTAATCGATCTTGAGAGAGGAAGTGTCACTGCTGTGAATGAAGGCCTCACTGAGCCATCGGATTTCATCAAATATATCTTAATTTGTGTTCCGAAGATGAATGAAGGTATGTAAGAACACTTATGTGTGTAGAATGACATGAGGGTGAGTAATAAATGACATTATTTTCATTTTTGGGTGAACTAACCCTTTAACGCCCCAATATACTCACGGCCAATTTGCTTTTCGTTCTTTGCTAAGAAGTTGTAAATAACTTTGCAATGATATACTGTTAGTGAACATCCCGACGCCACCCACGCTGTTGAGTGATGTTTAGATGAATATGTAAATGAGGGCATTAAAGTCACAGTGTTATATTACACAGTTTGATTATAAAGTATATGTGAGACTATAGACTATATAGATCTGGCTATGTGAGACTATAGTTTGAATTAATCCCTTGTCTTTGCATGACACATTGACATTACAATACAGAATGGCTCTTTCAGCATTATCCTTAATATAAATACAAAAAGATATTTCAGAGAAATTCAGTCATTTTAGGAATAATATCATAGGTCATACTGGCTTCTGTAGTGCGAACTGTAGCAGTAGCACTCCATTCACTCCAGTAGGTTTGATGCCGTTCTTGAATGCATCGCATCTGTACCACATATTCAGTGTAAGGCTCCAGCGACTGCAGTCTAAACAACGTTTGCGCTTGGATAAGGCTCTCAGGCACCTAAAAGAGGAATCAAATTCATGAATAAAACAGGATGTGACTTGATGTGAGGACTAAATGCAAAGCAAGATTAAAATAATTCAAGCTTGTACTGCATTTGTTGGAATAAGAAACCCCCAATGAACCATAATGAAATGTTTTGGTAGGTAAATAAATAGGTCAAAACAAAAGAACATAGACTGCATCAGATCACATCAAGTTTCACTAACAATCATTATTCACATTTAAAAACATATTTTTTGTCCTGGCCATTTTAAAATCTGGTCCAAACCGTACCTCTGTCCAAACATCAGAGTCTACTTGGCGGTATCTGATGACATACAAGAGTTTCAAAGTGTCCTTGTCAATGGGATGTTTCCAAGTAACGATGAGAGATGTGGGGAAGTTAACTTCAGCGAGAACTTGGACATCCAATGGTGGATTGGGTTTCACTAAAAAACAGGTGTACGAAACAGAAGATAGTTGAAGTGCATCCATATAGAGTGTTATATGAATTCTTTCCTAATGCAAAAGCTGAAATCATACCAAAATTCAAAGCATCATTGCATAGAAGTTCATCTGACCGCACTGACCCCAGCGTGTTCTTCACTTCAACCCAAACTCTCACATCCAAATAAAATGGAAAAGTGCCCAGGTTGACGACGCAGTTTTTTGCAAGATGCTGATTACAAGTGGCGGTAAAAGCTGAGTTAGTTCTATAAAAAGACAAAGAAGAGGAAGTAATTGACACTCCAGTCTTTCATTTTGAGTCATTTGACAGAAACAAACCCAAAAACAACCCTAAAATGTGTAAAACTGATACAGTGTTATCAGGCACAAAAGCTACTCTTACAGACATATAGTAGCATAAAGGGTGTAAGTGGTGTTGAGCAGCGGATCCCGTGATTCTGATTCCCAACTGCATTTTAAGTCAGAGGAAATATCCGTGCCCTCCTGCACAGCAATGCACGTCAGATTCTCCGGTTTCAACGGAGGGTCTGGAGGTCATAAACAGAAAAACAATGAATACATAATGAAGTTTCTTGAAGTTGAAATGCCTCTTTGGTAAATAATACATTAGCATTTAAATAATGAGAACATTTTAAAGAGAAAAACATTTCTGGCATTTCTCACAACAGAAGGGCTGCTTTTCTCCTACATATTTTATAAATGAATATTTATTAAATGAATTAAATGAATATTCTATTTTTACAAATGGAACTGAAACTTGTTATTATTAACCAAAAGCATACATTAGCTTTCTGTGTGAAAAAAAAATATGATTCAGTTATTTGCTGAAAACATTCTTGAATTCTTGGTGAATTTAATTCAAATTTTCAAGGTTGTCTTGCCAGGTATGACATCAGATAACTGACTATGGTTTTTGAAGAAAAAATACTTTATTTGAAATTGAACTTAAGCACTAATGAAATTTTAAATCTAAGGCAGAGGGGAAGCTTAAGATAGTTTTAGTGAAACTATCCAACTATCCCTAAGGGGATATGGTGAATTAAAAAAATATGAGATGGGAGGAAAAATTATGTAAATGTCAGTTGGTCCGCTGCGCTGCCTCTTCAACGGCGGGAGAGCTCATTCCAGCAGGTGAAGGCATTCAGCTCGAAGTCCAGCGAAGAGAAGCATCGTCGCTGAAGGAGAGAGATCTGAAATCCTATGGCGAAACGCTCGCTTATATAGCCAGTCGCCCCGGCCATTTTGGCGGGCTTTGGCGCGCTGCATTGCCATAGGCTCGCGCAGCTCTGCGCCGTCATTGGTTCAAAAAGTTTTCCAGTTTGAACCAATGGCCGTGCAGTTACACTGCGTTATTGAAAAAGGCTTCAGCATCGAGGAAAAAAGGAGTTTGTCCCCATACACAGTATGAGTGAAGTATCGAAAGGGAACTTTGCGTTCACCCGAAAAAGAACTCAAACGTTTTGAGAGAATAGAAAAGCATTGACATATAATTTTTCTCTCATTTCATATTTTTTTCCTTCACCATTTAGGGGACAATATATACAAAACTAAAACAGCTGCTGTGTGGAAGAATTCCAGCCTTTTAATTAGAAAGTAACACATGATGTGTTTGTGGCGAGAAGATACTCACATCCTACATCGAGTAAGATTCCATAGACACAGGGACTTTGGAACGACAAGGACTTCCTGGTTTTGCAAATCAACCAACCTTTCACGTTACTGTTGACGTTAACAGTAACACTGACGGACGTTTCATTTATTTTATGATAATACTGCTTTGCAATGCTGATGTTTCCCAAAACCCATTCAATGTCATCTGAGGTGTAACCAGATCCCTCCAGCAGGTGACATGTCGCTGTGAAATTTTTTCCAACCTCAACAGGAATCTTACTGATGGAGTCTGGAAGAATTTTTAGACAGGTACTATTGGAACCTGTGTGGACAAAATACTAAATTGAGTATCACAAGAGAACAATTAAGAAACTGTTAATTGGGAGTAAATTACTAGTGACATGACTTACATTCTGCATAATGTATAAACATCAAGAGTAAGAAGAAATTATGTAAAGTGTCCATTGTCACATCAAGACTGGTATCTGAGAAAAGATGGACATCAAAAGATATAGATAGTGAATACAGATAGTGGTCATACCTACTATTAGGTTACAATGGGGCTAAAGGCACACCTTAAGAAAAAAATTTGCTTTTCACTACTCCCTACAGTGTATAATAGCAGAATATATATATATATATATTTTATATATATTGAACAGTTATGAAAAAGATTAAATAAATCATAAAAGTGGTTTACTTTGTTTAAAAATCTTATAAGGTGCTGAGGGGGGCCTTTTACCCCACACACGGGGTAAAAGGCTTACCACCAGCATGAGGCAAAAGGAACTCAGTATTGATACAAATACTTTAGCTAAAATAGTATGTTTTTAATAATGTCTAAGTTAATACTTGTTCAAAATAATCACTTTAGCAAAGTTTGTACTATTTTCTGTTTATTTTGATAAATAAAATAATTCATTTTTGTTCAATAACTATACTGCCATTAAAATATGTTAATATAAAATATATTTTAAAGATACAGAGACAAAATTATTTTTAGGAAGCAAAGATTCTGAAAGCATTGAAGGAGATCCCATAATAATTTAATATAGATTTACAGTAGTAACAATAAATGATATTTTATTATATGATATGATTAATATCATATTTTAACACCCTGTTCTGATGACGCAAGAGTTGCAACTATGGCAGCTGAGAAGGCCATTCTTTGCATTTGAGCCTGATGAAATTGGTATAATTATGTTTAATACTGAAAAATACGCTCGATGCTATAGTCACTGCCCTTGCAGTGAGAACATTCTTTGAGAACATTCTAATTGAGTGAAGGGATTGTGGAAACTTCTAAATATTGTGGTTCAACATTTGCCTTGCATTTGATGAAAAGACAAACATTTCAGGCGAAGGATAATCCACTTCTTACCTCCGAGACTGCATGTGTTATGATCTACATGACCTTATTATTTTTATTGTGATTAGGCTTATCATTATTGATGATCACTATTGTTGTGCTATGATATTGTAATATTTATCATTATATAATCAGAGGAGAATAGAAAAGTTTATGAAAGTGTCACTTCACAATACAATAGCAAAATATATAAATATGTATAGTATTTTTATGTTACTTTAATTCCCTTTGTGCGAGCTGTCTCTTTAATACCGCATAGTTTATATACAAGTTGCCGCTGATTGGGCTGTCATTTCTGACACACCCATTTCGCTGGGCCTGCCTCCTCCGCAGGTTGCAGGTTCACTACATGATCTCTGAAGGTAGTGGTAGGAACCTTGGGCACATATCCAGGCCGGGGTCTCAGGATAACGTGAGAGTCACCGGGCCCGAATTCCAGGCACGATTCGTCGACCGAAAATGCGTGCCGGTCCTCTACCCTCTTCACCGAGGCCAATACAAACAGAAGGATGGTCTTAAGGGACAGTACTTTTAACTCAGCTAACTGCAAAGGCTCGAAGGGATGACCCCGGAGTACCAGGGAGAGATCCCAAGAGGGTACAGAGGAAGGGCGAGGCGGATTTAGTCTCCTCACCCCCCTCAGGAACCTGACGATCAGATCGTGCTTCACCAAACACTAACCATCAACTGCATAGTGATGTGCGGCAATATACACCTTGAGGGTGGAGGGAGACAGCCTTCGCTCCAAGCCCTCTTGCAGAAAGGAGAGCACAGATCTGCTCGAACATGATCGGGGGTCCTCTCGGTGAGGTTCCACTTCAACGCACAGAGGTTCCTTGTGGAAGGAGCTCTAACGGAAGTGATAGTGTCTACAACCAACTGGGGGAGATCACTTAGAACCTCCGCATCCCGTCCAGGGACCACACATGGAGTTTCCACAGGTCGGGATGCGGGTGCCAGAGGGTGCCCCGTCTCTGAGTCAGAAGGTCCTTCCTCAGAGGAATGGGCCAAGGAGGTGCTGTCGCGAGGAGCGTCAGATCCGAAAACCAGGTCCGAGTGGGCCAATACGGAGCCACTAGCAAGACCTGCTCCTCGTCCTCCCTGACTTTGCACAGGAGATGTGTGAGAAGGCTCACTGGGGGAAACGCATCTTTGCGTAGGCCCCGGGGCCAGCTGTGTGCCAGATCATCCTTGCCAGAGCATCCATGCAGAGTGTGCCGTCGGTCAGGGAAAAGAACAACTGGCAGTGGGCAGTGTCCGGGGAGGCAAACAGATCTATCTGTGCAGCCCCAAAGTGCTGCCAAATCAGCTGGACCACCTGGGCCACCTGGGGATGGAGTCTCCATTCGCCCGGAAGCGGAGGCTGCCGTGAGAGCTCGTCGGCTGCACGGTTGAGCACGCCTGGGACATGAATGGCATGAAGCGACCTCAGATGCTTCTGACTCCATAGCAAGACATGGCGGGCGAGTTGCGACATGCGATGGGAGCGGAGACCACCCTGATTGTTGATGTACGCAACGGCCGTAGTGCTGTCCAAGCGGACCAGTACGTGCTTGTCTGTCAACAGCTCCTTGAAGCGGCCCAGTGCAAGACATAATGCTAGCAACTCGAGGTAATTGATATGCCAGTGCAGTTGAGGCCCCGTCCACAGACCTGATACTGCATGCCTGTTGTACGTGGCTCCCCACCCCGTGGCAGAAGCATCTGTGTAGACCACAGCATGCCTGGACACTTGTTCGAGGGGAACTCCTGCCCGCAGGAATGAAGGATCCGACCACTGGGTGAGGGTGCGATGGCAGTTCGATGTCAAGGGGACACGGAATGTACCGCGCTGCCACGCCCATCTCGGGACCCGCCGTGAAGCCAGTGTTGAAGCGGCCTCAAATGAAGCAATCTGAGTGGCGTGATGCGGCTGCGGATGCAATATGCCCCAGGAGCCTCTGAAAAAGTTTCAGTGGGCCCACTGTCCTGCGCTTGTGCGTACTCAGGCAGTTCAACACTGACTGGACGCGCTCCTCGGTGAGGTGCACTGTCTGGGTGACCGAATCCAGTTCCATACCTAGATAAGAGATCTTCTGCCCGGGGGCGATTTGCTCTTGTCCCAGTTGACCCGAAGACCCAACCGGCTGAGGTGAGCTAACACCATGTCCCTGTGTTCGCACAACTGCTCCCGCGAGCTGGCCAGAATGAGCCAGTGGTCGAGGTAGTTGAGGATGCGAATGCCCTGTTCCTTGAGCGGAACAATGGCCGCCTCCGCAACCTTCGTAAAGACGCGGGGCGTCAGGGCCAGCCCGGAGGGTAGGACTTTGCACTGATATGCCCGACCCTCGAACGCAAACTGTAGAAGGGGTCTGTGTCGAGGCAGAACCGAGACATGAACATACGCGTCCTTCGGGTCGACCGCTGCAAACCAATCCTGGGGATGGATGCATTCGAAAATGCGTTTCTGCATAAGCATCTTGAACGGCAGCCTGTAAGGGTACCGATTCAGGACACACAGATCCAGGATCGGCCGTAGCCCACCGCCCTTTTTGGGTACAATGAAGTAGGGGCTGTAAACCCCTGACTCCATATCGGCTGGAGGGACCGGCTCGATTGCATCCTTCGCCAGGAGGACAACAATCTCTGCCCGGAGAACAGGTGCCTTGTCCAGGGACACACGAGTGTAATGGAAACCCCTGAACACCGGGGGCGCCAGGCAAACTGAATCGCATAGCCGAGTCTGATGGTACGAATGAGCCAGCAGGACGGGCTCTGAAGTGCTAGCCAGGCTTCCAGACACTGAACCAGTGGGACCAAATGCACCACAGACGTACCGGGCATGGGGCAGCAAGGTAGAGTGCTGGGACCCGACTCGGACGGCATAGTGGCCTGAAGTGGAGTCAGATTCTGCAAGGTGGCAGTGTGTATGAGAGACGGCACATGGGAGACGGCCTCAACCAACACACTGGGACCTGCTGGCGAAGTGAGAGGGGGCTGAGAGTGGCGAGGCTGGGTCTCGCACACTGCCAGCCACGCCCTCTTGGGACCTGGAGTATTGGGAAACAGTTTTACTTCGTGGGTACCGCTGGACTTCGTGCCACCCCGCCATAGAGGGTAGTGAGAGAGAAATAACTTTTAATGCATGTTACGTTCCACGTATGTTTTTGTATTTTGTTTTTGTTTTTTTCTCTCCCTTTTTTGTTACCTATCTGTCGAGTTCTAGGTTGATCCTATTGGACGGTAAAGCAGTGATCATCCTGGTGACGTCATGACGCGCTGAAGTCCTAACCAGCGTTTTTGCCAATCTGCGTTTTTGCCAATCTGCGGGTGGCTGATCATTTAAAAAGCGTTGGTGGCGTTCCACCTGCAGTGAGCGTTTGGGCTCGGACCTCACTCACGTTCGTCGAGCCAGAGCCAGCCATACTTTGTGTTTGCGAACTGTTCATTTAGTCTGTGGTTTATTGAGACGACATCTGTGAGTTGTTTCTGTGTAATATTTAATCTGATTGAGTTAGAGCGTGAAACAAGCTCTCGTGTTAAATGTTTGTGTCCATCCGAATTCTGGCGTGAAGTCACTATCTGTCAACCATTTGGTTGACAAATAGTGAATCCTTTTGCTGCGGACAGCCCAGTGCTAATATCAACCTCACTGACAATTGTTAATTCCGTATAGTGCGTGACGGCTCGACTTGGTAGCTAGCAATTAATGTTAGTTAGTACGTGGGTGCTCGCCTCCATTGTATTTTTTTGTTTATTTATTTAGTGGAGTTTAGTTAAGGCGCCGTGCCTAAGTTTTCGGTTTTGTTTCTACATTTTATTTTCGGTAGTTAGGTTAGGGGCGTGGGCGCTAGTTAGTGGGTTTTGTTATGATTATTTCTTTTGTTTGGTGACATCCTCGTTTTTTCTTCCTTTTATTGAGTTCATGTTTTTCCTGTACTGTCTATATTCTCACCGTGTTAATAAACATCGGGTTATAATTGCATCCTTTGTTGTTTGGTTTGTTCTTCCCCACACTGCAACAGCTGCATCTCACCTAAATGTTGCGTTCATTCCAATTAACATCTTTAAACTCGTAACAATGCAGATTATGGCCCTTTTGGTGTTCCATATTTGGCACCAAAAAAGGCTTCCAAACTGCCAAGTTCATGCACGTCCGGGCTAAAGACAGGGGGCGGGGCAAGGCGAGTATGCGTCGCACTACGCCCCCAGGGGCCCGGGAAAGCATGGTCGTCAACTCTGAATCTGATTCAACATGAGCGCACATCACAACCATGGGACGCTCAGCCTCATCTTCATTTCCAGAGCCCTACAACCCTCTCTCCAATGTAGCAGTCGACATCTAATCCTCTGCTGGAGCCGTGACTGAAACGCTAGGTCCCCATGAGAAGGATCAGCAATCCACCCGGAAGCTACCAGCCATGTGGGACAGTGAACGTGGCCGTCTAACTGGACGACACACGGCGCGCTGAGCGCCGATGTGGCCATGTTGATACTAAACATAAACCACCCACGAACACAGTCACAACAGAGGAGATTGGCTCGGCGGGTATTGCCCCACTGTGATCCTCTGGTCACCCTGGCTTATTCACCAAAGTAGCACTTTTCTGATTCAGAAAAAGAAACTAGATCAGGGAATAGGTGAGGGGACTCCACCTCCTTTGAGGCACTCAAGTCTCGACCACGCATCTAGAGTGCTGAACAATGCGCTGGATTGCCATGGGTTGCTGTCAGCCGGCACACGGCGCACTGAGCGCTCAAGCCCTTACGAGAAAGGCAAGACGAACAACGCGGCAACGTGGGCATGCTCTCATGAGAGAACATGAACCACCCACAAGTGTCAGCACGCTAAGCAGACATGAAAAAAAAAGAAAGAAAAGTGAAAAGTGAAAGAGAAAATGATTGTGGCCGTCAGTGAGGATAGGAAACGACTGCCTCCAGGAACGCACAGACAGAATGACGTCTTGAAAAAGACGCAGTGTCCGTCTGTGAAGCTATTTTCAGAAGCTCTTGTGCTTTGTGCTGAAGTACACAGGGAACGGTCGCGATGTGACTGCAGGTACACTTTTCACTTCCTGAGTCACACACACAGAGGAACCGGCCCAAATCGCAAACCAAACGGGGCAAATAATGCTGTGAAAACAGCAGTTGAGAGCTGTATAAATAGCTCGAGAAGCTCACTCTGGGAAAGCTCGCGGCCTCGCTGTAAGATGCCATAACGCCAGCACTGTAGAAGAAAAGCTCTTCAAAGGCTTGAGAAGTCACTCTCAGTCTAACAGCAAGAACACACAGGTTGGCTCCGAAGTGAAAGACAGAGTGCGATTGCATCTGCTTCCCTATTTATACCACCTGGCGGGGGGCAGTGCGCATTATGCAAATATCACACACAAATTCCATTGGCTTGTTTTAGTTCACTCGAAGCTGATAGGGTTCTCTGGTGATGTCCCAATTCGTCGGTCACTACTGACGTACGTCGAACGTGACCAACTGAAAGGGAACAATATATTTTAGACCTAGTGGAGTAGCTAATAATAGGTCTGAATTGAAATATATATATTTTATGTTTTAATGGAGCACACAACAAACATAATGATCTTAAAACACATGATGCATTGCTGTGTCCGTTATCGCATAATTCACACTTTTGGACACTTTAGCTTTAACGGACATTAGACAACACTGCAAAATCAAGCTGTTATATTCATATTTATTGTCCAACATTCCCAATTTTTCTGATGCATGTCCTTCATTTAATTTCATATGTTGTATTAATTCGGTGTTTATAATGCTAATACTAGATCTTTTAAAGAATTTTAACCCAAACTGACTGGGTTTCTAGAGAGCAAAGGTTTTGTAAAAAAAGATAAAAAGCAAACACAAAGTGTGTAAAATAAACTGTAAAAAGGATCTGATGATCACTAGTGATAGTATTTTATTCTGTGTTGTCATCATTCAGGTTGGATTTCATCTTTAATGTACGTTTTTTTTAACAAAGCATTGATATTGCCATAGAAACTAGTGGACTGAGGACTCACTTTCACCCCAAAATGGCAGAAACGCAGGGCCGCTACTGGGCGCCGGTGTAGCAATGGAACGTTCTATTAAGTGTCGCTTCTTGTTAGTGTATATTCTTTGCACACCGATGCACACTGTTTCCAGCAAACATGTTGTTCAACCGGGAAACCGTAGCAAAACGTTGCTCACCGGCGAGCTTGAACGTGCCCCAGAGACTGTATATTATAAATGGCGCGAACTGCTCTATGTAGTGACGTCATCGCATACAAAAACGTCCCATTTCATTGGCTGACTCCAACCAATAAACGACTTTACTGCTCTTTTACTGTAATATAAAAACCCGTTACAACTAATGATATTTTAATGAAAACTGTTTTCCGCAAAAACTGATTAAATCAATCGAGTTGATGTGAACGATCTAATGCTGTACAAATCAAGTGATTGACTGTCTCTTTCCTGTTCCTCACTTAGAAAATCTGATGAATGTAACTGCACTCTGATGTGCTTGTAGATGCTTTGTGAATTTTATGTTTTGTTTTGTTTTTTTAAGTTATCTCTGAGCAGCTTTGTCCCGAAATGTGCATATTGTTTTCAGAGAAACATGTGATTAATGAAAAACGAAGCCTCGCCAGAGATTGTATCTAATAGGGAGATGAGAGGGTCTGTATCTCTTACCATTGGAGAAAGTGTAACGCCTAACTTAATCACGTGCGGCTTTAAATGATTGAATTAAATGATTAGCTATTTCCACACAAAAGCTGTTAAATCAGCATAGAGAAGCCTCTCATCCATTGACATCAATAAAAAAAAACGGCCTCTGGTCTCCTTCCCTAAGTAAATGATTGTAAGGCCGATTATGAATGTAAATTGATACTTATGACTGATCGCGCTCAAACGCGTCCAGTCAGAGCCAGTTGCGTTCAGTCGGTGTTCAAATTGCATGTGAAAGTATATAAATCTGCTTTAGGAGCAGGAAACTATCGCTGTATGTTGAGCACAGTCAGAATGTTTTAGCTAGTCGTTAAATGTGTGCCCGGCTTAATAACACAGCGAATGCCGGTGGTAAACACTTGTGTTCCAATACTCGTGCACGAGTTTTGGGAGGCGTTCACTTGAAATGAGCTGTGAAGGAGGGGGGTTGTTCTTAAGCATGCGCTCATTTCAAAAACTCAGTCGACGAAAAGAACCTCTGTAGCACCTTTAAAGGGACTTTGGTACCACCAGAGGCGGGGCGTTAGCTTTAGCCGTTACGCTTTTTTGGCTAAAGGTTGCAGGCTTGCCTTCCAGTGGCTTTGGCCTCGCATTGTTTCCAGTCACGTGAATGCTTTGCGCATCAGAAAGTTTGAACCCAGACCACTACTATATGGAAGTTCAAGTCCATTTACTAAACATTTTAAACATATAAGCCTGTAGCCTATATTACATCATCATATGTTCTGTCATATAAACAGTAGCTATTTAGGCTACAATCAAATAACAACACAATTTACTTGCCTCAAACAACTCAGTATGTATTATTAGTATTATTATAATTATTGTTTTTGTTGATCCATTTTATTTATTGCCAAACTTTAATATGTGAATTATATTATTGAAGTAAACACATTTAACGTCGTCAGGCTTTTATTTGTGCTTAATGGATAAAACAACGGAGCTGCGCACTCAGTTTTGCTGTAAATTTTACCTGCCACAAGATGGCGCTGTTTGACACTCTTTATGCTTTGAAACCTTTACCGAAACATTTAGAGAAAAGCTTCAAAGATTTAAGAGGCTTAATTTCTCCATCCCTACTTAATTGTTTTAAGCCTTTTTGCAAATGTTTCAGTCGAATTTAGCTGTTTTAGAGAGCGTTTACTCATTTTGAGCCTGTTTTTAAACATTAACTGAACATTAAACAAATCTGTAATGTCATTTTTCATCTGTGAAAAAGAGACAAAACTAAACTAACCAATCAGATTTCTTTTAAACCATAAACCCCACGCCCACCCATGCACGCACCTACACACATTTGACTTAACAACATTAAAACGCACACATTTATTCTCATTCACTCTTGCTCTCTTAATATGTCATTACGCAAATAGATTTTAATAATCAATTTAAAAATGATGTAAAAAATAAAAATAGCGCCCTCTCATGGTATACGCATACACTGGCTGGCGTTGTTCATTGGTCAGGCATCGACCAATAAAACGGCTTCACTCAGGCGAGTGTGTGGATGACGGTTCCCATTGCCTTGATCCACATACAGACAGTGGTTGGGCCACGGAATTAGTAATTTGGTAGTTTGTTTTTGTATTTCTATCGGTAGCCTAATGTTTTGCTCCTGTTTCTCTAATAGTGCAAACAACTTGTACAGAACATCCATGTACAGAATTTTAATTTGTTTAATCAAATTACTTTACCCGATCTTATATAACATACATAACACCAAATTTGCTGTTGTTGGCACATGGTAGACAAAAAAACAATGCCTTCACAAAAAAAACAAACAAAAAAAACAACAAAAAAAACAACGAGAACCAAGACCAAGACAGCGAAGGGAGGCTGCTAAAGGCCATTCATCATTGCAAACATTAAAAACTCCAGCATGCCAACAGCCCTTACGAAAATGAACCATGGTTTTACTTCGAATAAACATAAATAAATAAATTCCATGGTAACCACACATGAACTGTAATTCCCTTTCAAGGGAACTCGCGTTGCGTCGAGAATGACGCTGTGGGAACGCTCTGCGTAATTGCGTCGTGAAGCACCTGAAATCAGTCCAATGGGGTGACGGAAGGTGGATGACGTCATGACCAGGAAACTATAAAGCAAACCCAGACCAAACAATGTCAGCTTCTGTGCCTTCAGCAGGCGCTCTATGTGATATTGTCTCTGTCTATTTATTGTTGTTTGTCCACAAGCTTAAATTTATCTAGACAGAAGTATAATGGCGAGCAAACAGCAGTTTGAATCATGTTTTCCTCCCTGCACTCGCTGGGGATACACGTGATTTATGTGTTGTTTGTTTGGGAGTGGAGCATGTGTGCATGTCAGCTCTCTTTTGGGCTGACAGAATTAAAAGCATTCATAAAAAATGTCCCGAAGTGTAAGAAAAGCATGCACTATCAGGAGTTTTTTAGCTCCGCTCCCGTTGGCTTTGTTCTCGAGGGAATAAAAGTCTGATGCAAGGCTCAGATCTCGCGTTTGCCGAGGCAGCGCGTGGATTACGGTCTGCAATAAAGATCAATGGCTCGGATCTCGCGTTTGCCGAGGCAGCGCGCAGATTTCTGGTCTGCAATAAGAATATAGTGGCTCGGATCTCGCGTTTGCCGAGGCAGCGCGCAGATTACTGGTCTGCTATAATATCAAGGGCTCGGATCTCGCGTTTGCCGAGGCAGCGCGTAGATTACGTGCCTGTAATTTATATAATTATTATATGCTTTCGGAGGGAACTGAGCAGACGGGAGTTTCCCTTTCTCTCTTGTCTCTATGATCGCATGCAAACTTTTACGAGCTACAATTCTTTGTGTCTAATATTTCAGCTAGGACATTCAGCATGTATTCTTGTGTGTTTGTTTACTGGCTGCATTTAATTTGAGAATTAAATGAAAATTTGTCTGCTTTGAAAAGTTTGTGTCTGTATGAGAATACTATATCCAGCCTATCATCTAGACCGTTTTTTACTTGTCTGGTTGATATGGCTGCATTTAATTTTTTAGAAATTAAATGATAAATACTTTTCAGAAGTTAGACATCTGTATTAATACACTATATTCAGCCTTTCATGCAGACCGTTTTTACTTGTCTGTTTGATTTTGGCTACATTAAATTCTGAGGAATTAAATGACAATTACTCATCTGTTTGGGGGGAATCAGATGTATGTATTAATACACTATATTCAGCCTCTCATCCAGACCGTTTTTACTTGTCTGGTTGATATTTGGCTGCATTTAATTTTGAAAAATTAAATGACAATTACTCATCTGATTTTGGGGAAATCAGAGGCCTGTTTTACTCAGTATTTCTGCCTTTAGTCCAGACCGTGTTTACTTGTCTGGTTGATTTGGCTGCATTTTAATTCTGAGGAATTGAATGGTGAATTCCCGGGGGGAAATGGATAACACCTCATCATACGGTGCCCATCTCCCTTTGGCGCTATTAGCTGAAGTCTCCTCTGGGTAAGACGAATCTGAGGATCGTCGTTATCGCGAAGAAGGCTTCGGTGAAGAGGTTCTGACATCAGTGGTGTCAGACCTCTGAGGGCATCCCCTCCGGGGTAAATGGGTTACACCTCACTTCACGGTGCCCATCTCCCTTCAGTGCCCTCAGGGGGCATTTCTGCCAACCCCGCCACCTCGGTGCTTTGGGGCGCAGAGGTCCCCAGCGAGTTCTAGTTCGGTTGTTCCCTGCCGGTCTCCCGTTTCAGGGCACCGAATTGGCTACTCAAGTTATGTCAGAGCCCAGTCTCGAGAGGCTGGTTCTCTTAGTACGAAGTCTTTTCGGGGTAAGATGGATCTGAGGACCGTCATTATCTTCAAAAAGGCTGCGTGAGGGCAGTCCCCTCCGGGGGGAAGTGTTCAACACCTCATGACACGGTGCTCAGTTCCTTTCGGTGCCCTCAGGGGGCCATTCTGCCAATCCTGCCACCTTGTGTGCTTCGGGACGCAGTGGTCTCCAGTGAGCCTATATCTCAGTGTCTGCCTGGAAACGTAGCCGCACTGGGATGCTCGCCCCCTCTACGGAGGGTCTCACAGCAATCAATTTGGCTGTTCCCTGCCGGTTCGCCGCTTCAGGGCACCAAATTGGTTGCTTGAGTAATACCAGAGACCAGTCTTGAGAGGCTGGTTCTCTTGGCCTCTGGGGCAATATGGTTAACACCTCACTATACGGTGCCCATTTCCCTTCAGTGCCATCAGGTATGCCAGAGACCAGTCTTGATGGGCTGGTTCTCTTTGTATAAGTCTCCTGGTGATAAAATGGATCCGAGGACCATCATTATCTCCAAGAAGGCTGCGGGAGGGCAGTCCCCTCCGTGGGGAAGTGGTTTACACCTCATTACACGGTGCCCATTTTCCCCTCGGTGCCCTCAGGGGGCCATTCTGCCAACCCTGCCACCTCGCGTGCTTCAGGGCGCAGTGGTCTCCAGTAAGCACATATCTCAGCGTCTGCCCAGAAACGTAGCGGCACTGGGATGCTTGCTCCCTCTGCGGAGGGTCTCAGAGCAATCAATTTGGCTGTTCCCTGCCGGTTCGCCGTTTCAGGGCACCAAATTGGTCGCCTGAGTAATACCAGAGACCAGTCTCGAGAGGCTGGCTCTCTTGGCCTCAGAGGGAAAGTGGTTAACACCTCCCTATACGGTGCTCATTTTCCTTCAGGGCCATGAGGGAGCCGTTCTGCCGACCCCGCCACCTCGTGTGCTTCGGGGCGCAGCGGTCTCCAGCGAGTTCTAGTTTCGGTTGTTCCCTGCCGGTCATCCGCTTCAGGGCACCGAACTGGCTACTCAGAAACTCCGGAGGCCAGTCTCGAGAGACTGGTTCCCTTAGTAGATTTTTGACAGCATGAAAGACTGCCAATATATCTCAATGGGTCCTGCACTTGGGGGTTCCTGTCCTCAGTGGTAGGCCCTGAGCAGGCTCTGGTTATGGAACAGGAGATAAACTCTGCTGGGGAAGAGGATCATTAAGATGTGTTCCTCCTCATGACAGTGTCTGGGTTTTACAGCCAGTATTTTATCGTTCCATAAAAGGATAGGGGGTTGTGTCCAGTTTTTGATCTGTGCGCTGAGGCGATTCGGGACATAATCAGATCCGAGGACTGGTTTGTCACGATAGATCTCTGGACGCATACTCCCATATTCCATCCTTCCTCAACTCAGGAAATTCCTCAGGTTGCTTTTGGGGACAAAGCATACCAGTACTAGGTTCTTCCTTTCGGCCTAGTCTTGTCACCCTGTGTTTCTGGCTCAAAGTGTGAGCAGATGGCGGATAGGCATCGAGATGTCATCCTTGCCGCATGAAAGTATGGGGGGTTAAGGCTGAGCGCAACGAAAAGTGTGCTTTCTCCATTTCAGAGGACCACTTTTTCAGGCGTGGTGTGGGATTAGATGACGATGCAGGCACTTCTTTCTCCTGCTCGTATCGGTTCGATCCACACAGCTGTAAGCAAGATAACTAGGCCAGTCACTCACTCTCAGACAGTTGCGAGACTGTTTGGTCTGATGGCAGCTGCGTCCAACGGGATACCTTTTGGCCTGCTGTACATAAGACCTTTGCAGTAGTGGCTCAAGACCAAGGGGTTTCCTTGAGGGGCAACCCGTTCTGCATGATCAAGTTTACGCGCAGATGCTTCGTACTTTGGTTATGTGGAAGAGGTCTTGGTACTTGTCCCAGGGTCCTGTGCTTGGGAGCTCCTTGTCGTCGCGTAACGCTTACGACAGATGCTTCCCTCACGGGCTGGGGAGCGATCATGGGTGGTCGCTCAGAGTCTGTGGACGGGTTATCATTTCTCCTGGCACCTGCCTGTTGATGATGACTCAGGCTCTACATCCCTGGGCACCAGATTTAGGGAGTAGACATCCTGTCGAGACAGGGGCTGAGGCCCGGGGAATGGAGACTCCACCCTGGGGTGGTGGAGCTCATATCGAGGTGCAGACTTGGCTGAGGCTGTGTCTGTACACGGTTTCCCTGATCGTTCTACTCCCGGGAGTTCTGGAGAGCAGAGTTATGGAGTATGGGTTTGGCCTCTGAGGAGGCCCAACTTGTAGACTCAGGTCTCTCAACTGAGGTTGTAAGGCCATGCTAACTCCAGAGCTCCCTGCACAAGGAAACTGGCAGAATCATCAGCAGGATCCAGTTACTGCCCGGTTGGTAAAGTGCTGGAATTCTGCAGAATCGATTCTCTGCAGGGTTATCCCCCTCCACTCTAAGGGTTTACGTGGCGGCCTAGCTGCTTACCACGCACCTTTGGGTGGTGTCTTTGGGGAGAAACCCATTGGTGTTTCCTGTGTGGTGCGTCGGATCAGGAGTATGGCGGCTTTGGAAGCCTTTTTATAGGGGTATCCCTACAAGAGGTCTGTGATGCGGCGGGCTGGTCCTTTCCACACACATTCATCAGGTTTTACAACCTAGATTTGGGCTTCACCCCTGGGTCCCAGTTGCTTTGTCTTAGTTGTGCTCGCTGTTTTCACACAAGACAGGCACTGGTCAGTATGGCTGCGTGGGTATAAACGTTCCCACAGCGTCATTCTCGACGCAACGCGAGTTCCCTTGAAAGGGAACGTCTCGGTTACGACTGTAACCTTAGTTCCCTGAAGAGGGAACGAGACGTTGCGTCGCCCTGCCATACTTCCGGCATGCCTGTGATCGACTTGCTTCGGCCTATCAGAAGCTGACATTGTTTGGTCTGGGTTTGCTTTATAGTTTCCTGGTCATGACGTCACCCACCTTCCGTCACGCCATTGGACTGATTTCATAGGTGCTTCACGACGCAATTACGCAGAGCGTTCCCACAGCGTCATTCTCGACGCAACGTCTCGTTCCCTCTTCAGGGAACTAAGGTTACAGTCGTAACCGAGACGTTCTGCTACAAAAACCCCAGCTTAACTATAGCATTTGTGTGGTTAAATAGAAATGGTAATCGATATGCCAGAAACCATATTTTTATTATAATAAAACCATGGTTAATTTTCGCAAGGGGGGTAAAACATTATATGTAATATTAAGAAGGCAGTTTGTCACACTTCAACTCCTGTAAAAAATATTTCGCATTGTAATCAATAAGTTGATAGTACTAGTAATCTATAACAAAACATTTATAATATTATAACATAGCCTACTAGAATGTTCTATATTTAAAATTATTATGCAAGTGGATTTCAGAAAAATACAAATTCAGGATTTAGTTTGTCAAAGAAAGTGTTTGTTTTATTACTCATATCTTTCTTCTCAGACAGGTTTGAAGAATAGTTTGCCAGGTCTTCTTAGGTAAATGTAAAACCAACTGCCAGCCTGTATGGAGAGTTTCTAAGACTCCAGCAGCTTTAAATGCCTGTTTGCTGCTCAACACTGGCTTTTTGCTGCCTCTTAATACAATTAATTTGACAGAAACTTTCCTTAATAAGCCTTTATCTAAGTGAGTTCTGCTGTGCTCTGAATCACTCACAAATCTCTATTCAGTGTTTGCAGAATATAAGTTGTTTTCCTGACTTTTCAAGGCATTGCACTGTTTCATGCTTTTCATCTTCAGAAAGATCTTTCTTCCTCTCCATATTGCACAAGAACTGTGACTTGCTTAATAATGTGGAACAACTTATTTAAGTAGGGTTTACATTTATGCAAGAAGAAGATCTTGCAAACTATTGAACAAAGCTATCTGAGACTGATACAGTTATCTAAAAAGATATGAGAAATAATTTTTATTTTACTGAAATCCTACTGATATGTCATTTGGATAATAATTTGGAACACAATGTATAGAATTATGCTTTATAATATTAAATTTAATCTATTATACTTCCATTCAAGACAAAACTGAGGCAGTCTCAGAGAGTGAAGGAGAGCCCACTGAGCATCAGCCAAATCAGACAATCACAGGTGGCTGAGAGAAAAGGAATACGCTAGAAATTATGTAAATGTAAGAATAATTACACAACAATGTAAATTGAATTAGCCCTGATCTTAATAATGGTTACAATATGTGATTGTAATATTTTTTTTATTCATTCTTTATTTTAAGATGATATTGCCTATGAGTCAACTAAAAACGAACTCAAAGTGAAGGTGCAGTCTTCCCCATTGCCACCCCCTCCGTCCCTTCAGTGCCCCCTTTTTTTTATTTGAGCCACTGCCCCTTAAAATGTCTGTGCATGGCCCTGTGCATCACAAACACTTTGTAAAGATCCATTTTGAGAGTTATATTAGCTGTGTGAACTTATTCTATTGTTTATGCAATGTTTATTGGGAGTCGCAAGCTTGGGGGTGGGGAGCACGAGCATTTAAAAGTGTACATGCACAGAATCGGCGCATTTTTAATGACAGCGCCAGGGCTTCCATTGACTCCAAACTCATTTGCGTGCTCTCTAAGGCCGTCAAAGAGTGCTTGGAGTGGTCTGCACCTGAGGAACCCACATGCAGCCGCTTGGATGAGTGGTTTCTGCCCGGACGTCACCAGGCTCCTCCCCAGCGGGCAGCACCCTTTTTTCCTGAAGTTCACGAGGAGCTCACAAAATCGTGGTGAATCCCGTACTCTGCCCGCCTGTGTTCTTCTGCCTCTCACGCTCTCAACACGGTTGACGGCGCTGAGCAGAAGGGATACGAAAAGCTACCCCCTCTGGACGAAGCCGTGGCCGCACACCTGTGTCTGCCCACTGCATTGGCTGAAAAACAAAGCTCACCCACCCATCCAAGCCGTGTCACACTACGTCGACCCTTGCTGGACGGGCATACACCTCGGCCGGCCAAGCAGTTTCTGCCCTGCACTCAATGGCGGTTTTGCAAGTCTACCAGGCCAAACTCCTGCGTCACCTGGACCAGCTTGATCACAAATTTACATTATCTGATGTACTCTACATCAGATAATCGATTCATCAAACTGTTTTGCGTTTTGTGTCTCCATCAATTCTCTAACAGCAAGCTCACATTCAACCTTATTTGATCTTCACCAGCCAAATCATTATCATGCATGATTTCAATCATGTTTTGAACCGTTTCAACAGTTTGCTCACAAGGCACCTTTGTAACGAATTACAGGTATTTACTTAATTAGCTCAAATTATGGGCTTAATATATATATAATTTAAATCATAACGCGTTATGACCAATTATAATATAAATCGACCAAAAAGGTAATTATGTACATATATGGTGAATTAATTACAACGGATTATAATTAATTACATATATGGTTCAGGATTAGTTTTAGTTTAATCGTTAATTTAGAAAGACTGGTCTAGTTTGTCCAGCAAGCTATCAGTTTTTCCTTATCGACTATTATAAAAGGGGATTATTCCTCTGGCCACGAGGAATAATTTCCTCTTCTAGCAATGTAGAAGTGACTTGATTTTCTGAATGAGCAACAGAAACAATCGAGCATGAATATATTGTATTTAATAGATACGAACTATGAATATATGACTAAAATACAACAAAAGAACATGCATAGAATAAAACTAAAGTAAAGTCAAGAAAACAGAGGTGATCAAAGAAATGGCAAATTACAAATAGTTAAAACCTTTGAGAGCCAGCAAGGAAACTCAGCTTACACAAGCGCATCGAGAGAAATGGTTATACTTGCATGAGTTCAGGTGCTGTGGTTACTCGCCTTTCTGCCGGAGTTTCAGTGTGTGTGGTTTGGAGCGATTGGTCCTTTTCCCAAGGAAGGGCTCTTCGCTGGGATTTTCAAACAAGGTTTTAACCGGAAAATAAAGAAGAAAGAGTCTGTCTTCTAGGTGATGAAGGCTTTGGGCGACGGATGAAGAAGGCTTGACAAAAGAAAAAACTTGTTGCGTTGAAGAGACGCGTGATTGTCATTTAAGGACAACAAACCAAAACGCCTCCTTGGATGTGCCAGCCAATGGCGAGGGTGCAATTTTGGCAGGGAAATTTTTTCTTTGTCTCCATTTACGACCTAATTTGCATAGTTTATGAAGTGTCAGATATGAGTACATTTTAGAAAAATGCATTTTACAGTAATGTAACATACATTGTTAATTAAACTTGCCAGGTGGCAAAGACATTAAGGGGGAGATACAGTTTATACTTGAATTTATCGTTTAGAATGAAACTAACACAACTACAGTCATAGCTAAGCTTATATACTAGGGATACATACATGAAAACTCCTCTTTCTACCACATCATTGGCATTTTCTACAGTGTTCAAAAAGCAAACAAATGCATTACTCATCCTTGACACTGCTAAAATGCTCTTATGTCCAACAACCTCTCCAATAGCCAAGATACAATTTTCCACGCTTGTAGCAGCCACCACTTTAACTCCATGGCACCGTGTTAACGAACTGAACGAGTCAGCACTTTGGGCCGCCATGCCCCCAGTGAAACACTGGCGAAAAATGCCCAAAAAGCAATATGATGTTTTATCTACTCAATGCAGATTAAATGTCAGAAAAAGCAATATTCATACAAGAAAAAAGGAACGAAAAAAAGCCACAGTGGGCAGAAACTCATTCAAACTCACCACACACTCCTCGTACTCACTCAGCAAATGCCCACGCATGCGCACGAGAGAGAGAGAGAGAGAGAGAGAGTGAGTAAGGGTTTTAAGGCCCTGCTTGTGTGTGTGTGTGTATGTGAGAGAGAGAGAAAATGGCAGTTATGCAGGCGTGGATTAACGCACATGCTTGCCTAGTGTACAGTGGCCCTGGATTGCTCAGGCTATTTTTTTTTATTATTTTAAATTTACTTAAGCGCAAACAAAAAAGATCCTCATTTGCTCATAAGAAACATTAAAAAATAATAATAAGCAGGTGATTGGATAGATGTGACATTTGGGTCACATCTGTCCAGTCAGCTGCTGGTCAAATCATGTCAATCATTTTCATTTACATCATTTTCATTTTCATTTAGTAGATGGCATAGCAGCAAAATGTCTGAAAGAAAGTATGATAGTGGTGCCCAGAAACCTAAAATACAAAGGTTACAAGAACAACGTGACCAAGATATACTGAAAATATCTCTAAATTCCCAGGTGAAATAAAAATACACTTCTATAATGTACTTAAAGTGCTCTATTTTCGCGGACTAATTTTGTACTTAATATACAAAAAATTCTTCTTTAGTACTTCTTAAGATAAACTTAAGAACATCTAAGTGTACTCAACTGTGCTATTTTGAGAAAGCATGAAATATGAACTAAAATGTGCTTTTAATATACTATCTATATTTAAAAAATGTATTTAGCTAACACTTATAGTACACTATGGGTTCAAAGTGATATCTAAATAAATTTTTTAAATACAGAGATAGTATATTAAAAGTACATTTTAGTTCATATTTCATGGTGTCTCAAAATAGCACAGATGAGTACACTTAGATGTTCCTAACACAATCTTAAGAAGTACTATAGAAGAATTTTTAGTTTATTAAGTACAAAATTAGTGCACAAAAATAGAGCACTTTAAGTATATTATAGAAATGTACTTTTTTTCATCTGGGTTGACTGGTATCTACATCAAGACAGGAAGTGGCAAAGTCACGCAGTCTGTAAGGGAGAGATCGTTAACGGCAGAAAATCCAAACATTCGCCTATCATTCATCAACCTCAAATACAGCTTATCACTTGAAACATGTAAGTAGTAGCAGCTTTAAAAGTCCGCTCACACTAATGTTAGCCTAGTCCTAGATAGATATGCGCTATTATTTGCCACATATCCAAGATCAAGCTTACTGCATGACATGGAGGCGCTGGTGCGATCACTTGCATTTAACTTAAAATACTCCAAGACAAAGCTCACCCACCCATCCAAGCCATGTCACACTACGTTGACCCTCGCTGGACGGGCATACACCTCGGCCGACCAAGCAGCTTCCATCCTGCACTCAATGGTGGTTTTGCAAGTCTACCAGGCCAAACTCCTGCGTGACCTGGACCAGCCTGGGCAATACTCGCCCGCCTTCAAAGAGCTGCGCTGCGCCACAGACCTGGCCCTGCGTGCCACCAAGACCATGGCCCAGGCTATTGGGCATTCGATAGCCAGCCTGGTGGTGCTGGAGCACCATTTGTGGCTAAACTTGATGGAGATCAAGCACACGGACAAAGCCGTCTCTTTGGCCCTGATGGGTTTGCTGAATGCTTCACCGCCGTGAAGAAATTGTCCCAGGCCATGCAACACTTCTTGCCAAAGCGCGCCAGCTCCTCCACTTCAAGCCGCCCAAAGCCTGCGCCAACACAGCAGCCACCTAAGTCTGCGCCATCCGCTACTCAGCCTGCACCACGGCCTGAGCACAGACAGCGCTCACGCTAGGATGCTAGGCGCCAGCCCCCCTCCAAAGCAACGGGGACCCCGGCCCAAGATAGTGCTGGACCCTGCGCCTTAGAAGTCGGCCTGATGCCCAAACAAGGAAGAGGAGGAGGCTAATTCCCGCTGTGGCCGGACCACCCTCCAAGATGCCTCACTCAATTTTCAAGTCGCCCCGTTCAGTTCCGGTTACTCAAAAAAATGTGTTTTCTGCCAGCACAGAGCCTGTTCAAACGCCCTGGCAGTGCACCGCTGTTATAGCGGACATAATAAAAAACAAACATTCTCAAAAAGAGAGCAAATTTCCTCTTCCATGTGCACCACAGTTCCTCACAGCGACTTGGTGCTCGAACCAATCCAGACCCTTGCCACGCAGGCCGAGGCCTGGCAGGAAATCCCCAGAGTGTCGACTTGGGTACTAAACATAGTAAAACGAGGTTATGTATTCCAGTTCGCTCAGCGGGCCCCGTTATTCAATGGAGTGGTCCAAACCTCGGTAGAAAGCAAGGACGTGCACGTCCTGCGCTCCGAGGTGAACACTATGCTGGCAAAAGGAGCCATAGAAGTGGTTCCCCCGGCACTGAGCGAGTCAGGCTTCTACAGCCGATACTTCCTCGTTCCCAAAAAGGATGTTTTTTGGTCTGATTTTTTGTCACCTTTAAAAACTTCTTAATTTCATCAGCACTGTAATCGTCACATTTCCATTCACTTTGTGAACAACTTGAAGCACTAGAGTCAGAAAGTTCACTCTCACTTTCAATATTATCTGTATCATTCTTTTGTTCTTTTCTTGCTTATTTTGATCCTTCTTCTCTGTCTTTCTTTTTCCTTTTAAGAGGAGTTTAGAAGACTGCTTGATCCATGTCCACTTCACACAAATGCCCTGGTCATCTGTCCAGCCTTCTTCGCCCTGGTCTTCTGCCCTATTTCAGTTTTCAGGATGTCTTCCTTTCCATGGACCTGGCCCTCCATTCCGCCCCCGCTCCACCTCCCTCCAAGATTTAGGAGTGTCTGGAAGCCACTCCTTGGGGGGTCACCAGAGGTCTCCGTTTCAACATTAAGACTTTTTCTTTGCACACACGCAGTCACTTCACTCTGGACTACATTTCCCACTATCCCTCAGCTAGGCACTAATCACACGCACGCCTGTTTCCCATCAGGTTCCCTTTATAAGCTGCACTCCTTCATACACACTTTGCAGAGTATTGTTTAGCCTTGTTTTCAACCTTGTCTCCATGTTCCATGTTCCATGTTCCTTGCCTTACCTGTGTTTTTGACCCTGGACTGTTTCTTTGTTTGATGATCGTTTGCTGCCTGCCTTGACCATAACCTGTGTTTGGATTACTCTTTTGCCTTGCCTTTCCTGTATCTGTTTGCTGGTGTTTGACCTACTGCCTGTATGACTACGCTCTCCTGTAATAAAGCCTGCATGTGGATCTACAACTCCGTTGCCCCGTCCCATACACAGTTCTGTTCTGTTCTCATTCAAAATCATATATGTGAATCTCCTAAAAGACACCACATGTTTGATCAACTCAGATTTGCTCCCAATCGCGATCTTTTTCACTGGAGCAACCAATTATCCAAAACGTGACAATTCTTTGACCAAAGCCTCATCTTTAAAAGGTGGGATATTTGACAGAATAACTCGCAGGAGTTGAAATAGGAAGTACAGGTGTAAAAAGGCCATGAATTACAACTCCTCTTTCTACCACATCATTGGTATTTTCTACAGTGTTCAAAAAACAAACAACTGCATTACTCATCCTTGATGCTGCTAAAATGCTCTCATGTCAAACAACCTCTCCGATATCCAAAATACAATCTTCCATGATTGCAGCAGCCACCACTTTAACTCCATGGTGCCGCGTTAATGAACCGAATGAGTCAGCACTTTGGGCCGCCATGCCCCCAGTGAAACACTGGTGAAAAAATGCCCAAAAAGCAATATGATATTTTATCTACTTAATGCAGATTAAACATCAAAAAAAACAATATTCATACAAGAAAAAAAGGAAAGAAAAAAAGAGCCACATTGGGCAGGAACTCATTCGAACTCACCACACACTCCTCGTATTCAGTCAGCAAACGCCCACGCATGTGCATGAGAGAGAGTAAGGGTTTTAAGGCCTTGCCTGTGTGTGTGTGTGTGTGTGTGTGTAAGAGAGAGAGAGAAAGAAAGGCAGTTAAATGGGCTATATGCAGGCACGAATTAATGCACAGGCTTGCCTAGGCTGCAGCCTAGGGGCCCAATGTGTGGAGGGGCCCTGGATTAGCCAGGCTATTTTTTTTATTATTTTAAATTTACTTAAGCGCAAACAAAAAAGACCCTGATTGGCTCATAAGAAACATTAAAAAATAATAATAAGCAGGTTATTGGATAGATGTGGCATTTGGGTCACATCTGTCCAATCAGCTGCTGGTCAAATCATGTCAATCATTTTCATTTACATCGCTTTCATTTTCATTTACTAGATGGCATCGTGGCAAAATGTCTGAAAGAAAGTACGATAGTGGTGCACAGAAACCTAAAATACAAAGGTTACAAGAACAACGTGACCAAGATATACTGAAAAAATCTCTAAATTGACTGGGTAACTATATCAAGACAGGAAGTGACGAAGTCACCCAGTCTGTAAGGGACAGATCGTTAACGGCAGGAAATCCAAACATTTGCCTATCATTCATCAACCTCAAATACAGCTTATCACTTGAAACATGCAAGTAGTAGCAACTTTAAAAGTCCGCTCACTCTAATGTTAGCCTAGTTCTAGATAAACATGCGCTATTATTTGCATGGAGAGCGTGCTCACTGCATGACATGGAGGCGCTGGTGCGATCACTTGCATTAAACTTAAAATACTCTGTCATTTTGGTCATTTAGATTAGACTAATGCAAACAGTAAAGTGTCCACTTTTATTTCTGTAAACTCAGAATAACAGCAAAATGTTGTGCTTTTGTAAAATAATGAAAACAATCAGGATGCGCATTCAGCCGTCTCGGTCTCAGTGATCTTGAGCAAGTAAAAATGAACCGAAACTCAAAAGTATACTTGCCTTACAGACACGAGAAATAGCTTGAAATGTCTAATTTTAAAGGTGCCCTAGATTGTAAAATTGTATTCACCTTGGCATAGTTGAATGATAAGAGTTATGTACATGGAAATGACATACAGTGAGTCTCAAACACCATTGTTTCCTCCTTCATATGTAAATTTTGTGCGTGAAAAACACCAAGGAAAAACAGGCTAATCTCAACATAACACTGACTGTGACGCAACATTCGGGATCATTAATATGTACGCCCCCAACTTTTGCATATGCCAGCCCATGTTCTAGGCATTAGACAAGCCAGTATTAACGTCTGGAGCTGTACAGCCGAATCATCAGAAATTATACAGGTATTGTGAAGCAAACAAGGACAATAGCGAAAATGGCAGACGGAGCGATAATAACTGTTCACGATGCATGATATTATGATATATTTCGTGATATTTATAAATTGTCTTTCTAAATGTTTCGTTAGCATGTTTCTAATGTACTGTTAAATGTGGTTAAAGTTACCATTGTTTCTTACTCATAATGAAGTACTCACTTACTCATAATTAGTCATGGCCTAATGGATAGAGAGTCGGACTTGTAACCCAAAGGTCATGGGTTCGAGTCTCAGGTCCGGCAGGGATTGTCGATGAGGGGAGTGAATGTCCAGCGCTCTCCCCACCCTCAATACCACGACTGAGGTGAGAACATTGAGCAAGGCACCGTACTCCCAACTGCTCCCCGGGCGCCGCAGCAATGGCTGCCATCTGCTCCGGGTGTGTGTTCACGGTGTGTGTGTTCAATGCTGTGTGTGTGCACTTGGATGGGTTAAATGCAGAGCACAAATTCCGAGTATGGGTCACCATACTTGGCCACATGTCACTTCACTTACTGTATTCACGGAGACCAGAGCCATGTCGTTATTTTCATTTTTAAATGCTTGCAGTCTGTATAATTCTTAAACGCATCTTAATTCTTTATAAATCTCTCCAACAGTGTAGCTTTAGCCCTGTTAGCGCAGAATAAGCTACTATCAAACTCATTAAGAATCAAATGTAAACATTCACATATTACAAGCCATACTTACGTGCAGGGCCGTTTCTAGCCTTTTTGGCACCCTAGGAGAGATTCCTATTATTCCAGATTCTCATAATCTCATATGCAGTGCTAATATGCAGTGTCATGTTTTGCTCGTGATGATGGAGCGACTTGTAGTAGAACAGAACAATTAACCAATTAGTAACATACCTGCATATTTCGCTTTCTTTTTCTCATCCTCTTTCTGAAACTAAAACACTTAATCCAGGTAAGCACGGATGACGACGTTCCCTGGTGCCTTCTACATCTCATTTCTCTATTCTCTTCCTAACAGCAGCGGCTGAATCTGAGAGCTCACTTAACATCCCGATGCGATCCACGCTGCTGAGAGAGGCGTTCGATACTATCACCAGGGAGACTTCACTCAGATAATCGCAAGTAGCCTAATGAAAATGCCTCGAAATAGCAAAAGTACGAAATAATAATAATACTAATAATAATAATAATAATAAATAATAAAAAAAAACTCTTGGTGGGGCGGGGGCTTTCACTGGTGCCCCCCAGCTGTTTGCGCCCTAGGCCAGTGGTTCCCAAACCTGTCCTGGAGGACCCCCAGCCCTGCACATTTTGTATGTCTCCCTCATCTATCACACCTGATTCAACTCATGAGCTCATTAGTAGAGACTGCAAGACCTGAAATGGGAATGTCAGAAATAGGGAGACATACAAAATGTGCAGGGCTGGGGGTCCTCCAGGACAGGTTTGGGAACCACTGCCCTAGGCGACCGCCTAGCTTGCCTATGCCTAGAAACGGCACTGCTTACGTGATCTGATATGCTGCATCACAAACACTTTACAAAGATCCATTTTGAGAGTTATATTAGCTGGAACTTATTCTATTGTTTATGTAATGTTTTTTGGGAGTCGCAAGCTTGGAGTTGGGGAGCTCAAGCATTTAAAAGTGTACATGCACAGAATCTGCACATTTTTAATCACAGCGCCAGGGCTTCCATCGACTCCAAGCTCATTCGCGTGCTCTCTAAGGCCGTCAAAGAGCTTGGCTTGGAGTGGTCTGTGCATGAGGAACCCACACACAGCCGCTTGGATGAGTGGTTTCTGCCCGGACGTCACCAGGCTCCTCCCCAGCGGGCAGCACCCTTTTTTCCTGAGGTTCACGAGGAGCTCACGAAATCGTGGCACACCCCGTACTCTGCCTGCCTGTGCTCTTTTGCCTCTCACGCTCTCAATTCAGTTGACGGCGCTGAGCAGAAGGGATACGAAAAGCTACCACCTCTGGACGAAGCCATGGCCGCACACCTGTGTCCGCCCGCTGCCATTGGCTGGAAGACATGTCGCACTACGTTGACCCTCGCTGGACGGGCATACACCTCGGCTGGCCAAGCAGCTTCCACCCTGCACTCAATGGCGGTTTTGCAAGTCTACCAGGCCAAACTCCTGTGTGACCTGGACCAGCCTGGGCATGACTCACCTGCCTTCAAAGAGCTGTGCTGCACCACAGACCTGGCCCTGCGTGCCACCAAGACCACGGACCAAGCTATTGGGCGTTCGATAGCCAGCCTGAAGATTCACAGACGATTCTTGAGATTTGCCTTCGAAGGGGTGCCTTATCAATACACGGTCCTTCTGTTCGGGCTGTCTCTGGCTCACCGCACTTTTACTCTGAGGCAGATGGGTGTACGCATACTCAACTACCTCAACGACTGGCTTGTCCTGACCCAGTCGGAAGCAGAGCTAGTGGCACACAGATCCCTCCTCCTCAGCCACTTAGAGTGCTTGGGGCTCAGGGTCAATTTTCCATAGAGCTCTTTATCCCCCAGCCAATGCATCTCATTCCTGGGGATTATTCTCGATTCGACCTGCATGAGGGCCGTAGTCTCGCCAGAGCGATCCCTGGCCAATCAGCAGCTTGTGGAAACTTTCATGCCCGGATCCTCTGCCGCTTAGAACGTTTCAAAGGATGCTATGGGCTCAGCATCACCAGCTCAACATTACCAGCCCTGCAGTTGGGCCTGCTTCGTATTCACCCACTACAGTTCTGGCTGAAACCGCGGGTCCCGCCCCAAGCCTGGCAGCATGGTCGCTGCTCGCTCAAGGTGAATCAGGCTTGCGTTGCAACCCTGGCTCCTTGGATGAAACCCTGCTGGTTCGAAGAGGGTGTGGCTATAGAGACTATGTCGTTTTCACAGACGCTTCCAAGATGGGCTGGGGAGCTCTGTGCGGCGGTCACCCAGCCTTTGGTGCTTGGAGGAGCCAAGAAAGCGAGCTTCATATCAACCGCCTGGAAATGATGGCGGTGTATCAAGCTCTCCAATTTTTCCTCCCTCTCCTAGTGGGTCACCATGTCCTGGTCAGATCAGACAATATGACAGTGGTGTCCTTCATAAATAGCCAGGGCGGGCTCTCGTCCAAGCCCCTTTTCACCCTAGTAAAAACCATCCTAGAGTGGGCCCAGCACAACCTGCTCTCACTCAGAGCAGCACATGTTCAGGGCGTACTGAACAAAGGGGCAGACATATTGTCCCGGAACAACCTTCCCTCTGAGGAGAGGTCACTCCACTCCCTTGTGGTTCAGAAAATTTGGGATGTCTTCGGGAGGGCAGAGGTCGATCTCTTCGCCTCAGAAGACAACTTTTGTTGCCCAATTTATTTTTCGAAGACCAAGGATGCACTGGCCCACGACTGCCCAGCCTCCTCCTGTGCGCTTTTCCCCCGGTTGCTCTTATTCCCCAGGTTATCAGACGAATCAGGGATAGAGGAGCCAACCATGGTTCTTGGACGTGTCTCAGCTGTCGTCCATGGAGCCATGGCCAATCACCCTGAGACAAGACATTCTCTCCCAAGCGGGAGGGACAATTTGGCACCCCAAACCCGAGCTGTGGGATCTCCATGTATGGCTTCTAGACGGGAGCCTTCAAACCTCCCTGAAGATGTCCTGAACACTATCTCACAAGCCAGAGCTCCGTCAACGAGATGTCTCTACTCCCTAAAATGGTCAGTCTTTGCTGCCTGGTGTACAGCCTGGGGCGAAGACCCATTTACTTGTGACATATCTCTGATATTGCATGGAAGGCCACTATAGCTGCAACATAGACGCTTAAAGTCTATGTTGCAGCTATAGCGGCCTTCCATGCTCCTGTAGCAAAGCAGTCGATAGGAAGAAACAACCTTGTTGTTCATTTCCTAAAAGTGTCTAGGAGGCTGAACCCTCCTCACCTACGCACTGTTCCCACCTGGGACCTGTCTTTGGTTATAATAATAATAATAATTTGTTACATTTATATAGCGCTTTTCTGGGTACTCAAAGCGCTTTACATATAGTAGGGGGAATCTCCTCAACCACCACCAATTCTCAGAGGCCTTAAGGGCCCTCCCTTTGAACCACTCCAGACTGTCGACTTACATCCTCTAACGCTAAAAATCACCTTATTGCTAGCCTTAGCATCGGTAAAGCGAGTGAAAGGTCTTCCGGTCACGAAGCCCAGGTTATCCAGATGGATAGCCGATGCTATAGTGCTCGCTTACTCCTCCTTGGGCCTGCAATGCCCCATAGGTGTTAAAGCGCACTCCACGAGAGGCATGGCCTCTTCTTGGGGATGGTCCACTGGCGTGTCCATCACGGAAATTTGTGAGGTGGCCAGCTGGGCCTTGCCATCCATGTTTGTCAGGTTTTATAACCTGGACGTCCCTGCATTACAAATGCAGGTTCTCTCTGCATAAGCCTCACCAATGTGACCAGCTTATGAGCACTCGTTTATGGCCCTGACCAAAGTCCGGGTAATAACATATTTTTTCCTATTCCATATATGTGCTCTAGGCCCCAAGGGGCTCCTAGAATGTATAGAAATGGGAGGACGACTACAGTGTCCTTAAGTCCCCGATCCTCCGGGATACATTATGCCATGTGTACCCCTGCAGGCCTTTCTCAGCGCTCCACTCGGATGCTGTCGTCCCCCCTTCATAGCACGCGGTGATTGTATAATCCCTGTTGTGTCTTTCTTAACGGCATTAATACCTACATTCCTCCCTTACTTTCATGATAACCCTCTGGGGGGACATCTTGGCTGGTTAAAAACACTGCTGAGGCTTTTAGAGGTTGCATGGTGGCCAAGTGTCCGTAAAGATGCCTGGCAATACGTCAAGGCCTGCGACACCTGTCAAAAATACAAGCATGACAACACAAAACTTAGTGGGTTTCTACAAAACACGCAGGTGACGGAACCAGGGCACAACTTGGGAATGGATTTGATGGGTCCATTTCCTCTTAGTAAAAAACAAAACTCTTACCTCCTTGTGGTAGTTGATTACGACACAAAATGCTCAAGAAAAGCTAAAATTGCGTTAGAGACAGAAAATCCCTTTTCCACAATAAGAAAACTTTATTTCATTTAATGTGAAAACTAAATTATATCTCAGTATGGACGTTTTCACCATTATTATGCACAGCGGCCTCCCCAAATGAAACATCACAAACTCAGCTCTTACTGGTTCTTGTGAAGGCACGTTTCAGGTCCAGCATATTAGGACTACGTTTTGCTGCGTTGCATTTGTCTTACTGAAAATGTGTCTTTCTGAACGGGAGCATGATGATGCTGTAAGGTATTGAAGCAAGATGCTTTGTAGCGCGTAGCATCACAATGCCCTGTTCACTTTGACGTGTTCATCACGACTCGCTTCATCTTTGAAGGTATAAAAGCAGCGAATTTTGGCTTTCACTTCTGTAACTAAAGCTGCGTTTCATTTCCCATGGCTCCACCTGCTACAGTAGCCACGTCCCAAACTCTCGCTATACGTTGGGCTATAGATATAAAAAATCTCACATACTTCACCTTTAACTGCTTCTGTACAGAGCCTTTGCTTCATGCGTGTGTTTATCAGTGTTATCAATATTATTCACTCACCTTCGGATAATGTGGAGTTCTGAAATGTAATTTTGGCCTGTGTGATTTCTCTTCTACTGCGAAAAGGACGACATCCGTTCACCATCTTATACAACAAGACTCCTAGGGCCCAGACATTTGTTGGGACGGCGTGGAAGCGTCAGGACTTGGGCAGTAAGCCGGTGCTCCTGTAAGCAAGACATTTGCACATTTTAAAGCATCAAATAATTAGTAAGTCACTACATTCTGGTTTTCACTCTCCCAAAATACTCACCGATGTATATGTCGCTCTCGTAGCCATCACTACTAAATAGCTGACTGCAGCCAAAGTCTATCAGCGTGAGACGAAACGTGTCTTTGTTCAACAGGAAATTCTGAGTCTGATGTCATGGTGAAAAACACCATCCTCGATGCAGTGTCGTACCGCCAGCATAGCCTGTAGCACGATGACCTGTGCGGCTGGTTCACACAGACGAGGGTTACGGGTGATGAAGTCACGCAGGCTCTCACAGGGTTCCGGGTACTCCATAACGAGAGTGAACGTTTGAGGATGGTCAAACCACTCGAATAGATGTATGACGTAGGGGCTTATGGGTTCGCGCCTCATCATCAGCAGCAGCGCCACTTCGGTAACGAGAGGTTTGGGGTGCCCAGGCTAGAGAAAAGTAGTAGACAGAAGGTTAGCTGGGTAAAAATCTGAAGAAAACATATCATTTTTAAATGTACTTTTCTTTGATCTTTTTAGATACGTTCAAAAGAGGCTTTCCAACTCAAAGTTATTTGGTGCCTCTAGGCTTATTTGTCAATCACATTCACATGCTTCCTACAGGTGTATCAACTACAGTAATCTGCACTTAAACAATTTAATACATATTCAGGCTCTGGCCAACTTACAATATGAAGATAACAATCGTTGTCAATCTTGAGCATCTGCTTGATGGCAACCTGCAAAAAACAAACAAACAACAACAACAACAAAAAAATCATTAACATTAACAGTATTCAAGCACCTGATCTTGCACTAAGTATTAAACCATCTGTGTAAATTGTTTTAAATATGTTTTGATGCATGCAAGAGCAAAATGTTTGTACAATTCGGTAAGATTTACCTTTTTGTCATCAAATTTGCGCGTTCCCTCGTACACCCTGCCAAATCCTCCGGATCCAAGCATCTCTCCCACGTTATACAGAGACTCAAAGGACTCTGAAAAACAAACAGTAAAATCTAAGAAATATATGAGATTGCTAGAGCCATTGTTTTATTTAAAAAATATCAGTGCTGGTTGTGTCGAGAAAATCATATTAAAATGGGGAAAATAAAATTGACAAAATAACGTTGCAGAAATAACGACTGCCGACTTACCATTAATTGGCTTGACGCCAGAGTGATCTGGAGCAGGTGATGGTGGCTCGGGATCAGGCTCTGGCTCCAGATCTGGTGGAGGGACAAAAGGCTCCATAACATCCACATCACTACAGGGGCAACAGCACCGGAAAGGACTCTTCATCGCCTTCCACAGCCTGTTGAGGAAAGAACCAATTCTTTTCCTCTTCCTGTGTTCTATAGGTTTTTCTGAAATGAAGAAAAACAATTGTTTTATTTAAAAAATATCAGTGCTGGTTGTGTCGAGAAAATCATATTAAAATGGGGAAAATAATATTGACAAAATAACGTTGGAGAAATAACGACTGCCGACTTACCATTAATTGGCTTGAAGCCGGAGTGATCTGGAGCAGGTGATGGTGGCTCGGGATCAGGCTCTGGCTCCAGATCTGGTGGAGGGACAAAAGGCTCCATAACATCCACATCACTACAGGGGCAACAGCACCGGAAAGGACTCTTCATCGCCTTCCACGGCCTGTTGAGGAAAGAACTAATTCTTTTCCTCTTCCTGCGTTCTGTAGGTTTTTCTGAAATGAAGAAAAACAATTGAAAACACAACTATTAGAAACATCTCTGACATCAAATTAAGCAACGATATAATGACATAACGTACATTTTACTGTTCAATTCTTATCTGTAATGATACACATCCAAATGAATGGAAATATTTCCAAGCCATCAGCTTGACTTCTGCTTATTGCCAAAATAAATGTCCCAAAATCTAATTTCACAATATTAATAGTCATTTTATTTTACAATTATCATGAAGTAGTTATTTTTCTTATTTTGTCTGATCTTTTATTAAAAAGAGAACATACATTTCCAGGCTTCATTTGGCCAACACAACTTCATTTTGGACAATTTTGTGTGTATTTGACAATTCAGGAGCAATAAGTCATGAAATAAAATTCTATTTGGGATCGTATACCGTCTGAGAAGAGGATTTCTGTGCGCATGTTTCGGGTGTGTGTCAGACAGTGCAAGTACCATTGATCTGATGAAATAAAAACTCCTTCTGAACTAAGAGAAGAACAATAAAATAAAAGTATCCTCAAAAATAATAGGAACTCTTTCAAAAATATAACTGAAAATACAGAAAATACTCTGCAAAAGACGGTAAATTCGCCTCGTCTCTCAACCAACAGACAGTGATCGGTTTGAGGGTATATATTCAGTCAGAATTCATAACAACTCAAATTCGAATCACTCATATTGCATGCACGCGCGTGAGCGCACGTCAAATCTGAACACATTTATTGACTGTTTCAAACTTAATTTGGACGTTTTTTTTAATAAATATAATTTTTCTTCTTTCTGAACAGTTATTGTTATTATTTTTATTATTATTATTAAAATCCTTGGAAATATTTGTGTCTAAAATCTTCATTAGCTTATTCATAATTGAACAAAAGCGTCCACTTTGCAATTAAGGCACTTACAGTCTAATGGATCATGTAGTCATTGCTTCTGTCCAAAATGCGTGTAAAAAGGCACAAGGGAGGATAAATCGGACATCTTATAAACTCTAGAGATTGATTAAATTGGCTCTTTTCCGCATATATAACCATCAAGCCAATCAGCTTTCAGTATCACTAATGCGCCATCGAAATAAAGCACATTTATGATTTTACTAATGAAGGAGTGGAGGATGACGTTCATCATTTATTTTTTGCCAAACATATCTTTTATGGAGGACGAAACCTGCAAAAACAATAAATATATAAATACCAGAATAAATAAATCCACAAAATTGTACATTAATAAATAAATGTGTAAAAAAATACACAATAATTCCACATATTTCTGCATAAATAAATACACAATGAATTAAATGTGCGAGGAGATAATTTAATAAATAAAACGAATGTTGGGGAAATAACAAAAAATGTTCAAGGAAACAAACGCTAAACTGAAAGTTTACTTTTTTTTCTTTTAACCGTTTATTCATTTTTTTAATGTATTTACTAGGGTGAATTAAGGGTGATTGGGACAGTTTTTGAATTCCCGCCTTGTGCAAGGTTTCTTGTCTTAAATGAAAAACATCAGCTCAACACATGATACGTTTCTGTAATACTGAAGATGTTAACTATCCATTTGAGGAGGAAACAATGGTATATTATAATGAAAGGATGTGCGACATACACTTTTCTGTAAACTGAGCAAAACCATTTGTTTTGGTAACATTTGGGTGATTGGGACAGCACGTCTTTCCATTGACTTAGGGTAGTTTAAGCATATTTACTGTATTGCACAGTTCGTACTTTGATCTAATTTTATATGCAATATTTCCTTTTCTGTACATCATCATTAAGATGATCCACAAAAGAATGTTTGAAGTCCAAAAGTCATTGAAAACATTTAAAAATCAATTAAACAATTAAAAATAAAGCTAAACATTTTTTTCTTTTTCTTGGTAACATTTGGATGAGATGTTGGGTGGGCCCATCACCAATTAACTGTTTGACAAACACATTTAACCTGCACAAACCTTTTATTACTGCAATCAGTAAAAAAAATAGAACATAAAAAGAGTTTAACTATAATATTTATATTTTCATAACTTATAACTCATAACCATAATTTGGTTGTTTTACTTTAGTAAAATCTAGCTAGTTCATGAATATTTTTGTGGTTGATTAGGGCTTGCACATGGTTGGGAACACTGATTTAGAGCATATATGCAGGCCACCAGGACACCATACAGACTTTATCAAAGAATTTGCTGATTTTCAATTGGAGTTAGTACTAGCTGCAGATAAAGTCCTTGTTGTTGGTGATTTTAATATCCATGTAGCTAATGAAAAAGACGCATTGGGATTGGCATTTACAGACATTCTAAACTCTACTGGTATTAGACAACACGTGTCAGGACCCACTCATTGTCATAATCATACTTTAGATCTAATATTGTCACATGGAATCGATATTGATGCCGTTGAAATTCAGCAGCAGAGTGACGACATCTCAGATCATTATCTAGTCTTGTGTATACTACATTTAGTCAAGGCTGCATAACTGCCTCCCTGCCATAAATATGGTAGAACCATCACTTCTACCACTAAAGATCGCTTTATAAATAATCTTCCTGATCAGTTTCATCGCCTTAGCATACCAGACAGCTTAGAAGACCTCGATGTTGCAACAGAAACTATTGCCTCTCTTTTCCAGCACATTAGACTCAGTTGCTCCTTTGCGCTTAAAGAAGATTAAGCAAATTAGTCCAACGCCATGGTACAACGAGCACACTCGGGCCCTAAAGGGAGCTGCCAGAAAAATGGAGCGCAGATGGAAGAATACAAAACTAGAAGTTTTTTGTATTTCGTGGAGACAGAGAATACTTGAGTACAGAAAGGCCTTAAAAACTGCTAGATCTGCCTATTTTTCAAATCTTTTAGAAGAAAATAAACACAACCCTAAGTATTTATTTGATACAGTGGCTAAATTAACAAGAAATAAAGCTTCAACTTCTGATGTTTCCAAACAGCACAGCAGTAATGACTTTATGAACTTCTTTACTTGCAAGATTGACAATATTAGAGAGAAAATTATAACCATGCAACCGTCTACTACAGTATCACGTCAGATATTGAATTGTAGTGTCCCTGAGGAAAAATTAAATTCATTCACTGCTTTAGGAGAGGAAAAACTGTCTAAACTTGTTAAATCATCAAAATCAACAACATGCATGTTAGACCCTATACCGACTAAGCTATTGAAAGAGATGCTTCCAGAGGTCATAGATCCTCTTCTTAATGTCGTTAATTCATCTTTATCACTAGGATAAGTACCAAAAAGTTTTAAGCTGGTTATAATTAAGCCTCTTATTAAAAAAAACACAACTTGATCCTAGAGAATTAGTCAATTACAGGTCGATCTCAAATCTCACTTTTCTGTCAAAAATACTAGAAAAGGCAGTATCAATACAACTATGTTCCTTTTTAGAAAGAAATAGTAGGATTTCCAGTCAGGATTTAGACCGTACCATAGTACTGAGACTGCTCTCATTAGAGTTACTAATGATTTGCTCTTATCATCAGATCGTACAAAATGCAGCAGCTAGAGTTCTTACTAGAACTAGGAAGTATGACCATATAAGCCCAGTTCTGTCAACACTGCATTGGCTTCCTCTTAAACATCGTACAGATTTTAAAATCTTGCTAATTACTTACAAAGCACTAAATGGTTTAGCCCCCAAGTACCTGAGCGAGCTCTTAGAGCATTATAGTCCTTCACGTCTATTGCAATCTCAGAATTCAGGCCAGCTGATAATACCTAGAATATCAAAATCAACCGCAGGCGGTAGATCCTTCTCCTATTTGGCACCTAAACTCTGGAACAATCTTCCTAGCATTGTTCGGGAAGCAGACACACTCTGCCAGTTTAAATCTAGACTAAAAACGCATCTCTTTAACCTGGCAAACACATAACACATTATCAATTTACACTTTCAAATCCGTTAAAGGATTGTTAGGCTGCATAAATTAGGACAGCCGGAACCAGGAACACTTCCTATAACACCAGATGTACTCGTTACATCAGAAGAAGAATGGTATCTACGCTAATATTAGTTTCTCTGTTTATCCCAAGGTTTATAGTCGACCGGATCCGGGCTGTATCCAGGTGAGATCGAGGACCTGCGCCTTGACACGACCACAACGCAGCCCTGAAGTATCAGCAGAGATCATCCACTGTAAAAGCCTCATTGACACAACAGCCAGTGGCACAGTTCCTCAACAAACCGTCCATACCGGTGTGATGAATACGATCCTCAACTGGTTGGAACTGGAATAAATACTTTGAATGTTGCGATCCCATCGGTCTTATGATAGCTACCTGAATCGTAACAAAGAGAACTGGCCCTCCGACTAAGCCTAGTTTCTCCTAAGGTTTTTTTTCTCCATTTTAACACCTGTTTGCCACCTGATGTCACCTGTTGGAGTTTGGGTTCCTTGCCGCTGTCGCCTTTTGGCTTGCTTAGTTGGGGACACCTGACATTTGATATTCAACAGTGCTTTGATCTGCCTGCATTGACACCATTTTCTTAAAGAGCTGCTGTGCAGCCAAAATTATATACCAATTATCACTGTAAAGCTGCTTTGACACAATCTGCATTATAAAAAGCGCTATATAAATAAAGGTGACTTGACTTGACTTCTTTAAGTGATAAAAAGCAGTTGCAATTGTTGTACAAAATACATTTTGTACATTTTGTTGTTTGTCATTGCCTACTCATCTTTGCATCAATAAAATGTGCAACACTTTATATTTTACTACCGAATTATACGTAATATATAATTAATTTAACTTACAGTCGAATGTTTCCTTTACATCTCGCAATTTCAGAGCATGTGAGTTCCCAAACATAATGCATGATGGGATACGCTTAGCCTCGAAGTTACTGTATGCCAAAGAGTGCTGTATACCCTCTTACAACATTTAATTTAATATTATTATGCATTTAAGACTATTTTAAGGCCTTAATTTTAAAAAGTATCAAATTAAGACCCTATTATTGTCAGCCACCAGCTCAGTCACCTTCTCCACACTACATTTCCCAGCATCCCTCCTGATCCATACCTGCACCTAGTCAGCTCATCTCCTCCTTACATGGATGCCCTGCACCTGCACATCATCACCTGCACTCTCTATAAAGACTCACTTCTTCTACACTCCCTTGTCTGGTCTTGTCGACACGTCCTTTCGATACACAATAGACCCCTTACTTGCTACTTGCCTGTTCATTGGAATCCTTACCCATCTTCAGTAATCTGCCATCCATCATCTGCATCATCTGTTTCATGCATCTGCAAGAGAGACATTGACCATAACCAGTTCTATTAACGAACACTGCAGTTGTTGGAATATATCAAATTCTCTGTCCACCTTATTTCTAACCCCTACGTTTCGAATTATGTGTTGCACTTCCGGTTTGGAGAACTTCCATTCAAAAAGACTGAAAGGAATATTTTCAAATCATAAGTTTGCCCTAATAAAGCTTATCTGTCAGTTTGACTGAATGAGCTGTCAATGTTTCTTTCATGTTTTATTTTTTAGACATTAATGCTGCATTCACGCCACCTCGTATTTACCGAAATCTTGAGATGACAACACGTGACGTTGTATTCGGAGCTGTTCACGTCCTTTGACTGGGAATTATGCGTTTCTATGGCACCACTGTCAACACCTAATGAATCTACAGCGGTCAGGTGGTACATCTGGGAGCTTTCAGAAAACTCCCGGCTTACAAGCTGTACTTACGAGCTCTACGAGGACGTGAACGTTTTTACAAGCAGGAATCTCGTAACTACAGGAATTACGAGGCCGCGTGAACGCACCTTAAGAATAACGTAACGCTTGCTATTTTAACGTAACGTTATAACAAGAATATTTATGGCAAGAGCTCTTTTCAGTTGCTGCTTTCTATCCTCGCGATTTTCTTTTCACCCTTTGCATACCGCTGTAATAGTATGAAAAAGGACAACATATACTGTACATTTATGGTCTGTTCTCCTGATATAATTTACGATATATCCCATTAATAATTCACTGGAATGAACGAAGAATCTCTAGTTTTTCTCCTCAAAGCCTCACGTCTCTTTCCAGGTTTGTTTTCACAGGTAAATACAATTTATTATCTGTAAAAAGGATGGAAATCACTTTGAAATAGTATCAATGCTGAAGTTCATGAGAATTTTTTTCAACGTATATTACATANTTACCAGCACTTATCTCCTCCTCAATCTCCCTGCTGTCCTCGAGGGTTGGATCTGGCTCCTCAGTTACTTCGGCTCCTTCAAAGTCTTCATCTTTGTAGACGGTCTTGTCAACAGGCCACATCCCACAGGCCTTGAAACCCTTTTGGCCCTTCCCCACACACGCTGAAGCTGAGTAGGCTTTATCGAAAAGCCCACACACAGCATAAATATCTATTCGTTGTCCTGGGTGAGAGGTCATCCAGTTATCTGCAGCTGTGTTGTATTTTGCCTTAAAAGACTTGAAAAAGGTGCGGTCTAATGGCTGCATCTTGTGGCTGCAGTGGGGTGGGATGGTAATCATTATCACCCCACGCTCTCTCGCAAGCAACACAGCCTCGAGGGACTTATGCGAGTGGTGGCCATCCAATATCAGAATGTGAGGCCTCTGAGGAGTGCATCCAATGGTGTCACAAAAGTGTCTCAGCCACTGGAGAAACAGTGTACTGTCCATCCACCCTGAGTCAGTCACTCCACCAATCGATCCTGCTGGGGCACCACACAGCAGGCGCTCATTCATTCTTTTTCTTGGAAAAATGAACAGTGGTGGTACAAACTGCCCAGCGGCGTTCATGGAACAGGCAGCAGTGACAGTAAAGCCTCTTTCCGCACTTGTGACTCTTGCCACCTGCCTCTTCCCCTTTGAAGCAACAATTTTGTTTGGCTTCTGTACATTCTGGACACCCACCTCGTCCATATTCCACAGACGGGTGGGGTCAACGTTTTCGCCAAGCCTATGGAGCTCATCCTCATAAATACGGAAGAACAGGTCCACCTTCGGTCTGTTGAACCCCACCATCCTAGAAATGCTCGTCGCCTGTGGAGTCCTGACAGACAGGGTTCCTTGTCTTCTTAGAAAATTATAGAACCAGTCTTTCCCTGCCATCTTGCGCTCTGAATTAAAACAATGGTTCAAGCCTAACCTCTCTGCCAGGTCATAGGCCAGCCTCCTTACATCAATTGTTGAAAGCCCAAACAATGCCCTCTCCATTGATTGAATGTGCTCAGTTAACTGGAGCTCGAATGATGACGTAAAAACTGCTTTGCGGCCTAAACACTTTGATCCAGGTTCCAAAACTTTTTTATCCCTATGCCGCCTCAAGGTCTTTGGGGGGACTCCAAATTGATGGGCTGCAGCCTTCAAAGCAGTTCCCTCTTCAATCGCTCTGATGGCATTTTGTAGAGCTTGGTCTGTATAAGCACCACGGTTACTTTTTCTTTTATATGTCCGCATCTATATGGAGAGAAAAAAATATATATATATGAGGTTGAGATTTCTACACTAGGCCTGTATGGGGTTGACAATTGATGTATTTGTTCACCACTATCACCAAGACAAACAGAAAACCCTAAATAAATATTAAACTTATAAATTTGTATATTTAAGTAGTGAAATATATTCAATAAATGCATTAAAAGCCACTATGTTTTATCATTGGGTCACCTAACCACCTTCCATCAGTGAGCTAACTGTGCTATCAAGCTAGCCTAATGCTCACTTGAGGTAATTTTTTTTTATTTTGTTCAAATATTTTGATTTTATCACCTAGTTATACTGCATTAAGTGTAACACAAAGGATTTGATAGACAGAAATATGTTATTATAGTAATTATGATTAATTAAGAAACTATCTCTGGGGGGCGTTTTACCCCTCAGCGTAGGGGGCGTTTTACCCCACAAGCTATGACATTTTTTTTAAAATTTTTAATTTTTAAAATATAATTATATTTCTTTTAAATAACATATCCTCTCAAACTACAGACTTCACTATTCATCTAACATACATCACTGTGATATCCTGCAGAACAATATTCTCTTAAACACTTGTTTACTAATATCTGAAAATTATAGCGCTTACCATGTAATCCTCTTCTCTTCAAATTCGTCGCTGGTGTCAGCTTCTCCAAGGAGATTTGTTTATCCCCGTTGTCAAACGTAGTGCATAGCAATAGTGAAAATGTATCTTGACTCCCCTAGTGGTTATTTTGGGAAAAACAGGTGGGGGGCGTTTTACCCCAGGGGGGCGTTTTCCCCCACTCTACCCTAATACAGATATATATCACCATAGTTAGCTATATTTTACCCGTCCGTTTTTACTGTGGAAAGAATCGTGCTTTTTCATGGTCGGTTGAAAGTAGGCCTACCTTGTTGATGCTTTACACTTTTAAATGTCCTTTTAATGTTAGTTGGTTGAAGGGTGAGAATAATGTAATCTCATTGTACATTTAAAAAAAGTGCCCTCTTGATATGTATTTTAAATAATGACTGTAAAAGGAAATCATGTAATGTTAGTTCACTTTTTTTTTCTTCTTTTTTTAGGTTCAAATGTAACCCCAAGGCTTTAGAGCATGTAAGGCTAGTGGAAATTGGTTTTCATTTTTTAGAAATAGTGTTGTGTCATCAGCAAACTGATTATAATTATTTGCCTGTCCAACACTGTTAAACCTTCAATACCATTATTTTTAATCAATATAGATAAAAGCTCTGCAACCATTATAAATAGCAATGGTGAGCTACCACATCCCTGACGAATCCCCCTTTTAATTGGGAATCTTGTGCAGGTTCCATGACCAAGAGCTACAAAGCTATTTATTCCATTATATAACATTTCAATTAAATTTATAAATCTTGCTCCAAAACCAAAATGCTGTAAAGTTTTCAAAATAAATGGATGTTCAACGCCATCAAAAGCTTTGTAAAAATCAACAAAAAAAAAAAGAAACCCACTCCCTTGAACCACATCACTATAGTCAATTAAATCTAGCACCAACCTAATATTATGGATTGACCTTCCTCCCAGAAACCCTTATTGTGTTTCACTAATTATAGTAGAAATACCCCTTTTTTTTTTTTTAGCCTAGCAATGATAGCCCCAGAAATTTTTTTTATAATCTGTGTTAAGTAAAGTGATAGGCCTCAAATTGTCTAAAAAATTGTCTTTTATCTTTGCCAGTTTTGGGAATCAATGTAATCAAGCCTTGCTTCATACTTTCTATCAATTCCTTTTTTCAATACATTCTAATAGGGAATTGAATAATACATTTCTTAACACTGCCCCCCCCAAAAATAACCTGTTAAGACACTCAGTAATTTTATCAAACAGTGATACGTCAGTGTTCTCGTGATTGAAATGAATCCAAATGACCCATGAAAAGCTGAAGAGTATTACAATTTTCAATTGGTTGCTTATTTTAGGCAAATTTCCGTCAGTTTCTGCTCTCAGAGTGATTCTGCGGCCTCTGCGACTGACTTTGGGGAATGCTGGATCGATGCAGTCCTAGAGAGGATTTTCATTTCTTCACGCCCTGGGAGACCTGGTCCGGTGGTACGGAAACTGTAGACACATGAAAGCTGGTTTTGTTAAACCGAAGATGTGAACAATGCTTATGTTCAGCAAAAATACCAGGAGTGTATCATATTTGATTCTAATACAGTATATGTTTGTCATGCAAGAAAGATCTTGAAGTGTTTACATGTAATGTAACACATGTAATTTTAATAATAAACATGTAGACACCAAATACCTGGTAAATATGGAACAAATATAATCAACATACTCTAATTAGTCTCTCAGTTGTTGCAGATGTAGTAGTTTTACTTTCAAACCAATTTGTACTTTCTTACTTCAAAATTGTTTGTTGAATATGTAAATGAGGTCATTAAAGTTACACTGTTATGATAGTTGGATTATAAAGTATGTTTGAGACTATAGACTATATAGATCTGGCTATGTGAGACTATAGTTTGAATTAATCCCTTTTGTTTTCATGACACATTGACATTACAGTACAGAATGGCTCTTTCAGCATTATCCTGAATATTGTATAAGCATTGATTTAATGTGTCGGAAGAGAGGCTTTTGGGAGCATAAACGTCACATCCTTCTGATTTTCCCGGCAAAACCAGCTTGAGTCCTTCACATAAAAATCAGCGCCTTTTAAAGTTACAAGTTGTTCATACATTAGCAATAATAAGTGACATATAGCTACTTTAGCAAGCTACAGTGTCAAAGTAGCTTCCTCACAACATGTTCTGAAGTCATCCTCAGAGTTTAGGAATTTTTTTTATTACACAATTCTGGGATCCTTCTTTTGGCTGTACAAATACAAACAACTATTTCAGAGAAATTCAATCATTTTAGGAATAATACAGGTCATACTGGCTTCTGTAGTGCGAACTGTAGCAGTAGCACTCCATTCACTCCAGTAGCTTTGATGCCGTTCTTGAATGCTTCGCATCTGTACCACATATTCAGTGTAAGGCTCCAGCGACTGCAGTCTAAACGACGTTTGCGCTCTGATAAGGCTCTCGGGCACCTAAAAGAGGAATCAAATTCATGAATAAAATATGTAAGATATGTCTTTTTTTGAAGTGAGGACTAAATGCAAAGCAAGATTAAAATAATTCAAGCTTGTACTGCATTTGTTGAAATAAGAAAACCCCCAATGAACCATAATGAAATGTTTTGGTAGGTAAATAAATAGGTCAAAACAAAAGAACATAGACTGCATCAGATCACATCAAGTTTCACTAACAATCATTATTCACATAAAAAAATCATAATTTTTGTCTTGACAATTTTAAAATCTGAATTGCTTTTATCTTTCTTGTACCTCGGTCCAAACATCAGAGTCTACTTGGCGGTATCTGATGACATACAAGAGTTTCATAGTGTCCTTGTCAATGGGATGTTTCCAAGTAACGATGAGAGATGTGGAGAAGTTAACTTCAGCGAGAACTTGGACATCCAATGGTGGATTGGGTTTCACTAAAAAGCAGTTGTACAAAACAGAAGATAGTTGAAGTTATGCATCCATATAGAGTGTTAAATTAATTCTTTCCTAATTCAAAAGCTGAAATCAAACCAAAATTTAAAGCATCATTGCATTGAAGTTCGTCTGACCGCACTGACCCCAGCATGTTCTTCACTTCAACCCAAACTCTCACATCCAAAGAAAATGGAAAAGTGCCCAGGTTGACGACGCAGTTTTTTGCAAGATGCTGATTACAAGTGGCGGTAAAAGTTGAGTTCTATAAAAAGACAAAGAAGAGGAAGTAATTGACACTCCAGTCTTTCATTTTGAGTCATTTGACAAAAACAAACCCAAAAACAACCCTAAAATGTGTAAAACTGATACAGTGTTATCAGGCACAAAAGCTACTCTTACAGACATATTGTAGCATGAAGGGTGTAAGTGGTGTCGAGCAGCGGATCCCGTGATTCTGATTCCCAACTGCATTTTAAGTCAGAGGAAATATCCGTGCCCTCCTGCACAGCAATGCACGTCAGATTCTCCGGTTTCAACGGAGGGTCTGGAGGTCATAAACAGAAAAACAATGAATACATAATGAAGTTTCTTGAAGTTGAAATGCCTCTTTGGTAAATAATACATTAGCTTTTAAATAATGAGAACATTTAAAGAGAAAAACATTTCTGGCATTTCCCACAACAGAAGGGCTGCTTTTCTCCAACATTTTTTATAAACAAATGGATAATTGAAACTTGTTATTATTAACCAAAAGCCATACATTAGCTTTCAGTGTGAAAAAAGAAAAAAAAAAATGATTCAGTTATTTGCTGAAAACATTCTTAATCTCATTTAATTAAAATTTTCAAGGTTGTCTTGCCAGGTATGACATCAGATAACTGATTATATTTTTTTGAAGAAAAAAATACTTTATTTGAAATTGAACTTGAGCACTAATGAAGTTTTAAGTCTAAGGCAGAGGGGAAGCTTATAACGTCTGAAATGTCTGTTTTTTCCTGACACAAATGTTTTGGAATATTTTGTGTTCTACTGAAGATAGTTTTGGTGGAACTAACCCTAAGGGGACATGGTGATTTAAAAAAATATGAGATGGGAGGAAAAATTGTCAATGATTTTGAGGTTTCCTCGCAAATGTTTTGCACTCCCCAAAACTTTGCATTCACCCGAAAAAGAACTCAAAAGTTTTGAAAGAGAACGGAAAAGCATTGACAAATTTTCGCTCATCTCATATTTTTTTCCTTCACCATTTAGGGGACAATATATACAAAACTAAAACAGCTGGTGTGTGGAAGAATTCCAGCCTTTTAATTAGAAAGTAACACATGATGTGATTGTGGCGAGAAGATACTCACATCCTACATCGAGTAAGATTCCATAGACACAGGGACTTTGGAACGACAAGGACTTCCTGGTTTTGCAAAACAACCAACCTTTCACGTTACTGTTGACGTTAACAGTAACACTGACGGACGTTTCATTTATTTTATGATAATACTGCTTTGCAATGCTGATGTTTCCCAAAACCCATTCAATGTCATCTGAGGTGTAACCAGATCCCTCCAGCAGGTGACATGTCGCTGTGAAATTTTTTCCAACCTCAACAGGAATCTTACTGATGGAGTCTGGAAGAATTTTTAGACAGGTACTATTGGAACCTGTGTGGACAAAATACTAAATTGAGTATCAAAAGAGAACAATTAATAAACTGTTAATTAGGAGTAAATGACTAGTGACATGACTTACCTACTGCATAATGCATAAACATCAAGAATAAGAAGAAATGATGTAAAGTGTCCATTGTCACATCAAGACTGGTATCTGAGAAAAGATGGACATCAAAAGATATAGATAGTGAATACAGATAGTGGTAATATCTACTATTTAATACATTTCATATCCTTATAATGTATGTCTTTAGATAACAGGTTAAACTACGTTTTCACGACTTTGGGTCAAGAAGATGGCTCCATTTTTGCCATGTTCCTGTAAGCCTGTATGTTTGTATTTAACAGTTATGAAAAAGATTAAATAAATCATAAAAATGGTTTACTTTGTTTAAAAATCGTATAAATGTATGAGGTGGCGAGCACGAGGCAAAAGGCACTCAGTATTGATACAAATACTTTAGCTAAAATAATATGTTTTTAATAATGTCTAAGTTAATACTTGTTCAAAACAATCACTTTAGCAAAGTTTGTACTATTTTCTGTTTATTTTGATAAATAAAATAATTCATTTTTGTTCAATAACTATACTGCCATTAAAATGTTAATATAAAATATATTTTAAAAATACAGAAAAAAAATTATTTTTAGAAACCAAACATTCTGAAAGCATTGAAGGAGATCCCATAATAATTTAATATCGATTTACAGTAGTAACAATAAATTATATTTTATTATATGATACGATTAATATCATATTTTAAATATGATGGTTTCATTATAAATATGGTGATTATCTCTAAGGTGGACACCCAATTTAATATATGATATTATTTACCATCTGAATCTAACCATGTCAAGTCAACAAATGGAAGAGTCAGTCAGCTGTTTATCATGTTAAAGGTGCCGAAGAACGCATTTTCAAAAGATGTAATATAAGTCTAAGGTGTCCCCTGAATGTGTCTGTGAAGTTTCAGCTCAAAATACCCCATCGATTTTTTTTTAATTCATTTTTTTAACTGCCTATTTTTGGGCATCATTAAATATGCGCCGATTCAGGCTGCGGCCCCTTTAAATTCTCGTGCTCCCCGCCCCCGAGCTTGCGACTGCCTTAAACAGCATAAACAAAGTTCACACAGCTAATATAACCCTCAAAATGGATCTTGACAAAGTGTGTCATGCAGCATGTCTAATCGCGTAAGTACAGTGTTTATTTTGATGTTTACATTGATTCTGAATGAGTTTGAGGCTATGCTAACTGGCTAACGCTACACTGTTGGAGAGATTTATAAAGAATGAAGTTGTGTTTATGAATTATACAGACTGCAAGTGTTTAATAATGAAAATAACGACAGTCTTGTCTCTGTGAATACAGTAATAAACGATGGTAACTTTAACCACATTTAACAGTACATTAGCAGCATGCTAACGAAACATTTAGAAAGAAAATTTACAAATATCACTAAAAATATCATGTTATCATGGATCATGTCAGTTATTATTGCTCCATCTGCCATTTTTTGCTATTGTCCTTGCTTGCTTACCTAGTCTGATGATTCAGCTGTGCACATCCAGACGTTAATACTGGCTGCCCTTGTCTAATGCCTTGAACATAAGCTGGCATATGCAAATATTGGGGGCGTACATATTAATGATCCCGACTGTTACGTAACAGTCGGTGTTATGTTGAGATTCGCCTGTTCTTCAGAGGTCTTTTAAACAAATCAAATTTACATAAGGAGGAGGAAACAATGGTGTTTGAGACTCTTGTCGCTTGTTAACTCTTGTTATTCAACTATGCCAAGGTAAATTAAATTTTTCATTCTACGGCACCTTTAATTATTGTGCCTTTTTACCCCAACAGCAGGAGGCACTTTTTTACCCAAAATACCATACTTTTACATATTGTTCCATTATTGAAAAACTGTTGCTTTAATTACCTTGAAAATCATTAAGAAGACCAAATATATAAAAATAACTCAAAATATATTCAATAATATTAGCGATTCTCATTTGCTACTTAAATCTACAACATTTTAAAAAACATCAAATATTATCAAATTACCACAGAATCACCTTTGCGCTGCTGCCCGGGATCACATCAAGAATCAGGCAAATTTCCACGTGTATCTAGAAAAGCAGATCTTTGGAAAGCGCTATGGAAAGTTTAGCCCTGTTGTACCCTACCTTGAGGGGTACAACAGCTTAATTTTTCAATTAAGTAAACATTGCTTCAAGATTTTATCCAAGAAATTATTCAAGTAAACAGAAATAAAGAACACTCAAATAAATTAAGAGCAGTGCTTTTTTTGTTTGGTTTCTGGATTAATACTCAGGTTAATATTTATGAAGGTAAATCAGTAGCAAACCTCGAGAGGTTGCTGATTTGAATGTGAGAACTTGTCGCATTAATATTTATATTTGTAAATTGAAATTTCAGCTTTTCACATCGGGGCATGTGAGTGTAATGTTTCGATTTGCACACACAGACAGCAAACAAAACAATCGTGTTACAAAGTTGAAGTTGCAGATTAATAGCTACAAATGTGTAAAATGACAGACAAAAATGTGTGAGACATATTTACTTTTGCACCTTACTTCAGTTTCGCTGTACAACTTCAAGTCGGCGCTTACAACCTCTCAGATCTGGCAGTACAAGTTCAATTCCTGGCGCTTTGACTTTTGCTACTCTTGCGATATTCCTGTTGCAAAACTGACTTGAGCACTTGAATGCAGACGTGAGAGAGCAGAACTGGGGGGTGTTGAAGCCGTTTTATTGGTCGATGACTGACCAGTGGCGGTTCTACATTGAATTACACCCTGGGCGAGACCCCCTGGAAATTCTGGAAAATTATATTTCTTAATTGCACAAATCCTTCATTAGAACATTTGAAAAACACTTAAGAGAATCCAGTTATTTAACTAGCAAATACAACAGGAAACACACTTTTTAAGGTGCACAATCTCCACCTCCGACATTGCCAAAAGACAATGAACACAATTCTGCACAATATATGACAGTATAAGTTATCAGAACTTAAATAAATATACACTATATTTAAAACCAAATTATTGTTTAATTATTTATTCAAACAGAATTATTGTTGTATAAGCATAGCAAGCATCATAGAAAAAAGGCTAACAAACTTAAGAGTTATACCCACCAATTAACATTATCCCTTCATTCATTACATGGATACCGTAATAATCACACAGAGAGAACAGTTGCATACCTTTATCTTTTGCTCGTTTCTCCTCTTCTTCTTAAATTGGGCACCGGATAGCTTTGACCTTTACCAGTCCATCTCTGTGTTTATTTGGCACTCGACAATCAACAGATTTCCCATCCCCCCAACACTGTCACTCACAACCAGAAGTCAAGACTAAACCAATTCACCTTGGTGACCACATAATCGTTTTGTATTAGCCTACCTATTTTTATTAGCCATTTCACTCAATTCAGAAAAACAAAAATGTGCAGGAACTATAGGCCTGTATTTATAATATTATGAATGAAATGTACGCGTTATTTGGAAGAAAGTCGAGGTGTGACTGACTTTAGCCCACAGGCGGGCGTACACGGTGCGAATTCTGATGGTCAGAAGATCGTATGTCCACATACACTTCACGAGTGAGTTTATCTGAAAATCGTACGGACGAGGTGATATACGACACGATTTTTCGACCTGCCGATTTCCGAATCAATCGCACAAAGTTCCGTGTGTGTGTGTGTGAGTGTGAGAGAGAGAGAGAGAGAGAGCATGCGAGCGGAGCGCGAGCTCAAATCAGAATACCCTTTGTGACATGCTGGATAGAAAATAGGCCTATGTGAAATAAGTTTTTTTTTTTCTCATGGACTAGTTGTTCAAGCCATTAGTTGACTAATCAAATTGATTAGTTGATTATTCACATTCAATTTCTTAAATTCTGGAGAGAATAAACTATTATAATTAGCATTTATATAGCACTCAAGCGCACGCATAAAGCTTGGCATAAAGAACCGGAAAAAGAAATGATTATGAATTTGACAAAAAAAAACAGCAAGGAGACATTTTAATTGTTTTTTAATAGTCTAATGTTTTCTAAATCAGTGTCGGCTGCAAAGATGAAGTTGGCACTGCTGACTCATCATCTTCGCAGTGGATGTGCCTAGAGAATGCACTTTTCATTCGGATTACATAATCAGAGAGTAGCCCATTTCTTTTCGTTTTGAATTATTTCGTTTTGAATTATTTCGTTTAAAAGAAGACATTTCAAGCTTCCTATAGATATTTTTCTCATGTCTGTGAGGCAAGCAGCCTATATGCCGAGTTTCAGTTCATTTAGCCTATAAGACGCGCTCCAGATCAAGTGATCGCGCCCGCGCTTCCATGCATATATTTGCTGCTTATTTATTAAATCAAGGCAGTTGGTTGATGAAACATTGATTAAAATTAAGATACAATTTTTACAAAACATAATTCATTTTAAAGAAAGACTTTCTACAAAACAAAACTTAATGAAGTGATCAAAATCATGTCTGACCCACTCCATGTGTCACGATCACCATCTGTTCCTGTTACAATCCTGTCAGTTCCCGGACTACATTTCCCATCATCCCCCCTGTCAATCAAATGCACTCACTCCACCAATCACCTGTTGCCACATACAGCCATGCACGCTCCACACTAATCACCACACCCAGCTGATACTCATTACCTGGACTATAAAGGACTCATACACACACCACCTCACGGCGAAGTCTTGATTCCTTGTGACAATTCTGAGCGTTATTTCCCTGTCTGCCTGTCTGTTACTGTTCCTGTTTATTGACCCGTTGCTGCCTGCCCTGACCCTTGCCTTGTATACTGTTCTGTGAATGATATCCGCCTGTCCTCGATCTACCGCCTGTACTCTGACCACGACTCTGCCTGTCCCTTGCTGTTCCTGTTTGCCCCTGATCGACCCAGCCTGTACGACTATGCTCACTGTAAATAAAAGCTTGCGTTTGGATCTTACCATGAGTCCCGCTTCGTTACACCATGTCTCCAAATGTATTGCGCATCTTATGATGTATTCTATCTTACTCATGCTGTTCACTTGTCTTAATCAAATAGATGAAATTAAAAAATAAATAACATTATAATATATTTAAACATAAATATGAAACTAAATAGTCCTATATTTTCTTTAATGGCTTCCAACACGTATAGTACAGTAGTACAGAGAAATTTCATGTCGTGATCAAGAGCGAGTTTTTTAACCTGATAACTGCTTGACACATTATGCAGCGCTTGCCCAAAATTCAGCAAGTTTATCCTCCATTTCAAATTCGTCATGGCGCTGTCATCTTCATCTTTCTTCTTCTTCTGTGGTTTTTCTTAGCTACTGATTGGACAACTTCAGATAGATCGAAAAATAAAGTTTTATTTGGGCCTTTTTGGTTGGTGTCAGGATGGGGTGGAGCGTAAAGGCCCAGTAAGGTCAAAGAGGTTGGGGTTACTGGTGGGATGAGGTTGAGTCAGAGAACGTCCCCTAAAACCCAAGAACAGCGCAGACTTATCTAGAACTGACTCTTTAAAAGGAACTGAATGCATTAACTGTTATAAATGGGATGAATCGTGACTAAATATTTTAAATCAATTAACAGATCACTCAGTTTAATGTGCGCAGGCAACCATAAGTAAGCCATTAGTAATTCGATTTCCTGAAGAGTGCTAATGATTTCAAAGCATGCCTATTTTTGTTTGGGTCAACTTCCGATACAACCAATGGCATGAGTTTGGGGGCGGGACTATACAGCACAGAAACAACCATATGTTATTGTATGCCAAAGAGTGTTGTATACCCTCTTACAGCATTTCATTTAATATTATTATGCATTTAAGACTATTTTAATGCCTCAAGAGTTAGTTCACCCAAAAATGAAAATAATGTCATTTATTACTCACCCTCATGTTGTTCCACACCGTAAGACCTTCGTTTATCTTCAGAACACAAATGAAGATATTTTTGATGAAATCCGATGGCTCAGTGAGGCCTCTATTGCCAGCAATGTCACCGAACCTCTCAAGATCCATCCAGTAATTAATTACATTATTTTCATTTTTGGGTCAATTAATCCTTTAATTTTAAAAGTATCAAATTAAGACCCTATTATCATACAGATATAGTAAGTTATTGCTATTTGATACTTCAACAGTTTCCTTTATTAATAACAGTAAACAATAAGCTTAAAGCATGTGTTTACAGATAAAAGTTCAACCATATGCATACCATAGAAAAAGGTCATAGTTGTAAAATCGTATGAAAAAATAACCTGTTAAGACACTCAGTAATTTTATCAAACAGTGATACTTCAGTGTCCTCATGATTGAAATGAATCCAAATGACTCATGAAAAGCTGAACAGTATTACAATTTTTTTCAATTGTTTGCTTATTTTAGGCAAATTTCCATTAGTTTCTGCTCTCAGAGTGATTCTGCAGCCTCTGGGTCGTGAGAGGAGATGGGCTGCGTTTTCTTTGTGGCGGAATGGCTGGAAGAACTTGAATGTTCCGTAACGGTTCTCCTGTCAGTGGAGTCGGGAAGGAACCAAGCGACTGGCTTTGGGGAATGCCGGATCGATGCAGTTTGGATGCAAACGGAGGTGGAAGTACCGCCAGACTCGCTCCTAGAGAGGATTTTGACTTCTTCACTCCCTGGGAGACCTGGTCCGGTGGTAAGGAAACTGTGGACGACATGAAAGGTGGTTTTGTTAAACCGAAGATGTGAACAACGCTCATGTTCAGCAAAAATACCAGGGGTGTATCATATTTGATTCTAATACAGTATATGTTTGTTATGCAAGAAAGATCTTGAAGTGTTTACACATTTTGTTTAAACTTAAAATTTTAACCATTTTAATAATAAACATGTAGGCTACAGCAAAATAGCAAATACCGGGTAAATATGGAACACATATAATTAACATAGGCTAATTAGTCTTTCTCTCAATTTTTGCAGATGTAGCCCTGTATACTGCCCTATTCTATGCAATCTTTTTGGGTCTAATTGAAATTCATTAACAGTGAAGTGCTATGATGTCTGGTCAGCCGTGATATTTCTATTTTTATTTCAAACATTTAGATGAAAAAATTGTGTGGATGTTATCTATCAAATTAATCAATAGAACCTGCTATTTCAGACTACAGCATTTTTAAACTCATTAACCTGATTGCAATTCAAAACTGATGTTTTACTTTCAAACCAATTTTTACTTTCTTACTTAAAAATTGCTTATCACAAATCTTTTACATTTTTACACAGAGACTTTTATGTGTGCTATTATGTGTCTATCTATATTTCTGAACAAGTCAATAACACTCCGTAATAGTCTAATAATTCATTTTTTTAGCATCATGAACATGTTATTGCATTACAAAGAGTCTTATGAACCATGAAAAGATTATATTAGGGCATAAGGATTAGACTTACATCTGTGAGTACAGTGGTCACGGATGGGAGCAAGACTGTTGCGTGTGAGAGCAGTTTCTCTAACCCTCAGAGGTAAAAGATGATTTTGAGCTGTTTAAAGAAAACACAAAAAACTGCAAGACTAATTCACTATTTTATATCTGAGTGGTTCTTCAGTCAGAGACACTTGACTACTTGAAATCTTGAAAATTTAAACTTATTAAAATAATGTTTCATATGATAAAGTATGTACTTGTAGTGCACGTCAAAACTTAAAAGTCCATTTTAAACTGTAAAAATGTTGATGACATAAAAAGTATGTTATATAATTATGTTTTAACAATTCATTGCCGTGCTTTAAAGAAGTGTATTTTGATGTGTTGACTAACATACTAAACACATGTAAAGTACTGTCAGGGTTATGTTTGATCTGCTTAAAGCCCGGAACACTACAAGCCGACGCCAACGAACTAGTGGCGACAAAAGCAGACTGCGGGGTTGGCTCACGCCGGCAGCGTCTGGCTCCAATGTTGCTCTGACACACCAAACCGACGCTTGACAGCCGACGGCCAAGTAGCACGTCCGTTCTGCGCCTGCGTAAGATGAAATGCCTTTCCATACCAGCAGGTGGCAGTAGCTGAACATCCAGTCAGAATAATCAGATGGCCCACGGGCCGACGAGCTGCGACGCTGATTCAACATGTCGAATCAGCCGAAAAAAAGCCAACGAGGACCAACTTCAGCCGACGGTGTGGAACACACTGAGAAAACTTAGTCGGCCGACGAACAAAAACTGCCCGACGGCCGACTGTCAGCTTGGTGTGTTCCTGCCTTTAGATTGAGCTGGTTTTGCACTGCTTTCTTTTTCCGTTTCCTTTGTTCCCTCTTCTAGTTAGTCTCCTAGGTTACTCATTGTGTAATTAGTCATGTCAGCTGTTTCTTGTTTTGTTGATTAGTTCACTGTGTATTCAGTGGTGTAGTCTACTACGTGATACGCAGGTTACGCCGTATAACCACTAGGAAAGGTCAAGGATTTCCGTATACCCACTTAAAAAAGTGTGAGGATACGTAATCATCCAATAAATCACAATAAGCTTTGTGCTATGTTGCTTTTGACATGAAACAAAGTCTCATATTTCACATTCTGCCCATTTTACTATGGAAAAAAAATAAATAAATACCGTTTTTGGCGTTGTTTAATGTGGCGTGACAGATCGCTGTAGCGCCTCAGTTCAAGAGAAGCGGCAGCGAGTGAAGCGCACGTGAACTGATCCTCTCCTCCGCTTTAATACCAGTTACAGTGTGAAATAAAAATGAATGAACATCTGAAGGTATGTTAAAAGATACAGTCCAACTTACCGAAATCTGTATCATGTCTCGTGTAATAGCTCAATCAGTGTTTCAACCGCGGAAAGACATTAATAAAATAGCTTGTAAACAATGTCACGTAGCCTAACGTCACATTTCACTAAACTCATTTAGCAAAATATATGCACCATATTACATATTAATTATGTCCAAACAGGGTGATATTGTGGCATGATAAGCCTCATCTGTATGTCAAATGTGTAAAAACTAGGAAAAATAATTTTCTAGCGGTTAATAAACAAAACTGCATGCATCTTGTGGAAGAACCTTATAGCCGGAACTACTCTCTATGTTTATGTCTATGACGAGTCACACAGGTAATGGGCTACTCCACAGCGATGGCAACCCAACCAGTCTAAAATAGTCCAAATATAAACACTTATTATAGGCGTAAGAAAAAAACATGGTTTGGAAAATGGATTCGTGATGTTCTCGCTCATTTTATAAATTTTGTAAATTTTGAACAGTTACAATTGGCAGCTTTAAAAATGAATAAACAAAAAAGTCAAAAATGTTCATCTAACTGAAGAATCACCTAAGTGCCAATATGGAATACCTTACCTTGGTCATTTCTCTGTATGTACGGTGAGTGATTTGAGCACAGCACGTCTAAGGGACTTGAAGTTCCATGCAGCAGCTTGTCAAGCAGTCTTTCAGATGGAGTTGAGATCCATGCTTTGTGAGTCAGTATCTGACTGGATTCAGTCTTCCATGCATGTCCAAAAGCTTGGTCTTTAGTTTTACCATCAAAAAGGTCGTGCTCGCTCTTGCTCTTCTGCGACCTGTGTGCTAAATGTCCTACCACATGACCTCCACTGGTCTTGTGGGCCAAAGTCTGAGAATTTGCCAGCAAAGACTTACCTAGAGTGATTGGAGGAAGACTCTGTGTGCGTATGGGTGGGAGACTTAGGAAGTCTTTGCTGGATGTGTCTTCAATGAGGTGGGCTTTCTCGGACGCATTATTTCGTTTTCTGACAGTAGAGCTGTTTTCACTCTCATCTCTGGCTAATGGTTCAACAACACAGTCGAACATAGTAATGATGTCGTCCACCTCAGACGTCTCTTCTTTGAGCTGACATTCTTGACTCAAGTCTATCTGCTGAGAAGGATGCAGTTCTTTCTTCTTCTTGCAGAAGATGTGATTCAGCATGCGAAATTTCCCCTCCTTGCGTATAGAAGGGTCACTGTTTTGAGCATGCAGTGGCCTGCTTGAATCAGACCTGTAAAAAAAAGTATGGCCATCTTTAGTTTAGTTTATAAATACTTTATGGGAACTCTCCCCACATTTTACATCTGAATGATACAAGAACAAAGTATATTTCTTATTTTTATGCTCCATATTTCATGAGACATAAACAATTAAAAAAGTGTTGACTGCAATATATCATTACACTGATAAGAAAGCATTTAAAACATGCTTGAAGTCACATTTTTGTTCCATTTATAACAAAGTGTCTGTGAAATGATGACCTATTAACTGTCACTGTCTCTCAAGAGGCAAACTGGGTATGTCAATACATCTATTACATCATATTTAAGTAATAATCATACACTGACTGATCAGTCGGATCATCGGATTGATTGTCCAGCACATATCAAAGATACTCAATCAGTTTGAGATCTGGGGAATCTGAAGGCCAAGACAACACCTTGAACTTTTTGTCATGTTCCTCAAACCATTCACAAACCTTTTTTGCAGTGTGGCAGAGTACATTATCCTGCTGGAAGAGGCCACAGAGGCCTCATCAGGGAACACTATTGCCATGAAGGGGTGTACATGGTCTACAACAAGGTAGGTGGTATGTGCTAAAGTAACATCCATATGAATGCCAGGACCCAAGGTTTCCCAGCAGAACATTGTCTAGAGCAGTGGTTCCCAAACTGGGGTATGCGTACCTCTGGGGGTATGTGAGGTGACAGAGGGGGTATGCGAACAAAATGCACGTTCAGTTAATTCTACCCCACCTTAAAATAACATTAAAACCGAGGATATATTTCTAACAGGCAGTATGGCGTAAATACATCCAATCTAATTACCTCATCTTTTGCGGTCAAAACTGACTGCATCCACACAAGCAGTGTGCATATGATAGATTGTGTGCAGAGTATGCTGCTTTAGCCTTAAGCCCGGGACACACTGCACAAGTTTCGGCTGTCCCAGAAGAAAGATTGCCATCGTGAATCAATTGTGGCGATTTCTGTGATCGTGGCTCCTAATCGGTGGTCCTATGTATCATACAGTAAGAGATGTTCAAAGACAGCCGTTGTCACAGTCTTGCAACCAAAGATAGCCCATGATAATTTTCTGACAGTGTCAGAAATTCAGCATGATTATTGCAGTGTGTTTGCTGCTACGACCTACGTGTACTGACCACCCAATAAAAATGCGATATGAAATCAACACGAGATGATGCTAAAACTTTGTCTATTTTGTGAAGAAGAAGGGTGGCTCCTCGCAGCCCTGCACTGATTATTGGGGCCTGAACTGTTAAGAACAGGTACCCCTACCTCTCATGTCATTAGCCTTCAAGATCTTGCAGTGGCAAGGTAATTCATGAAACAACACCTCCACAATGCTTGGTCTGGTCTTGTTTAGAGAAGGCAAAGATTGGAAGATGGCATTTAACACCTCCCCAGGGATTTTGAATATGGCCTTGGCTTTGACAACTTTTATCATCACTCCTTCCAGTCGTCTTCTCTGCCCAGTCTTAAGGCACACTTACTTTGGCCACTGTCTTGAGGACTACTGAGCCTGGAAGGCAGTTCATTGTAGAAGTGGATGTGTTAGAGGTACGTAGTAGTTGGGTCAGTTTATTGTCAGAGGTTCCCAGAGGATGGTAAGGTCACCAATTCCCCTACTCCTCCCACCGCCTGTCCCCCACAGAACAAAAATGCAGTGTAAGCACCAGGGAGTCTTTGGCTGGCTCTGAGTGAGTGGCGCCATTAGTTGTAAGGGTCTGTGGTCCCATCTGTGGTGTGGACCAATCACAGGAACATCAAATACATCAGGTCAGCCAAAAGACTACATTTGTGGCAGGACCTATGGGCAATTTGACGTGTGTCTTTGACTTGACTAATCGTCCGGCTGCAAAAATACCAAACCAGATGCTCTCTCCCACATCCAGATACCATTTTGCCTTTGAGCTGTGAGGTGGGAGCCGTCATCTGCCCCACCCACTCTTGGTGCCTGCTATCACTCTCCAGCTCTGCCTGGTATTCAGAGTGCTCTCCCTGGTTATGACACACTGCCATTCTTTTGATGGGACACTGGCCTGGCTCTTTGGATTGGTTGTCTTGTGGTCTGTTCTCCTGGCTCTCGCGCCCTCAGTTGTTTCCCATTTCTCTCCGCCTCCAGTCAACTGCTGGTTTTGATTCTGTCTCTATGACTGGGGATCTGCCTTCTGTGTGCTTTTGCCTAAATTTTCAATAAACTTGTGGGGGAAGTTTAGCTAAAATTGTTTTGCCAAAATTCCTCAACACTGGTGTGAAACTCTACTACAGGGAGTGTTTAGTTGCAATTATTGATGCTAATGGGGAGTAGCCAGTTATTGACGCTAAGGGGGCATTGCTTCTTACGATCTAAAAAGTCACAGATATTTCAATATGTACCCAACAAATAAGTGCCAAATGACAATTTTTTTATTTCCAAAAAAATTGAACAAAATTTGAAGAAAAATCAAAATGACAAACCTGTTTTCAGTGGAGAGGAGTTTAATGCATGCAGTATGACCACAGTACATGGCGTATGTGAGGGGCGTATTCTCATTAATATCTCGAGGGTTGGGCTCCACTCCCAGCTCCAACAATACCTGCACACAGTCATCTTTACCTGCTGCAGCAGCCCAGTGAAGAGGGGTCCTGACAGAAAAACAGATATTATGTTGTAAAATAACAAAGGTTTTGGGCTCATAGTTAAGAATATAACATCATTATAATAAGTACGACTCAGGAACTGCCACTGTTATCCATCAGTATTGTGTTCTAAAAGTGAAGTATTGCCAGCTAACTATACTGTAACTTTTGAAAAAGAGTGTTCATAATAAAAGTGCACTATGCTTTCAAAAGGGGTCCTATTATTAGCTTTCATTTATATGTAATGTTGCTGTTTGAGCATGAAAAAGATCTGCAAAGATCCAAAGCACAAAGACCCTCCAAAGGGAGTTAATCTGTATATCAGTAAACACAGTTTCTGAACCCCCTGAAATGCCTCCATTGTGGTACTGACTTTTCTTCCGGGAACAAACACGTCAGAATATTCCTCATTTAAATAATTCCCTCCTAAGTCATATGCAAAATAAAAGAGCAGTGTCTGGTTGAGTTAGTAGTGTGTTAAGGTAAGGAGTGTGACATTTCCCCAAAACGCGTGAAGCAGTTGACCAATCACAACACACTGGTCCAGCCGATCAATCAAAGCATAGTGTGGAAGGAGGAGGGGCTTCATAGAGACAGGAACTAAACAGAGCGTTACTGACAGACTGGGAATAGAGGAGATGCAACAACGTCAAATATGGGAAGAAAAAAAAAGTAATAATGTTTTTTTTTTTAAACAATCAAGCATAGATCCCAAAAACAAAATAAAGACTTTGAAAAGGGGCATAATATGTCCCCTTTAAGAATTTTGACATTTTAAGGAAATTGCTCCTACAATGCTTCTATGGAGATACTAGAGTTTCATTCTGCCATCGCAAATACAGTGCTAAGTGTAAATGAGTACACCCCCCTTTGAAAAGTAACATTTTAAACAATATCTCAAAGAACACAAAAACTATTTCTAAAATGTTGACAAGACTAAGTTTTATATAACATCTGTTTAACTTATAACATGAAAGTAAGCTTAATAATATAACTTAGATTACACATTTTTCAGTTTTACTCAAATTAGGGTGATGCAAAAATGAGTGCACCCCACAGAAAGTCTCTGGAGCAAAGCTAAATTTTAGACTACAAATGTCTAATTTAACAAGATTTCAGCCACAGGTGAGTCTAATTATTCATTACACAGGTGTCCAGCAGACAGTTGACTATAAAAGGGTGTTAAAACCCCTTCTCATTTCATGCTGTCAGTAATGGCACCACATGGAAGAGAAATGTCACAAGACCTGAGAAAGAAAATAATTTCTTTACACCAGAAAGGTGAAGGCTACAAGAAGATCAGCAAAGCTTTACTTATCAGTCAGAATACTGTAGCAAAAGTGGTACAAAAATTTAAAAAAAGATGGAACTGCAACCATCTCACAGAGACGTCCAGGTCGTCCACGGAAGTTAACACCTCGACAGGAGCGTCTTCTGATGAGAAGGTATGTAGGAAATCGGCATGCAAGTTCACTGCAGTTATCTAAAGAAGTAGAAAGCCAAACTGGGGTGACTATTTCCTGTGACACAATACGGCATACACTGCAGAAGATTGGCATGCATGGGTGTCGTCCACGAAAGAAGCCTCTCCTAAAGCCCAGGCACAAAAAAGCCCGCCTTTTAGTTTGCCAGGGCCCATGCTGACAAAGATGAAGACTACTGGGACTCTATATTCTGGAGTGAAGAGAACAAGATAAATGTTTTTGGAACTGATGGCTTCAAAACTGTATGGCGTCGCAAAGGTAAGGAATACAAAGAAAAATGCATGGTGCCTACAGTGAAACATGGTGGTGGCAGTGTCCTTATGTGGGGCTGCATGAGTGCCGCTGGTGTCGGGGAGCTGCATTTCACTGATGGCATCATGAATTCACAGATGTACTGCTCTATACTGAAAGAGAAGATGCTACCATCACTCCATGCCCTTGGTCTTCATGTACTTTTCCAACATGACAATGATCCTAAACACACATCTGAGGCCACTGTTGAATTTCTGAATAAGAACAAGGTGAAAGTGATTCAGTGGTTCCTAAATTGAACCCAATCGAACACCTATGGGGAATTCTGAAGAGACAAGTTGAGCATCACTCTCCATCCAGCATCCAATCTCTAAAAGAGGTCATTCTTGAAGAATGGAAAAAGACAGATGTTTTCAAAATGTCGCCAACTTGTTCATTCCATGCCTAGAAGAATTGGTGCTGTCATTAAAAATCATGGCGGCCATACAAAGTACTAGATGTAGTAGTTTTTGTTGTGGGGTGTACTCATTTTTGCATCACCTGAATTTGAGTAAAACTGAAAAATGTGTAATCTAAGTTATATTATTAACCTTACTTTCATGTTATAAGTTAAAGAGATGTTATATTAAAGGGATAGTTCACTAAAAAATTAAAATTCTGTCAACATTTACTCACCCTCAAGTTGTTCCAAACTTGTATAAATTTCTTTGTTCTGTTGAGCACAAAGGAAGATATTTTGATGAAAGTTTGTAACTAGGCCATTTTGGTAGGATAAAAACTACTACAGAAGTCAATGGTGCCCCAAAACTGTTCAGTTTAACACATTCTTCAAAATATCTACTTTTGTGTTCAATAGAACAAAGAAATTTATACAAGTTTGGAACAACTTGAGGGTGAGTAAATGTTGACAGAATTTTCATTTTTGGAACTATCCCTTTAAACTTAGTCTTGTCAACATTTTGGAAATTGTTTTTGTGTTCATTGAAATATTGTTTAAAATGTTACTTTTTAAAGGGGGGTGTACTCATTTATGCTGAGCACTGTATAAGTGTATAAATGTCCTCCAAACCAATGGCGAAAATTCTCTGTTAAACACTGTTGCAAGCAAAACCAAGTTTTGCCGTAGTTGTCCCTCTGGTAAACACTCCATATGAACACAAACATGCTTAAAAACTGATGTGACACTCCACTCACATATCACACAACATGTTTACTGTACCGTTCATCCACGTCTAAAGCTTGCAAGTTGGTCTCAGGAATTCGAGACAGTTCATAGATGATGTCACTGAAACCTGCAGCGGCGGCAATGTGAACACAGGTCTTCCCATTTTCATCGTCATAATTGATCACAGAGGAGCCCAGATTATGGTCAAGAATGAGGGAACACATTAACTGGCTGCCACTCTGCCACATAGTTAAAAAACAATGAGACATAATAAATTAATAATCAACTTGCTATGTACATATATAAACCATCTTTTATAATAAATGTTTGACATACAGTATTAAATTGCCTGATGAAACATGACATGTCTACCTTACAAGGAAATAAAAATACTAATATTAAAATTATAAATATAATTATGTATGAATATAGATCTAAATATATAATGTATAAAACAGTATGAATTAGTTTGCTATAGTATACAAATACAATATAACACATAACCAGCGGCAAGATTCACAAAACATTCTTTGCCAATTTCTTATTTTCTAACTCAAGAAAAAAGATAATATTTTGTTTTCCAAAAACGTTTCATAAGTATTTTCTTATCTTTTTTTCTTAAAGGGTTAGTTCACCCAAAAATGAAAATTATGTCATTAATGACTCACCCTCATGTCGTTCCAAACCCGTAAGACCTCCTTTCATCTTCGGAACACAGTTTAATATATTTTAGATTTAGTCCGAGAGCTTTCTGTCCCTCCACTGAAAATTTTTGTACGGTGCACTGTCCATGTCCAGAAAGGTAATAAAAACATCATCAAAGTAGTCCATGTGACATCATTGGGTTAGTTAGAATTTTTTGAAGCATCTAAAATACATTTTGGTCCAAAAATCACAAAAACTACGACTTTATTCAGCAATGTCTTCTCTTCCGGGTCTGTGTATATCTGCTTTCAATCCACGGTGACGCTGCTGCTGCTTCTTCTACGGCGGTTGGTATCCAGCTTATAGATGCATTACCGCCCCCTTCTGCTCCGGAGAGTGACGCAATTAGGACATCCGCAACATGCACACCTACGCACCATTTTAAAAAATATAGCAATACCAAAATACAAACAATGTAGAATAGCTTGAATACAGCATGCGTCTCCCTCAGATTGTAAACGAAGCTCGGGCGCACAACATAACACGTCATCAGCGTCACTGTCCGGAGCAGAAGGGGGCGGTAATGCATCTATAAGCTGGATGCCAACCGCCGTAGAAGAAGAAGCAGCGTCACTGTGGATTGTAAGCAGATATACACAGACCCGGAAGAGAAGACAATGCTGAATAAAGTCGTAGTTTGTTATTTTTGGACCAAAATGTATTTTAGATGCTTCAAAAACTTCTAACTAACCCACTGATGTCACATGGACTACTTTGATGTTTTTATTACCTTTCTGGACATGGACAGTCTACCGTACAAACCTTTTCAATGGAGGGACAGAAAGCTCTCGGACTAAATCTAAAATATCTTAAACTGTGTTCCGAAGATGAAAGGAGGTCTTACAGGTTTGGAACGACATGAGGGTGAGTCATTAATGACATAATTTTCATTTTTGGGTGAACTAACCCTTTAAGATTGTTCTTAAGATAAAATTTAAGAAGTATTCACTTTCCCAAAAAGAATGTTTTTAAAAATCATTCTGAATTACTTCTTAAAATTAGAATAACCTCCAACCTGTCTTAAATACCCAAATTTAGATTTTTAATGAATTTATTCAGTTGTTTCAAATATTAACCATTACAACATAACACCAGCTAGCTAAACATAATTCATATTACTACTAGTACCATATGTGGACAAGTAATATGTCTGAAGTGACACCGATCGATCATTTGCATCTATACATGATGCGTTCACTTAAATTAGAACTAGCGAGGCAGAGCACAGATAAAGGACACATTCACTCTAGAGAGAGACGGAGTGCAAATAAATGGGAAAGACCACTGCATTTAGACAGGCTCTTTTAAAATAACTATTTTAACTTGACAAGGTGCATTGAAAACATAAGGCTGAACGATTAACTCCCATCAAGCCAGTCGTACGATATAGTCTGCGTGTTTATTACGATATCTACGGTAATCTGCAGGCAGTGCAAAAAGACTTTGAGGTGTTTTTCATTCTGCGAGCCTTCAGCAATATCCGTCTTAATCAAAAAACATTCTTAACAACTTTCTTAAAAAAAAAATGAAGGTGTTCTTAAGAAAATCTTTGCAAACTTTTTAAGAATTTTTCAAGAATTGCACTTCTTACGAACTTCTTAGTATTTATCTTAAGAATTTTCTTAACTTCTTTCTTAAGAAGATTTTTGTGAATCCGGCCCCAGAAAACCATACTGTAGTAACACTTAATAATTATGTCTTTGTTTATGATTTGTACCTGCACAGCCCAATGAAGCGCTGTTTTAAAGTCTTTGTCCACAAGCGTCGGGTCAGCTCCTTTCTGCAGCAGGGCCTGCACATGCTCTGGTCGGTTATGGAAAGAAGCCCAGTGAAGAGCTGTCATTCCCTGCCAAAGCACAATCAGATGGTTACACAAGTTACACAAGTGCTCATGGCTCTTACTCTATAGTAGCAAATGGAGCATCAGATAACAATGAAAAATTTTCCCTGTACAAACTGCAAAAATACAACAAACCTACTGTTATCTAAAGGACAAAATGACAATACAGCATGATACAATAACCATGATTTTCACAAATGAATAAAAGTGTATGAAAACTTATAAGTATGACCATTGGCAAACATTTATTTATTTATTTATTTTCTGTAAGGGTGATTCTCATGAAACCTGGCAATATGAATCCAAGTCATTAATGTCGGTCACCCTACAATAAAAAATAAAAAAGAAATAGAAGCCTATTATAGACCGTTACTTTTTACTTTCGACTTGAAGCGGCGATACACTGAGCGGTGTATGACATCAAAGTATCTTGAGAGCGATTTGAAAGCATACGGAGCCATCTGTTCTCTATACCGTGAAAGTACAGCGAGACCGATTATTCTTCTGCTAAGAAAATTATATCATGGCACCACTCCGCTTTTAAAGGCCCTTTATTGGTTGCCTGTTCAATTTAGAATACATTTTAAAATCTTTTTGTTTGTTTTTAAATCATTACACAATCAAGCACCCGGCTACCTATCTGAACTGCTGCATCAGTACATCCCCTCGAGAAGCCTAAGATCTGGTGACCAGAACCTTCTTTTAATCCCTCACTCCAGACTTAAGCGTAGAGGTGACCGTGCCTTCTCTGTAATCGGTCCTCGCCTCTGGACTGACTTGCCAGTGGAGATCCGAATGGCCCCTAGTTTGACCATTTTTAAGTCTCTTCTAAAAACCCATTTGTTTTCATTGGCCTACTAGGTTTTATATTCCTGCCTATTATATTTTCTATTGTGTTTTATTTCTCTTTTTCTGGTTATTTGTTATAGCATGTTTTATGTGATCTTACTACTNAAGCCTATTATAGACCGTTACTTTTATGACAGTGTGTTCGACTTGAAGCAGCGATACACTGAACGGTGTATGACATCAAAGTATCTTGAGAGCGATTTGAAAGCATACAGAGCCATCTGCTCTCTAATCGGTCTCGCTGTACTTTCATGGTATATCCTTCTGCTAAGAAAATTATATCATGGCGCCACTCCGCTTTTAAAGGCCCTTCATTAAAATCTTATTGTTTGTTTTTAAATCATTACACAATCAAGCACCCGGCTACCCATCTGAACTGCTGCATCAGTACATCCCCTCGAGAAGCCTAAGATCTGGTGACCAGAACCTTCTTTTAATCCCTCACTCCAGACTTAAGCGTAGAGGTGACCGTGCCTTCTCTGTAATCGGTCCTCACCTCTGGAATGACTTGCCAGTGGAGATCCGAATGGCCCCTAGTTTGACCATTTTTAAGTCTCTTCTAAAAACCCATTTGTTTTCATTGGCCTACTAGGTTTTATATTCCTGCCTATTATATTTTCTATTGTGTTTTATTTCTCTTCTTCTGGTTATTTGTTATTTGTTATAGCATGTTTTATGTGATCTTACTACTCTTATGATGCTGTTTCTCTTGTGAAGCACTTTGGTCAGTCTTGCGGCTGTTTTAAATGTGCTATATAAATAAAGTAAACTTGAAACATGTCCATACAGTGCTTAGCGTAAATGAGTACACCCCCTTTAAAAAGTAACATTTTAAACAATATCTCAATGAACACAAAAACAATTTCCAAAATGTTGACAAGACTACGTTTTATATAAATAAAAACCCAGCCTCCCTCTCCCATCCTTGATATTTCGGTCAGCTCGTCGTCCCTGCCTTCTTCCCAGACCCCAGCCACGTCTGCTGTCCTGCCCGAGCTGTCCCCCATCAGTCCCGCTGTACCACAGTCATCTCCTCTCAGTGACGTGGTTCCATCGCGGGCCTACTGTGAGCCATCTCCTTCTGGGCGTGAGGATCCCGTGGCTCTGCCTCCGGCTTCTGTCCTGGTCTCTCCACCTCGACCTGTCGCCCTGACTCCTCCACCTGCTCTCCTTCCTCCCTCGATGTCTGCTGGGACCTACGAGCTTTCGGCTTCGCGGAGCTTCCTTGGACCGTCAGCTTTACCCGGGTCGGACGTCGCGTCACCTGCGAAACAGACGTCCATTGCTCTCCGGCCCTCCACCCCTACTGCTCCGGCTATCTCCGCCCTCCCTCAGGCTTCACCTCTGCCCTCGGTCGCTCCAGCTACACCTCAGCCCTCCGGATCCCTGCATCCATCTCGGGGGGTTGTCGCTGCGGCTCCTTCGCGGTCGTCTGGGTCGTTGGCGTCGATCCACTCCATCAGCCCTCCATCTGCGCCATGGGTTCCTCATCCGTCATCGCCAGCAACCTCGCTCGACCACAAGGTGGCGCTGAAGCTGTCACCACCATGGCTCCTCCCTCCAGCGCCACCGCCATGGTCCACTATCCTGGCTGGGGACTGGGTCACCACCTGGCTCATCCTCCAGTTCAAACGTCCTCCTCCTGAGCCACCTCCAGCATCATCCTCCATTTCACCACTCCGTCCACCTCCTGAACCCCCTCCGGCCCTCCCCTTTGGATGTTCCATTACGGCGCGAGGATGCGCCTTGCCGGAAGGGGATGTACTGTCACAGTCACAAGCTCAGTCACCAGCACCGGCACTCCATTTCCTAGCATCCCTCCCGTTCCTCACCTGCACACGATCTCCAATCACCGGCACCTGCAAGTCATCACCTTTCATCAGCAGTCCTTAGATAAGCAGTCACCATCCTCACCGCAGTGTCCGGTCTCGTATGTTTATTGTGTTGTGTTGCGTGTTACCTGTTCCTGTATATTCTCCTGTTGGATTACTAAGTAAAGACTTGTTTGATATTCATCATCTTCTTCGCGTGTTTCCTACGCAAGCAATGCATTACAATATTAACATATTGCCTATTATATTGTATTGCGCACAATGGTGCCTATAGAGAATGTGAAGCTGACGTCACAGCGTGTTGAGTTCTGGGTAACTGTCTTATTTAGACACCATATTAAAGGTGCTGTAAGTAGAATTTGAACTAAGTTGTTAGACATTGTTGATATTTGAAATCAACCCAAACAAACCCACCCCTCTCTTCATTGCTCCACCTCCAAAACTCACTCTCCAATCCTAACCACCCTGCTCCGAGTCAGTCTCGAACCCGGCCCGATCGCTGCTGGCATGTGAGGCGAGTCCACTATCAATGACACTAAACACCTCATTCTCTAGCGGTCGTCAGTGTGCAGTAGTTTTCCTGCACAACTCTCACTATCTGTTACACATGCAATCTGAGTGGATGTCTGTTTATCACAGCTGACGTGCAAAAAAATGCTTCACGAAAAATAAAACGCAGCTGATGAACAAACGACAAGGAAGCACAAAAAATGAACATACAGTACATACAATAGAGTAAATACAAAGTGTTCGTTGTTAGTCGTAAACAGAACAGCAGCTCCAGACAATCAAAACCCAGTGTTACTCACATGAGCGGGATCAAAGCAGCCTCCACGTCTGTTTTCAGGCTTTCCCACTTAGCTCTCTCCAGCGCTTGAAAGATTTTGTAATACAAACGCGGTCCTAAAGCGCTTTGCCCAGGCATAAACCTTCATTCCAGTGATATTCTTTTGAGCTCTTGTCCCATCTCTCGTTCTGCAGTTTTTTCCCCTTATTTTCAAATCTCCCTCTTGCTCGTTCTCTCTCCTCGACCGTCATACGCCCCCTAATGCTGATTGGTTAGACATTTGTTGTTGGTATCAGCCCGACTAACTTCCAAACAGTGTTTTTGAAATACTACTGAGTCCCCCTTTAAGGCAGTGTTTTGAATTTCTGTAGTGATTGTGAAAAATGTCGTTATTGTAGGTCATTCAGGCAGCATCAGAACTTCCATAGTAACTCAGATCAACGTTCAGGGAGAAAAATTAACAACATAATGTTTTTCGCTTTTTCTACGTGTAAACACTAAGGGAAGCAGGTAGAGGGGATGGCGAGATGATGCCAGATAGCAAATCTATTAATAATGTCACTGATTAAACCCACTGCCTATAACTCAATGTTTTTGAAAGTTTTGTATTTTGTTTGGTTTAAAATTACCATTGCGAGTATGACTCTCACAGTTTGTCTGCTTGTGAATTAGCAAAACTTGCACACAGCCACTGTAAAACTGTTCACATGCTTCTAGGGATTTGATTTTGGTTGTCGTGTGTTGAAATAAATATTTAAAAACCAAAGTGTCAGTGTCTGTCCGCTGAATGCGACACAGAATCTCTGATTCCCCAGCATGGCCATGGGAAAGTAATTATTTACTATGACAACAATCAAAGTTCAGTTACATTTAAACGTTTCCAACGAAGAAATGGGTCAACTTCTGTCAGCTTGTTGAACACATTTTTATCTGGACATTTCTACCATGTGACGGCTAAAGCAGCAGCAGCAAGTATACACTGTTTTCATGGTAACATGTGAGGGGAGTTCTGCAAAACTACAGTGAAAACATCAAATTATCATGCAATGCAATAAAATAGCTTCTCTTCCATGCAAACGATGCCATGGAGAATGTGAATATTTAATTTAAAGGCAAAAACGAAACAAAAGGTGCAGGTATCGGTATTCATTTCAGTATCAGTAGAGGACAGCGATCGTCCTAAGATGGAGGTGCCGCCCCAGACTTATCATGTTCCCAAGAGTTATGGCCATGACAAAACTAAGTGAAGTGAACATGTCCCATCCTGGTCACCATACTATTAAAAGTGTATTTAAGTGTGTTAAGAAACAGTCATGAAAGTGTATTCTCTTTGAGTACATTTAAGTGGACTTTTATTTCATTAATATATATTACCTGCAAGTAGTTTTTTTTAAATAATATATATTTTTTAAGATTTAAAGTACCCTACAAGTGCACATTCAATACAATTAAGCACACTTCTTTTTCACAAGGGTTTTACAAAGCTAAAAGTCAAATGACTGAGTACACCTGCTCTGACTCACCTCATTGTCTTGATGATTGATTTCACACAGTGTTGACTGCTGTAGCAGCACAGCCATGAGCCTTAAGCAAACAAACACAGCATGTTTATTATTCCATAAATGCTGCATGCATCATTTTAATTTCATAATAGAACGCCAACCAGATAACCAATGAGAAAAAAAAGTACAACAGAAGTTGCTTTTCTAAATCAGGAGTGGAACAGCAATGGAATAGGGAGCAGGTGTGAACTAATCAGACAACAAACAATCAACAAGAACTAGAAGTGTACAATAGAAGTGAAAACTAAACAGAACATGAATGAATCTAAACACATGATCTTGACAATTATAATTATTATTTTAAAGAAAATTAAAATTTTTCCCATTTTTTTGAATCAAGGAATGTGCATTATGAAAATAAATAGGGTTGATTTTTGGTTTCAGGTTGATCTTATCATCTTGTCTTAACTCCAGTTAAGATATTTCCAGTCCACTTTCAGTTTATTGATCGATGTTGTCAAGTTTATTGGGTGAGATTTGCTTTCCATCTCTGAAATCTGTTTTCTAATTTCCCTCTCATCATTTGACAAATGCACAGCAAGTTTTCTGCTAAATGGACAGTGAGAAGGAGGGAGTTTCACTACACAGCATCTATTGTTGTTCACATAAACTGATAGCTGACAGCTGACAGTTATGAAGATAACTGATTAAAGAAATGGAAATGGCTTTGCTGTGTAACACAATTCTGCAATGATTTCATTACAAAACAATGCAGGGTGGGCAATGTAATGTTTTTTTGCTTACAGTAATTTTACTGCAATACTCACTATTTGCAATAACAAATTCTACTTATTCTCCTCATTACCTGAAGTCAGTTTCAGCAGTAGCAGCATGAATTGGCAAGCGTCCATTCTTATCAGGAATGTTCTGTTTTGCCCCGTTCCGAAGCAAACACACACAGCCTTCCAGCCAACCCTGCAGAAGATAAAAACCACCAGATCAAATTCCAGTAAAAGTCATTCAAAACAATAAACAACCATTTAATTCAAAGTAATAAAGGTCACTGCAACTTCGTACATGACAGTTCATAAACATGCTGAAGAATCACAATCCACTGACAACAGTGCACACAAACAAGGCAGAAATGTACATTTTTAAAGAGGACATATTCTGCTTTTTCGCATGTTCAATGTTCTTTAGTGTGTAATGTTGCTGTTTGATAATGAAAAAGGTCTGCAAAGTTACAAAGCAAAAAGTCACTCCAAATGGAGTTATTCTCTATATCAGGAGTGCCTGGGGTCAGATCCAATCCTGATCAAACAGTGTGTTTGAAACTTGAATTTTCTTCCAGGAACGGACACGTTACAGGCCCTGTCCCAAATGGCACAATTCGTGCACTTACGGTAGGGTTGGGTATCGTTTGAATTTTAACGATTCCAATTCTGCTTATCGATCCCGATTCTTATTGATTCCAATAAGGTAAAAATAAAACATAAAACTTACTCAACTTACTCTATCATTCACATTAATTCTAAATTTTTTGCAAAACATTTCATTGTAGCTGAATACCATGAACAAAAATCAACAGGCTAAAGAACACTTACACAAGGAACTTTTGCCTATGGTTTAAAAATATCATAGCAAAAACAACTAGCCTAACTAATATAAATTTCAAGCATTATTAAAGACAAGTAAACACTCAGTAATTAAAAAAGAACAAATAAACATTAGCAGTCTCACAAATAAATACATCTGAACAAAGATACAATCAAAATAAATGGTGTTTTAAGATTTACAGGTATTCAGGAACAGAAACTTTAAGAGCCGCAGGGATCCGATATACTGTTATGCGCTTTCTTTGTCAACTGTTTACGTTCACTTAAGACATAACCGACTGTGTTTACGAGAATATTTTGACATATATTTTTGTGTGTATTTGTCCATTCAAAAGACACGTAAAGGCCCGGGTGTACTTCACTTTCCGGGTTCTGCTGCATCTCACAAACAGTTAAGGATGTGAGCCTTTCAAAGTAAGCATGGCTGTGAGCACGTAAAGACACACACTACATAGTGGACTGCTGTTTTTAAGTGCTCAAGTCACTCGCACCTGCGCTGTTGTACACCGTCTGCGTGATCTCAAAAATTGGCCTGCAAGCGAATGGGGTGTGCGCACGTCTGCGACGCTCCTGATGACGGAAATTACGTCATGCAGGCGGTACATGGACTTGCACATGAATGGTTTAACATCACATTAAAATCCCTTTTTCTGTATGCGTGCTTTGGATGTGTGCGGCACACGGTACAGAAAACAGTGTGCAGGTCTTCTTGAGCATGGATGGTTTAAAGTCATATTAAAATGCACAGAAAAGTAATCGATAAAAGGAATCGAAATTTTAATTTTATAACAAGTATCGGATTCCAGACCTTAGGTATCCGATTCCAGAATTGGGAATTGTTTTTCAATTACCAACCCTAAATTACGGTCTTGTGTACTTACAATGGCCGCCGCGTGCATGTGATCATTAAGTCCACAAGACCGTAGGGTGTCCCATTTGTCATTTTATGTTTCAGAAGTGTTTTTGCAAGCCCCCAGTTTGCTGTCAATATGTGCCCTCGATGCGCACTTTTGCCGAGCCCGCGCTGAAGCGAGCTCCAGAGCAGACTTCTACCCAACAGTATTGTAACATTTCCCAAACATGCCTGAAGCGGTTGACCAATCACAACACACTGCTCTAGCCGACCAATCAGAGCACAGTGCGCTTTTCGGAAGGAGGGGCTTCATAGAGACAGGAACTAAGACTGGGAAGTGTGTGTTTTTTTAAACATTAAACAATGAAAACTCAACCCAAAAAAATCAAGACTTTGTAAAAGGGCATAATATGGCCTCTTTAAAGGAATCCAGCTAATCAGTGATCCTGAGAGTGTTTTCATACAAGGTATGTCGCTAGAGAGAGGGACGTCCGTCCACAGGCATCTTGTGTGTTGATAGAAGCTCCCATCTTCAGCAGCAGTTTCACAGTATCAACCTGTCTCCCAGACACAGCATGCATCAGAGGTGTGGAGCCTGTCGTCGAGACATAAGCAGTCAGAAACGCTCAACAGTGGTTTTCATTCAAATTAAAATGTAGGTCAGCCCTTCTGTAATCTTTTTATGTTGATGGCTTATTTCTGTCTCAGCTTTGTTGAATATGCGAATTGTATAACAATGATCAAAGGTTTTCAAATTTTGAATGATGAAACCATGAAACCTCTCATGAAATACCTTTTTCTAATTAGGGTTGTGGATGGCTGCCAGGCTTTGCTAAGTGGTTGCTTGGCACAGCAAAACATCCCACCCTCAATCACATTTAGGTTTCTAAATATTGCACCAATGTAAAGCTCACCTCTCCTCAACATTCTTCATAATTTGATGTATCTCATCTGAGTAGCATTTACAAGTTATGGGTCAAAGTTTAATACTTAGGGTTAGGGTTTGTTCAAATTGGTAACCCTAGCTATGAGCAACAGTAGTCATAATTAATTTGGCAAACACCACTAATAACACAATCATAATTGTCAACTTGCATCTAAAATACCACAGCCTTTAGTATCAGGACAGGTGTGATGTATTAACAATTAGGCCTACCTTTGTGAAAAAAGTACACTTTATCGTACTTTTAAAAGAGTACTTAGTACGGTAATAATAAACTTTAAAATAATATACTTAATTGTAAATGGAATGTGATGTTTTCGGATATTTAACTGCATGTTGGAACTGGAATTATATAAAACTTGTATTAAATGAACTTTTAAGTGCTTTTTGACCTGCCAATATACTCTAGTAGGTCAATATACTCATATGTCATTTCATAATTACTTTTCTGAAATATGGTTAAAATGTAGAGCAGAATGTTGTGTGAAAGAATACCTTCGCCATCACAGCACTCCAGGATGGACGGGTCCTCTCGTATGGTGGCGGTCAGCGTATTGACGTCGCCGTTTGCTGCCGCCTGGTACACCACATTCAGATCAACCTCCTCAGCAGCTTCTGGGAGGAAAAACGAATGAAACGGATCACTAAATAACATCTGCTGGGTGTAAATAAAATGCTGTATATGGACACATTTGTTCTTGAACATTTCAGGTCTGCTTTACAGAAGAATAAGTGGAAGTTGTCAATGCCACAAGAACCTTTAGGTCTTGCTTATCATTGACTTGTCCGAGGCCGAGAAAAGCAGGTGTTTGAAGTTATGGGCTTTTCTATAGAACAGAATTAAGATCTATCAGATGTTTCTCCTAGAAACCAATGAGATTAAATAGACAGCAAATGGAGAATTTTGCTTTTCAAATGTCACTCCAGTTTTTTCTGTAGAGCTGCAATCAAAAGTGAGAAATATTAATATAAACTCAAAACATTTCTGTCCAAATTCTTCCCAAATGAGCTCAGTACTCTTTCTATTGTCAACAACTGGAAAATAAATGAACTAAGGAGATATGGAGAGAACGTTGATTAAATGAAACATACTGAGAAATCATTATGGCTTGAACAACCACTTGAGAAATCAAATTATGTTCCTTTGGGCTTATATATATTGTCTAGGGTGCTTGTTGGGTGTACATACATAACAACGCAGAAGATCCGCTGACAGAGCTTCTACCAGAGACTTCATTAGACTTCAACAGAAAACCCTAGGGTTAGATGGTGGCCCTCACCCCATGTTTTACAAATCAATATAGTCATAGTCGCTAGTACTCTTTATTCTGGTGGGTTACCTTCAGTCCTACACACAAACAGATGGCAACCCAAACAAATGATGGGCTATGGCAGAGCCCGCTGATAAGCATTACCATGGCAACAGTGGCAGTGGCACTAACACCTCCTTGTTATCAGCTCGTGTGTGTGTGTGTGTGTGTGTGTGTGCAGTGCTTTACCTTTGTGCTGCTCAAATACGGATGAAGAGTTGAACTCCATTGTCAAATGCAGCTTTCAGAGAAATCCCTCTAGTGCCCACGACATGATGATGTCCCTCCGCTCCTGATTCCAGCACTGACCGCACACAACGACTCAAAACGCTCGCATGGAGACAGCAAAAAGAGGGAGAGCGATAGACACGGAAAGAGAAAACGGCTGCTGGGGCAGGAGAGGCTGAGAGCGCGTCTGCAGGTGTCGCAGAAGCGTGAGCATCGGTTCCTGGAGGCGGCTGGAGGGGCTGCTCCGTTTGATTTTGCGTGATGTGATGGGGAAACACACTGAGCATGTGCAGAAGCCTGGTGGCATTACTAGTGTTACCGTGTTCAGAACATTGAACTCGGTAGAGACTGTCCTGTCGCTTGTTCTTCCTTTAATGGGTTAGTTCACCCCAAAATGAAATTTCTGTCATTAATTACTCACCCTCATGTAGTTCTAAACCCTTAAGACTTTCGTTCATCTTCGGAACACAAATGAAAATCTTTTTAATGAAATCTTTCCATCCCTTCATCGACAGTCCACACATACCACTTTCAAGCCCCAGAAAGGTAGTGAAGACATCATTAAAGTAATCCATGTGGCTCCAGTGGTTTTAACCTAAATTTTATGAGTGCTTTGTTTGCGCAAAGAAACAACATAATTTAGCTCTTACCGATGAGCGTTCATGCAACAACGTCTGCTCTCGCGTCAACACATCGTGCTCTGGTGAATGAGTGTTGAAGATAATATTTTGTAAATAAAGTGGTAAATTATGTGGGGTTTTTTTTGCGCAAATAAGTACTCGCGTGGCTTCATAAATTTGAGGTTAAACCACTGGAGTCACATGGATTACATTTATGATGCCTTTACTTGCATATGCTGTCAATGGAGGAGCAGAAAGCTCTCAGATTTCATTAAAAAGGTTTTCATATGTGTGCACTAAAGTCTCTTACGGGCTTGGAACTTCATGAGGTTGAGTAATTAATGACCGAATTTTCATTTTTGGGTGAACTAACATTTTAACCAGTGATTTCTTAAACCAGGCTAACTTAAGGAAGTTCCACTTAAGGAAGTTCAACTTAAGGAAGTTCATTTTGCTGTGTAGAACCTATACCACAGACATGACCTAAAATATTAGGGATGTCAACAAATTTTATTAATATGTCCATCATATATATATATATATATATATATATTATTCTGTTCTATTCTGTTGTTCTCTATTCTATTCTATATTACTTTATTATATGTCCCATCTGATTTTTTACAATCTTCTGTTATTCTATTCTATTCTATTCTATTCTATAGGATGTATTGTGTCATTGTAGTAATTTCATGAATTGTCAGGTCTTCATGTCAAGGCTAAACCTGTTATGATCTTGTTAAAACAGAATCACCATATAAGTCCTTCACACATATTTTCATTTCATTCATATGTATCATGCAGCTTGTCACCATGGGAACCCTGGAGGACATCATGAGAAGCAGTCACTGTGCAGCAGTGAGTCCATGCTTACAAGCACTGATTCCAGAGATGAACTCAAATATCTCACGACCTCCACATCATATTTCTCTTTAAGAATCAGTCACATGTAGAATAAAGCCCGTTTTTGACAGGGTGCCAATTCAATTGTGATTCTAATCAGACTCTCAGATAGTGACGTCAATGAATAGAATGAAATGTTTCATTCATAACAGCAGCAGCTGCATTCTGCTAGTGGAAGGGGGCGTTCCAGAAGAGAGAGAGAGAGAGTGAGAGTGAGTGTGTGTGTGTGTGTGTGTGTGTGTGTGTGAGCGCGCTTTTGTGACATATCAGGACACAAATGTGTATAATGACATGGGTATGACATAGGTATTACAAAAAGAGGTGACTTATGAGGACATTACCCATGTCCCCACTTTTCAAAAGGCTTATAAATCATACAGAATGAGTTTTTGTGAGAAAGTAAAAGTGTGCACAGTTTCCTGTGATGGTTAGGTTTAGGGGTAGGGGTAGTGTAGGGGGATAGAAAATACTGTTTGTACAGTATAAAAACCATTACGCCTATGGAATGTCCCCACAATTCACAAAAACGAACATGTGTGTGTGTGTGTTTTATTTTTTTATTTGCAGATTTAGGCTGTATTATGTGTTTTTATAATAAGAATTTATTTGACCTTACACCATCTTAATACTTTTATAATAAGCCTAATGGTACTAAGATGGTGCAAGGTCAAATAAATTCAAATAAATGTTTATAAGGTAACTGGATACAAAAAAAAAAGTCAAAAAATGAATTATTTACGTAAAGGTTATTGCCACTTTAGCTGCCATTTAACGACACTGAACGCTATAGTGCATCTTGGAAACCGCATAACCACCTTTGGTCCAGCAGATGGCGCAATACACAAGCAAATAAATAAAGGCCAATCATGTCAAATGTCAATAGATGTTATATTCTGACATTGCTATGCAGCCTTAAATAAAACGTATTATTCAGTATTTTATTCACCATTTCAGCACTAATCTGTGTGTATAATGAGCTAAGAGGTTCTTTGATATTTGTGAAACTCTATCATGGCTGAAGTTACCTCAACCTGCCTTTATGAGCTCACTGGAAGTTCGAGCAATTATGGTGAATAAACATTCTTATATATACAGATGAAATCAAAGAATAACAGACAGTACCGAAAAATGATGTCATTGTCAAAAAAAAAACAGAAGAGAAGAGAAGAGAAGAGAAGAGAAGAGAAGAGAAGAGAAGAGAAGAGAAGAGAAGAGAAGCACGATATGAACATTCAGTAGGCTAAACATATAATTTTGCTTTTTTTTAATGGAGATACGCTGGCTAAAATACCACCATGGAGTAAATCTAAATATCCTAAAAGGAAATCAATTAATAAAAGTATTACAACATTTTTAATAGGTAATAAATTAGTCAACAAATCCACCACAGATAAAATATCACAACTGGTCGGTCTTGAATAAACTGTAAATTGTATAAACTGTTAGAATTAGGCTACACTTTGATCACACATGAGTGTGAACAACATTGACGTTATTGTGAGCATTTTTAAACAAACAGTAACTAGAACTCTAATACACTGTTGTAATGCCTTGTTTTGGGTGTCATGGTTCATGTCTTTTATTTTGTAGTCAAGTCAAGTCAAGTCTGCTCATTGTCAAGTCTGCTCATATTCTAGTCAAATGGTTGCTTTGTTTGTTTGTGCACTTCTGGATTATAATAAACTGCACATGGGTTCATCAAGCTCGCCTTCAGTGGACTGAATGTTACAGAATACATGACCTGCTGCAATGAACCCAGCAGTCGCCCTGCTACATTTGCGCCAGGGGAACCAGGCCATTGAGGACTATGTGGAGAAATTTTGTGAACTGTGCAGCTATGTAGAATTTAATGATACAGCTCTAAAAGTCATTTTTCGTATGGGTCTGAATGAACCCATAGGTTTACAGCTGCCAGGGGGAAGAATTCATTTTTCCTTAGCGGAATATTTTGATCATGCCCTTCTTTTGACTGGCTTATAATTTACTGTGGGTTTTGTGGATGAGGAGCCCCACAATCCCACAGTACCATCCATACCAGAGTGTATCCACACCCCATCTGTCATGTCTGGAGTTGTTCACGCCACGACTGCCACGCCAAGGCCTGTTCACGTCATGCCAGCCAGGTCAGTACCTGTTCACGTTATGTCTGCCACACCAGGGCCTGTTCACGCCAGGACCTGTTCACGCCATGCCTGCCATGCCAGGTCCTGTTCACTGCATGGCCTCCACATCAGAGACTCTTCACAATATGGCCACCATTCCAGAGCCTCGTCCCAAGATGGCCACCATTCCAGAGTCTTGTCCCAAGATGGCCGCCATTACAGAGCCTCGTCACGCCACGGCTGCTACGCCAGAGCCCCCTTCCATAATGTCAGCCCAAGTTTCCCCTGGAGATTTGTGGCTGCGGAGCTTGGTGCACAACACCATGGCCCAGGTCCTCCAGTGCACCAGGACTCTATGCTCCATGGCCCAGGTCTGCCCATGATCCACAGCCCAGGTCCACCCATGCTCCAAAGTCCAAGTCTGCCCATGCTCCATAGCCCAGGTCCACCGATGCTCCAAGGTCCAGGTCCACCCACGCTCCAAGGTCCAAGTCCACCCATGCTCCACGGACCAGGTCCACTCATGCTCCAAAGTCCAAGTCTGCCCATGCTCCACAGCCCAGGTCCACCCATGCTCCAAGGCCCAGGTCCACCCAGTCTGCCCATGCTCCACAGCCCAGGTCCACCGATGCTCCAAGGCACAGGTCCACCCATGCTCCAAGGTCCAAGTCCGCCCATGCTCCACGGACAGGTCCACTCATGCTCCAAAGTCCAAGTCTGCCCATGCTCCACAGCCCAGGTCCACCCATGCTCCAAGGCCCAGGTCCGCCCATGCTCCAAGGCCCAGGTCCGCCCATTCTCCACGGACCTTGTCTGCCATTGTCATGCCGCGGTCCAGGTCCTGTCCCCCTGCACGGCCCTGGCCCATCACCACTCCCCCAGGACCGCCTCCGCTCCACCACCCTCCTGGACTTAATGCCTTGTTTTGGTTAATGTTGGGCGTTGGGAGCCGCCCTTAGAGGGGAGATCTGTAATGTCTTGTTTTGGGTGTCATGGTTCATGTCTTTTATTTTGTAGTTTTATTCATGTTGCTTGTTTGCGTCATGCTTCCCTTGCTCCTCATGTGCTCCCTTAGTCTATGTGTCATGTTCTGATTGGTTGTTTATGGTCATGTGTTTTTCAGTTCTGTTCTGTCATTGGTTCCCTTGTCCCTTGTGTCACTTGCCCATTGATTGTCTTAGTCATGTGTTCACTAAGTTCTTGTATTTAAAGCCATTGTCTTCCATGTTATTTTGTGGTGTATTGATAATGTAACCCTGCTGTTGGTGAGTGTCATGGTCAAATCAAGTCAAGTCAAGTCAAGTCAAGTCTGCTCATTGTCAAGCCTGCTCATTGTCAAGCCTGCTCATATTCTAGTCAAATGGTTGCTTTGTTTGTTTGTTCACTTCTGGATTATAATAAACTGCACATGGGTACATCAAGCTCGCCTTCAGTGGACTGATCGTTACAACTGTATAAGCACTGTGCACTGGAAAGAGACTTTGAGATA